>VZRW01007749.1:940422-1022492 GCA_013398125.1 Aegotheles bennettii | reverse complement strand
CCATCTAGCACCCTGTCCCAAGTGTATGATACAAAACCATTAACACTCCTCTCTTATTTTGCTTATATACAGACTGTTTTAGAAACAGGTACAGTCTGATTTAAAGAACTCTGAAATCAAAGGACAAACTTTCAATGCTTTCATTAAGCTTTCGCAAAAAAACCCTCTCTGTGGTTACTCTTCTTGTAGAGTAAGGTGACTAGTGGATTGATAGATATTTTTATATTAGCAGGGCTAATTTTTAGTGAGCTTGATGCCATCTGAAGTCAACCTTTACATGTATTTGTACTTGTACATCCACATGTTTCCTATAGACTTAAACATTTGAAAAGAATAATTAGGAAATCTCACGAAGTCTGCAGTTGTGACATCCTTGTCTTCTGATTCAACATAACAAGAAAGAATGAGTATCAAAAAATGTCATCATTTTACCATATCTGTCACTGCCATAACCAGTTGTCTCAGATCCTTGCAAATTTGGCTGTCATTGTGCAAGCAATAAATTACTTCCATTCTTAGACCATTGTGCATTTCCTCTAAGTATTCCTGGAAAACATTTCCTAGCTGTAGGTTTAGAATTAATCAATCAACCTTTATTTTTATAGCACCGTTCTGGAAAATCCACTCATAGCACTTTCAGTAATAGAGGTAAGAAAAAACGAATCCATACTGACCATTTAAGACTAAAACATCTGTCTTCTTGACTCTGTTCACTGAAGACATTTCAGCTGTGGAAGTTTCAGCAGAGCAGCTTTATACCTTTAGGAACTCTTTAACTTCAAAATTAACAAATATGACAAGGAAGCAATAAAAGTATACTAGTCACAAAGAAGAATATGCAGCCAATTAGACCTTTGATTTGACCCTATAAATCAGGTCTTAATTTCTTCATTTGGGAAAATCAGAAAATATTTTAAAGTCATTTCTGCAGACCACAGTGTGGCTGCTGAAGGGTAACTGTGGGATTACTCACAGTTACATGTAGATGTCAACAATGTGGATGTCTGTGGCTGAGCTAGGCTCTTTTCAGGGTCATGAACAGAAATAGAGCCTCTTATAGCTCAGGTCAGCTCACCTGTTCTGGATGTGACAAGTATGCCCTTCAAGTGCTCGTTTCTCTCTTTTAATCATAAAAGGTGTTGAGCGTATTTAACTTCAGTGCAGACATCTATGGAAACCACTCCCGTTTACCAGATCAGTTTTGGCATGAACTACAGACAAACATTATACCAAAACTTCAGTTAAATAACCAAATAGAAGACAAATCTAATAAGAATCTCAGCAAATCCCACCTCAGACATAAGCAACAAGACATGAATTCACATATATTGATCGTGGTGTATCATGCCATAGGAGTTTTGGAAGAAAATAATGCCATGAAACGATGAAGCAGTAGCTGTATTCACAAACTTAGGTAAGATTTTGTCATCAGAATAAAAATTTCAGTACAAATGTTATTTCCATCTTAATATATGGATATTAAAGCTAGAAACTTACCCAAAGTACAGACAGGTGCCTAAATGCATTCAAAAGCTAGTTCTTCAGTAAAATGAGGTACTAAATGGATTGGACTACACGCCAGGTTTTATCAGATGGTTCACTGACCCCTGTTCCCACAAGTCATCCAGAGAAAATTAAATTAGCACTTTGGGCATGTGTTGAGAGCAGTGCTAAAGCACCTGCCAAAGCACGTGTAAAACTGGGCTGCTAAAGAAGTACACAGAAGGACCAAATGAAGGAATTTCTCATTTGAAAAATACAGAGAGCAAAATTTTCATATCCAACTTGGAGTACAAAACCTTGTAGAATGGAAGGGAAAAACTTCTTCTGCCATATAAAGTGAATTTTCTGCTTCTGTTCACTTCACAGTTCCCTTGGACGTTCTGCAAAACTTGTTCTTGTCTTGAGCTGTCTCTTTTCTCATCCAAGCACATTGCCCCATGTTGTGTTGGCTCACTTGTATTTTATTTTGTGAGCCTCCCAATTACCTTGTCCCAATTCATTTTTGAGGGAGTTTGATCCATCTACCATTTATCCTTGTGTTATCACATCTACAGAGGATACTTCAGCAGCATCATACATGTCCTACATTTGTTTTTGCAGGTAGAGTGTTATCTTGTCCTACAGGGTAACTGCTTCTATTCTGAATGTATTTGAAAAGTATTTTTATTAGTGAAAAATCCAAGAGTGACAAGGTCACTTATCTCTTGCTGTCAGGATGCATCTATGCTTTTATTTGCACATTTGCTGACAGGCTCTTTCTTTCTCTGGCAGGTTTAAAACTTACTCCTTTCATCTATTCTCAAGGTAAATGAAAGTCCTATATGCAAATGAGGGTCTGTTGAAACAGGCCTTCACTCACACCATGCCCTCCTGACCTGACTTCGCTCATTCAATAACAGTGGGATTCCAGTCATGCAATTTTACCTAAAAATTAATCATCTAATGCTCTCAGTTAAGCCACTTATGCTCTTTTAGCAATCCAGGGATTGCTATGGGTGGCACATACCCAAGGTGGACATGTCTCTGTAATATTTTCTTTCATGGATTAGCTGGAGAACATCAATGATGTAGCAATCGGAAAGTGTTAACTGACTCTGCTGCACATTCTCTCCCAGAACCTTAAGAACAAAGATCCCAGCCATTCTTGCCCTAGTAAGAGAGAGGAAGCTCTTTCCTGCCCCTCTGGGGCATCACAGAACCTACCAGTCCCAAATTCCTACCTTTCTCACTTCCTCCAACCCACTGAAGATTTTTTTCCCTCATGATTTCCCTGCTCTATTGCCTTAATTGGAGCAACAAGCAAAAAACATGAGGGGCTGCTATTGTATCATGAGCAAAGCTCATTCTAGGTCCATCAGAGAGCCAGCAAACTCTTTTCACAGTTACAGTAAGAATTATATTGAGGACTCCTATAAAGGTTAAAGTAATGGCTTGACTCAAGAAAATAAAATAAAGCTTTCAGAGGTCAATAAAATGAAAAGTTTGCTTTCAATCACTTATATGCACATTCAGAAACTCAAATTTACATGAAAAAACACAGATTATAAAGATGTCAGTATTTTTAGTATGTGCACAATAAACCACCAAAAAAAATGCAGATTTAAGTAAACTGCAGTTACCTCTGTCACATGAATAAAGAGCTACTTATTTTTGACCAACACTGAAAGTTTAATGGCATTAGCATGTAGCAAAGTATCTTGTCATCATAAGTACTTTTTATTGACAAGACAGAATTTCAGGTTAATTACCTGATTTCTCAAAGCTCTTAGCTATCCACTTTCTAGCCAGTAAGTATTGAACGTTTGATGATCTCTGAGTTTTTACAGACTTGTCTTTCCATTCAGGTTGCTAGCCATTTACTGATGATTGTCCTGGGAATGTCCCAACTTTCAAAACAGCAGTGTATTTTCTCCTGCTTAAGGTTGTCAATAAATTTAACAGGTCTAGCAAGAAAAACACATCCTTGTTTGGCAGGCACAGGGAACATAAGGATGTTGTCAGATTGCCACTGTGGGATTTAATGGGTCAGATTTCCCTGAATATTTACTACCATTTTGTACCTTTAGTCCTCACCTTATAGGAGGCTCATTAGTGAAAACTGCATATACCTCAAGGGAATTTTAGTGTTTGAGGAGACTATATCCTTATAGAATACCAGAGAGATTTGCACAGGAAACTGAAAGACTTCAGAGTCAGCATAAACATTGGTCACATGCTGCACTTCAATTATTTGCCTTTGATAAAGATTTTTTCCTTTAGTTCTTTGACAGCCTTTACACAGATGTTGTAAATACAACTGTAGATCTTGAGTAATCCTTATAGGTTCAGGGAATAGTTTTATAAAAATATATATGTGCACACACATGCAGTTGCACACCTGCACCCTTGATTCTTCCAGCATTTTAAGGTGAGAAAAATGACCAGGGAAAAACTGGGAAAATTCCAATTTCCTTAGGAGATCCCCACCTTGTCCACCTCCCAGGAGAGACTGCTCAGCCTTGATGCTGTCACCTTCTCAATTAGGGATAGCTTCATTCTACATGAGAGCCCTTTGTCCAGTCAAAGTTGTAGACATTTTGCCCTGATCATTCCCACTGGTGATTTTGCTGCCAAAAGGGAAACTCATAGCCTGGTTTCCAATGACTGAAATCATCAAGCCCAGAATTTGTAATTATTTAAGCCAATTGTCAGTTATCTTTTCATGGAGTCCTACAAGCAGCAAGTGCCATATTCAGTGTAGCATATAAACAACTATCAAGATCTGATTAATAAATAAAATGGATTAAATAAGAAAGAGAAGGGGCTTTTTTGGGGGGCTTTCAGAAACCTGGTCTAGGAAGGTGACCTTGCCCAGGGCAGGGAGGTTGGAACTAGATGATCTTTAAAGTCCCTTCCAACCCAAATCATTCTATGATTCCAGGATTCTATGATTCTATGATTCTATGAAGGAGGAAACTAAGGAAGATAGAGGATAAAATAAAGACCATGAGAAGGAGCCCCGTTGTCTTCTCTGTCTATTTGGATTCATCACTGGTTCCTATAGGGTTGATTTAGTTATCTTCAGACTTTTCCCATTTTTCCAGTTATTTGCAATCCCACTAAGCAACAGAGAAGTTCTATTTTCAAATCATATGTGATGACTTCTGAGGAGAGAGTTTAAAATTCATTACGGGTGTAAAAACAAATCAAGCTGACAGAATGCTCAAATACACTGTGCTGCCTGGATTTATAATTGAAAAACCCTCTGCTGCATGAAATAAGTGAAATAGAGCAGATGAACTAGCAGACAAGTGGGAGATCAGAATTAAACAAATTTGTGTAGATAAATTCCACTTACTTATCAGATACCAGGAATTCATTTTCTCTGTATTTGGCCTTTCTGTCAGATAATGTGAGCAAATATTGGTTGGGAGTGGAGGGTAGAGGGCGTCCAGATTGTTTTGTATTATGTATTTATTTTGTTTCACTTAAACAGGTCTGTGTTATATTCTGGGATGAAAAGGAAGAATGAAAAATGTGTCTGTTAATAATTCATAATGCTGCAGTCTCAGTTCTCCTCCAGGAAGTTCTAAATCCACTGTTTGATAGCCCCATTTATTTTTCAGATGTGTCCCACCTGATGCAAAGCAGATATCTAACCATCACTGAAAACAACACCAGAGGGGTTTAGGTGGGAATGTATTTACCTGGACATTTAACACTGGTTAGGTATCCAATCTTGGCATAGTTTAGCAAAAATTATAGATACCAACTTAGTGTTGATAATATCCTTCAATGTACAATTTTGTCTGCTGAGTGCTTACGGATTAAACATTTAGACTGTTGTCTCTTCAACAGGATCTCTGAAATGATTGGAGAGAACTCTTCCCCCTGACTCCAAAAACCTCCTTGATAATAAATACTAGATAAACGGTTGAGCTGGCCAAAGTGGGTGATAAGCCTTTGTATTTATATATGTTACAGGAGCAATGACTAGGAAGAGGGCTTGATTGGTAACAGGAAGCCAGTTTTAGTACTGAGGCACTGATCCACGTAATAGTGAGCCATTTCTCATTGAATTTGATGGGACTTCACACAGGTTAAAAATAAAGCAATGCCAAGTTGCTATGACCAAGAAACCTGTAGCTACAGGTTAGTCCCACAATACATTGCATGTCTTCCAGCACTTCCACCCTGTTGATGTCATAATTGAACTCCTACTGCTCTGGGAAATTAAAGGATTTTTAAATTTTTTTCAATTTGTTTTCCTCCCATAATAATTTTGCCCCAACATTTTTCCTGGGATCCAACTGATTTGTCACTTTTGTTGACACCATCCACAAATTTCTAGAGCAATGGGGGCCAAATGAGTTTTATGAGCTTGGCAACAGATTATCAGATGAGACAACACTTGAAGGTGGTTAACAGTATGAAAGAAATCTAATTAGAACCTGTTTCTTAGCTGTTGGACTTAGTGTAGGGAAAGCAGCTCTGAAGAGGACTGCACATGGACAGTTATGTCTCTCTGCTGAAAGACATTCTTCCAGAAGAAAAAATGACATTAAAAATATGTATAAAACTTCAAACCATAGAGGGTTTTATTTGTCGTTTTGGAATTGCTGATACACCAAGTGTTGTACAGTGGAGACTTCCATTTTGTGGTTTCTATCCTTCAGCAGCTGTTGCATTGACATCTTAAATGCCAGAGGTAATCACAGATAATTTTTTCATTTGCCTTGTCATCTTTCCAGGAAAATGACCAATACAAGTACCAGTGATTATGTTACTAAGTTGTAATCATTCAACACTGATCATTTTACAAATAGAAATACTAGATACCAGTGGTAAGTAGATTCAAAATTTATGTCCTTTTTAATGCAATAACATATCTATGAGGTATAGATAAACCTGAAGTTCAATTTGGATTAACAGCCAAAAGATCAAGACCTTATGTAGGCTAACGGAGCCTGAAAAACAAACCAGAAGTCTCTTGCTTGGAGACTTCTAGTGCCTTCCTTAACAACTGAAAATTGGAAGTTAAAATTGATCTTATGATATAACTTGGAAATGTTGTACCTTTGTGTCCTGAAATTTAGGTAGGGTTTCCAAGACGAAGGTAACAGCTCAAATTTGAAAGCTTATGCAGGGACACAAATGTATCTTGTTCTTCTGAACGAAACTCCTCAAGTGGTACCTGTACCGTGATCAGTACAAACCTCAGAGGGAGTTCAAAGCTTTCTGCTATTAAAAGGCTAAATGTTGGGTTCTGCTGATGCTGGAAATTGTTGGGGGGGACATGTCTAAACCTTCTTAAATACGGAACTATTTTCATCCTTGTAAAAGCTTTGTTTAGTAACAGGTAAAGGCAATTTTTCTCTGTAGATTCAATCACACTCAACCAACCTAAGCACAGGAAGGGACCTGGGGAAGTTTCACATTATCATTAACTTTGACTCCCTGGGTGCCTTACCCTACTTCATCGCTCTACCCAACTTTTCCAAATTGTCTGTTTGGGAAATTATTTAATTGCCCATCTCCCAGGAGTTATCAGAGAAGCATTTAATTAGTCTGTAAGGTGCTCTTGAAATTATTCATTTATTTCATTTTATTTATTTTATGTCTAATTAGTAAGTGCTCGAGGTGCAAATTCTGTTCAAAGTCATTGGATTTATCTTTCTTTTTTATCTTACAATTTTGTTTTTCTTCCAGCAAGATGAGTAAAAAGGGAGACGGTGACTAAAAAGCTCAGACTTTAGATGTAGCACCTCTCAGTACTTGTCAGTGCCTGCTTTAACTCCCTAGTCAACCATTCCCTTGACTAAATGACAGAAAAGGTTTATTTCCCAGTTCCAGAGCTAGATGATGATGATGGTAATTTCGTTATATTTTCTCCAT
The DNA here is from genome assembly GCA_013398125.1 of Aegotheles bennettii. NCBI lineage: Eukaryota > Metazoa > Chordata > Aves > Caprimulgiformes > Aegothelidae > Aegotheles > Aegotheles bennettii. The sequence goes on along the minus strand of VZRW01007749.1, from coordinate 1,015,115 downwards.
TAGTTTCAACTTATCCTTTTAATTAAAATGTAAAGGAATGACAGATCCCCCATGCTCACTCTAAGTCTTTACTGAAAGTTCAACATCCCAAGTGGGACTTGAACTCACATTATCACAGAGCAAAAGTTCAAAGCACTAAAACAGGAAACATTACTGTGTCAAGCAAGTAAGCTAGCACTTACCAGGATCAATTTTTCACTTAGGAAGCCTTTGCCCAATTGTGCTAGCTCCCACTGAATCTATACCCACTAATGGATCAAAGCTGAGAGGCTAGGAAATCGAAAATCATCAATTCCCAAAGATCATTAATATTACAATTGCACCCACTAGCATTGCTATGAGAGGGAACAGGTTTGTTTTACTAAAGTTGCATTTGGGTTTTCTTCTTGTGGAGGGGGAGGATTTTTGACTAATTATGATAGTTTGCCATCTTAACACTTTAAATTCACTTGCAGAATGACCAACTATCATTTATTCAATAAATTTACATGGGTGTTCAATGAAATACTAAGCTACTACAGATAAAAACAAGGACAAGGAAGTGTGATATTCAGCACTGAAAAACTTTTTCTCATTGGTGTGTATTCTATTTGTCTACCACGGTAACTCCTGACTGTAGCAAATCACCTCAGTTATTCAGTTATTCATTTAATTTTCTACTCCCAACTAGATAAATGAAATCTTCATAAAATATGAACACAAAACATAGGTTCAGCTTAGTTTTTTATTTTAAAAAAGTTATGTTAACATTAAAAATACAGAAAAAACTTTTCAGAGAATGGTGTGAAGACTGAAAATATAACATGGAATTTGCCAAAATATTTAAAAATAATGACATTTGAAGATCTTTTTCAGTCTTTCTTCTCTTTCTTACTTTTCATTTCTCAGTTTTAAGAGATGGGACTAATGTATATTCTCTCAGTTAAACCACTAATGTCCTCAGTCTTAAAATTCCTGCATTTATGCAATTAAATTGCAACAAAATCAGAAATGCAGTGGAGGTACAACAACATCAATAACAGATTTCTAGATAAAGACTGTGAATCTTGTTGCTATAACTATCCTTTTGAGGTGTTTATTACCGACTAAAGTGACAGATTCCCAGTGTTGGAATGTTGAGGCCAGTATAGTACAAAAGCATCTTTCTGATTCTGGTATTATCTGGTAGCTGAACTGACCCTACAGCATGACTTAGAAATGATGATATGTAAACTATACAAAGTATGTCACGCAGTAAATAAAGGTAGTTCTGTAGTTGATAAGGTGGTTTTTTTATAGATTTTATTAAAAAAACTTATGCTTTTGGAAGATTTTCTTAACCTTGAGAAAAAAGTCCCTGTTGGGCAAAAAATCAATGATGCCAGGCAGAAGTCTACATGTGAAACACATCTAGTTTTGTAATAGCTTCACACCTGTAGCCTGTGAAATGCTCTAATTCTCAAATTACAAAATAGCTACCTTTCAAAAACTGGGTACTAAAGTATCTTCTGCAGCAAAATTTCTGTTTATATATTAAAATACCAATTACACATTGTTACACATTATAAAATGTATTGCCTTGACATGGAAAACAGGAAGAGTTTGAAAAAAAAACCAACTTATAAGAAAATCTCTGAGCAGAACTATGCTGTTTAATGTATCTTTGGAAATAATATGGATTATACAGCAAACATTGGGAATCCACACTGTTGTTATTCAGTCCTGCATGAATGTACAGGGGAGACAGTATGATCTAATTATTCACACAATAGTTTAAAAACCCCTGATAAGTATAAAGTTGATGTACTGTAAACAACTGACAAAATAATAGAAGCAAGGATTTGATCTGCATGCGTTACAATTGAATATCTCTCTATATAATAATTCATAACATTCAAAGGTTAACTAAAGAGAAACTAACATCTTTCTGTAGTCAAGGTTGAGTTGGTTTCTCATTATAAGCCATATTGTAACAATCCCACAAATATTTATCAGCTGTAGGGGAAGCTGGTAGCAATCATTACATTTAGGTTGCCTAACACATTTTATGAGGAGATATTTCAGTGATTCTTTTTCCTCTCAGAAGCAGTAAGACCATTGTCAATTAACTGTCACATAGATACTTTTTACATGATCATAGAGGGTCCCTGCCTCATTTAGTGAATTGAGACACAAAATTAATCTTGCAAGGGCAATTATTGATAGTTGCTCAGTTTTGCAGTCTTAATAACATTTTGTAACTTTTTTTTCCTCTTCAGTAACATTTAAAGCACACCACTTTAATACCAATCATCTGTTTATAAAAAAAGGGCAGAGTGGATTTTTTTCCACTTTAAACCCAAAAAGCTTCCTCTTTCATGTCATTCTCCATTTTTCTGATACTACTAATTTTTCTCTTCTTACCTTTTGGCATTTTTTCAAACCTACATAATGAAAAATATGGAAGGAAATTTAAATCACACAATCCCTAAAGTTCTCTCTGAAAAGTCAAACTGAGTCTAGTGTTGGTTGTGCCTACATTTGGCATTAGTTTTTTTGCAGTAGATGTTAAACAGCCAATTGATAAATATCAGTATTTTGTCTAAATCCTCTTATATGTCATTAATTTGATGTTCACTAGTGATGAGGGAAATTACAGGCAAGATACACTGAAGACAAACGAGGATGAAGTATGTGTCATGTCCTCACTGATGTCACTGATGTCAATCAGGATTGCGTTCTTCACATGCCAAACAGGAGCTTATCATTTCATCCTCAATAATATTTGCTTAATATAGGAATGGATATACTTCCATCTGAATGGTGAATTTGAAGGAAGAAGGGCACTGAAATATAGCCAAACCCACAAATCACTTCCCTGGCTGTGCCATGTAAAGAAAGACACAGATCACCCAAAGTCCGCCTGGCTAGGGCACTAAACACTGCAGAGAGACTCTTACGTGGGTCATCATATGCATCTACTGATCAATAGATATTCTTAATATGCACAGTAGCTTTTTGGATGATTGTTTTGGGTTATGTGATCTTTCTGCATTTTGGTAAGGAACTCCCACGCAAATAAAAGTTCAATATTCTTATGAAGCAGAATCAGATGCTGATGTATGAAACAAAACAAATTTGTATGTGTATCTTAAATTTTATTCCAATCTATCACCAAGAATTCTTTTTTTTTGACAGAATATTAATAAAACTAGCTTGTTCCAGACAAAGAGGTTTGTCACCCTTAAGCTAGGCAGATTTCATCTTTCTTTTTGTTTCAGGGAATGACCTGGAGATAACAGTCACAAAATTAAAGAGAGAACAAGTGTGTGTGTGTGTAGTGCAGCGGTGATGGTGGAAACCAATTTAAAAAAAAATGTCAGTAGGTTTTCAGCTGTAAAATATTCCTGTAACATATAGTACAAAGCTTAACCGTGTAATGATAGGAAGATGCAGAGTCTTGGATTCATGGGTGTTACATTGTCTAGCTTATCACTAACTATATTGATATGCAAATTTACCAATATCCCAAAACATTTTTCTGCATGCAAATAGAGAGTATAACAGTCCATATCTGAAAAGACAAATCTCTTTTGTCAGAAATTGTTGTCTTAAAGTTTTATTAAGTCATTTCAGATGGAGTTTATGAATGTCAGTACTTGCTTTACTGCACATATCTAATGAATGTAAGAGAATTATAATGAAGTATATTCAAGTTTTCTCAGGATTAAATGTGTCCAATCCTAAAAAACAAAAAAAATGTATCAAGAATTTTCCATTTATAATCACTGTGAAAACCGAAGAAAATGAGTGCAATTTAAACCATTCAAAACACCTTAAAGAAATAATAAATCACCCTTATTTTATTAATTGACAACTGAAACTGAGGAAGTCAGTATCAAGGCAATAGGGCACAGGCTAAAATGAAAATGTCTGTCACCTGTAAATATTTTATCCTAACTACAAATTCTGCTAATGGGTTTGCTCTCGTACACCCTGCTGTTAACTCCAGAGCTGTGACTGTCAGCAGTTACACAAATGTCAAATTAAGCTCAGCAATGATCAGATTTTGTATTGTGACAAGAAAGCAGTTTGAGTTAAAGTTAAAAACTCAGGTCTTTAGACAGTCAGCTGAGCCTATGTGTGAGAGACAGGCAATCTTTCTTTTTCACCTTGAAAACCATGTTCAAAACATGGTAGTAAAACTCATGCCAGCCCCTAAGATGCATGAAGACCTGAATCCTGCCCAAACAGTGGTCTGAGTAAGAGATGGCCCAGCTAAAAATTTTACTATCTCAGACAGTATATACTGAGGGAAACAAGCAATATCATGGTTTGTGGGGCATGTGCTGCCTAGAAGTTTGATCTCATCCACATACTGAGGTTTTCAGAGTAGATGTCGAAGTCTGAATGAATTGTCCTCAACCCTCTGTACATGGAAAAGCAATCACTGCAGGACACCATTTGTCTGACCTATTTTAGACATTCAAAAAGAGATGAACCATGATCCAAAATTGTCTTTTTCTTTTCAGTGACTATAAAAGGACCCCTGCATGACTAGCTTGGATGTCAAAGTCTCCACTGTAAATGCCTCGGTTAGATGAGATGACTCACAAAATTCTTCATAAATTCTGTGTCTTCATAAATTTCACAATATGTGGAACTAGGTTTTATTGCATTATTATAAATTAACTAACTAAATAAATGCTTAGCAAAAATCTGTATTTCAATAGATTTTTTTTTTTCTTTTTTTGTAAGGAATGCTTCCCGTAAGTATATATTACTATAAGCAAACTGAAAAACTGTTACAACTTGGGGGAATATTAAAAATATTTACCATTTAGGTGGCAGATAGTTTCCAGCAAAATTACTTGCACATTTCCAGCACTGTTGAAAGAGAAAGCCTGGTAGGGAACAGTCTAACTCCTTATTGATACCACATTACTTTAGAAACCTCCCCAGTGTCCTCCCTTTTCATTTATGCAGCACTTGCCTCTGGTGTCTTTCTACAATTTTGTCACTATTTTTGGTTGCTCCTGTTGTTTCAAATGCTCTTTACATCACTCTCTACTTTTCCATCCATTTGCAAACCACATTTGAAAACATTTCTTCTTCACTGGTTATCTCTTGCCCTTTTGCTCTCTCTTTTCAAATGCTACTATTTGGATGTCTAAGGTGTATATTACAACTTCAAAAAGCCTTTCAAGACGTAATTTGTCTGAAAAATATTCTACAACAAGAAATATAATGACAGTAGTCTATTGGATTACTTTTAATAATTAATTTGCAAGTAGTTCTAGGTTTTCTGGATTTTTCCAGAACTGGCAGAACACTCTCAGGTTCAAGTTGTTCATTGGTTATTTTTCTCAGCAATAGGAAAAGGATCCACAGGAGACAGACAACTCAGTTTTCTAGTGTTGTTTTATAATTTAACATTTAATAGCTTTCAAGAGACAAAAAATTTCATTTTTACTTAAGCAAAGATAAGAAGTTTCTCTTCAAGGTGTTGGTTACAAGGATGATAAAATTCAGCTTAGGTGCTAAAGAGGTTAAGCCACGTGCCTTAGTCAGATAGTTGGTGCAATAAACTAAAACTCAAAGGAAAGGAGGGCATGTGACAACATAAAAGCTCAACCAAATTTTTGAGATGCAGTGCTTTATGGCCCAACTCAGGGATTAATACAAATCTAGAGAAAACATAAACCTTCTGTCTGTGTCTTTATCTTGTTTATCTGCAGATTTAAATTCCATATAGTTGCTTTAGGCTGACATTTGCACACTATGTGAATGAATTCTCTGGAAGGGTTCCCAGAGTTATAGACCATGTGTGCTAGATAGATGACCCAGATATAAAGCTGACCGAAGCCACTCGACCCACAGAGCGCATTGTAGCAAGAGGTGGATGAAATAAATGGAGTGCAGGGTATCTGAGTACAGACAGCACTTTGAGAACCTCACTATATTACTGCCAGAAGCAAACTGACTCACCCAGCACTATATCAGGTCTCCAGACACCCATTGCCATTTCACATGTCTTTGTAGGACTTCAGAGAAGGTCTGAGGAGACAGTGAAACCCTAAGAGGCACATTCAAGGGAGAAACTCCATCTGTGTGCCACATCAAGAGTGTTAGCTTGGTATATAACAGGATAGTAGGAAACATGGAATCTATACAGGTGGCAACGCATGGTATGTATAATGTCTTTTCTGTCCATATATCTCATATATTTGGAGGAGATCAAGTACTACCATCCAAGTACATCTAAAATGACATTATCTAACACTGCAGCCCTGGGTTAGATTGTTGTTTTCTGTCAGTGTTGGAAACATACAACTGATCTAAGTTTAAAGTGACTGGCAGTGTTTTGCCATACCCTCCCTAAGTAAATACATTACACTGTTTGCACACAGCTTAAAAGCTGCCAGCATCAGAAAGGACTGACTGTGTCTTTGTTAGAAAAAACGGCAAAACAGTGATAGTGGAAGAAGGCAGAATAAAAAAAGAACCTGTTTTGTTGTGGGATTTTTTTTCCCTTAAAAAGTCCTGGGGAAAAAGTATTTAACATTTCTGTTCCAATGTTCTTTACATTTGTTCTTGATCTATTTCTAGCAAATAAACTAAGGGAAAGAGGAAGAAGAATAAAATCTGATAATGAAAAGAAAGCAAAGTATCATAATCAACATGGAAGTACTAGATATAGGCAACAGAAGTTACACTGCCTTAGTGCAGGTTTCCATGGTATCTCTCCCTTGTACATTCTTTGTTATTTAACAGGTCAAGCGTATTCAGCTTTGAGTAGAAGCATTAGAAAGGGTGGTTGTCTACCACTTCATAGTTTAATGAAATTTAAAGAAAATTGAAATGTTTTCAGATCTCTTCATAGTTGTTGAACTCACTTTGAAATCAGCAAGATGGCTCAAAACTATTTAAAGAATTGACAGACAGTCATGCAGACACAGACAAGCATGCATAGGCACGTACATATCCTGCTAAGATTGCAGAAGTTTATGGAATTAGGCTAAAAATGCACGATGTGGAACACGTTAAAGCATAAAAGTAAACTGCATATGTAAACATGTTCTGATGAATAACACTTTATTAACAATTTACAATCAGAAATGTATATGAAAATGTATGAAAATTACAGTACACGGAGGGTCTTGGGTTTTTTTAATTTTTATTTTTGTTTTTTTTCCTGAAAACAAGATTTAATGTTGAATATGTGATTGTAGGATGTTTTCAAAGAAAAGAGTTGAAATGGAAGATTTGCCCTTTTCTGTCAAGGAAACATAAAGAAACTGTAACTCCAGAGAATCAATTGGATTGAGCTCATAGGTAGTGTTTTAAGGCCTAATAGCTGGGGACTGCAAGAGACCAGCATGACAGGAAAGGCAGGACAATGAAACACTATATGATCAGATAAGGGAGACAGGTAAGATTGTGATTGTGGGTGATTTTAGCCTCCCTTATAATTACTGAGAAACCTTTGAGATATTGGCTGATGGCATGTAGAATGACTGACATAAAAAATTATTATTCCCTGAAGCAATGTATCAAGGATTCTGCTACTGATAATTTATTTCTGGATTTGGTGTTGTTCAGAGTCTAAGATATTAATAAGCATATATGAAACTGTTCATTCCTTTGACCTAGTGCAGAAAATATAAAATACAAGATACTTCCTGAAAATTGTTACCAGAATTTCAGCAGATCTTAAATGAAAATATAAGATTTTAGGAAATAATTAAATGGAAGGCTGTGTCAAGCACTATTTCGTCCTGGAAAGCAAACACCTACCAATACTTCTCAGTGGGCTTTCAGTCCCAACATAAGAGATTTTACATAGCTTAGATTAGGGAGTGCCTTTCACTTCCTATTGCATTTCTCAGTCTCTGGAGCCCTTGATGCTCTGAATCTGTTTTTCCTTTCCTGAGACTTCTCCACTTCCCTGAAACTGGCTTGGAACACCAGATTTCTATTTCGTGTATCTCATTATCCTTATGGCCTGTGCCCTAACATGATCTTTGCATTCATGTTTTTTGTCTCCAAGACTTTCTCTATCTGAGTTAGTTTATAAACATCTCAAGACCTGATAGCACAATTGGTTCCATCCATCTGCTCAGGTACAAGTTAAATGATGGGGATCACAAGGCTAACTGACAGACTTGAAGTAGGCTCTATTTCAGAGGAGCTGCAGGTCAGAAGGTCAGATGTAGTCCTCATGAGAGGGATGAACTGTTCTAAAAGAAGGCAAAGGCTAAAGATAGGTCTCCTGACCTATAAATGGAGGTGGTACATCTCTAGATAGACATCAAAGGAAAACTAAAGGTTATTGTCACTTTGCCTAAAGGAGAATAGAAGTTTTTTTGCAAAGACTGGTCTGTCATTCTCCTATTGATTGGAAATGAACACTAAACAAGATGCTTTTTATAATAATAGATAAAGCATTATTCTTCTCAAGGGTTGGAGACAAGACAAGAACTACAGTGTCTTATATCTGGAGGGAACTTAGGCAGAGGTTATGAAATGAGGCCCATCACATACTAAATGAGTTGTTTTTTTCTAACTTTTGACTTTAGGCTTACGGAGTGTTCTTGGGGCAAGTTAACTTGGTTTCTCATTCCTAAAATGATCACTAGTTCCACTCTACAAACATATAATTTTGTTTTTAAAGGTGGAGACTCCTGAAGTCCTTCTTGTGATGTTAAGTTTTTGTTCTTCATCTATAAATATTGAATGGTAAGATAAAACCTTCTCACTCATTTGAACTTGCTCTAGAAATGAATCTGGGTCAGCACAGGGAAAGAGCTGAGCTTAGTATCACACATTTGTTGGAAAGTACCTCAAGAAGTCCATGGTCCAATCCCCTGCTTAAGAGTCACCAAGAGCAGGATACGCAATGACGTGTCTAGATATCTTTTGGATATCTCAAAGGACAGAGAATCTACAACCTTTCTGTTCCAGCAGCTGACCTCTATCATAGTAAAAAATTCTGGAAACAGACACAGGCCTCCAGATGTGTCTCACCAGGGCTGTGTAGAGAAGAAGAGTCATCTCCCTCTTTACCTGCTGGCAATGTTCTTTCTAGTGCAGCCCAGGAGGCTCTTGCCTTTTTTTTCCCACAAGAGCTAATTGCTGGCTCATGCTTTACTTGGTATCTATCAGTATCACCAGGTCCACTTCTGCAAAGCTGCTTTCCACCCACTTGGGTCTCAGCCTGTCCCATTTGCCTAGTGTTATTCCTTCCCAGAGGCAGTATTTGACATTTCCTTTTGTTGACTGTCATGAGATTCTTTTTTGCCCACTTCTTCAGCTTCTCAAGGTCCCTGTGAATGGTGGCACTTCCATCTGGTGTATAACTTCTCTTCCCAGCTTTGGTTCATCTGGAAACATGCTGAGGGTACACCTGTCCAACAATCCAAGTCATTAATGAAAATATTACATAGCACTAACCTCAATATTCACCTTTGGAGTCCACTCCTGGTGACTGGGCTCCACTGCACTTTGCTTCATTAATCACTTCCCTCTGAGCCTGGTAATTCATTCAGTCTTCAGTGACTGTCCATTTCTCTAGACTGCACATCCTCAGTTTGTCCATGAGGATACTGTGGAAGACAGAGTGGAACACCTTACTACAGTGAAGAGAAACAGTATCCGTTGTTGTCTCCTCATCCCCTGAGTCAGCCATCCCATCACAGGAGGCCGTCAGCTTGGCTGGGCAGGATTTCCACTTCATGTACTTTTCTAGTACGTTTCTTTTCACCTCCACCACTCAAAAAAGTAAAAAATATATAATTTACATAAACTTTGAGAGATTAATAATGAGAAAAACAAAGGAAAATGAGAATGAAAAATGAAAAAATAAAGAACCAGATCTGAGCTGAAATGAAAACTGAACAAGAAAGTTCCAGAAGATGTCAACATGGGAAATTTTGAAAACTTTGTACAGTAAATGAGCCAAAAAACCCTGTAAGGATTTCATAACAGGCTATATACTTGCACATCCTACAGCGCAGCAGCCATTTATTTGCACCACAAAATAGTTCTCACCTATTGACATTTTTCCTTTTTTTTTTTGAACAATGAGAATTTATGTCTGCTTATGTATCACAGACATACAAACAAGTTTAAATGGCTTATCTATGCCTTAATGTTAATTTGATTATTTCTAATTTTTGTCTGAAATATAATCTCTATGTTCTGTGAACTTTTACATCAAACTTTAATGAGCTGATAAAATTAGAGTCTACTGCACTTAATACTTATTCCCTGCATAAGGTCTACTCTTCATTCAGCATTTTCTCCCCAAATACATAACATAAAACCTCATGGGGTATGAAGTACCTGAAAGGAGGTTGTAGTGAGGTGCTTATTGGTCTCGTCTCCCAAGTAACAAATGATAGGAAGAGAGGAAATGACCTCAAGTTGTGCCAGAGCAGTTTAGACTGGATACTAGGAAAAATTTCTTCACTGAAAAGGTTGCCAAGCATTGGAACAGGCTGCCCAAGGAAGTGGCTGAGTCACCATCCCTGCAGTTATTTAGAAAACTTGTAGATGTGGTGCTTTAGAGACAGTTTAGTGGTGTACTTGACAGTAGTAGGTTAATGGATGGATTGATGATCTTAAAAGTCTTTTCCTACCTGAATGCTTCTATGATTCTGTTTTCTCCTAAATTTTCATGGACTAGGATGGGGCACACATTGCTTACACCTAAACTAAGATTTAAATACATAAAGGTATCTAAAATCATTGAACAATCTAGTCCACTAATTTTCTAGGACTACCTAATCACAAAGGTATCTAAATTTGATGCGCGAACACTCTTTCAATGTTCTAGTTTACTGGGAAATTACCTTTAGTTCTCAAAAATTCCTGATTCCTTCTTTCAGGGCTGTTGCAAGTCTGTCTTGGATGGACAAATATTTTTTTTTTCCCCCAGGAGCCCTGAGAAAGTTTAAAAGCCTTATTATGTGATGCCTATGCATTTTATCATAAGGAAGTTGAGTGAGTCAGGTGCTCAGCCCAGAAATGGCAGAATTGAACTCTAGACATTACTTCACCTGATGTGACTATCTCATACCCAACATGTGTCACAGAAAACTACCCTGGACATCAACTTCCAGGGTGTTGCCAAAACATTAGTCTGCCATCCATTGTCAATGGTGCAGTCATTCCAGTCTTTCTTCACCCCAGTTATCCTGTGCTACATGATCCTTTAGAAAACAAACTACTGGGAAAATCACTACTACATTTTGAAGCTCTATTACATTTGAGCCTCTTATGGTCATTTGAAGCCAAAATGTGGTATAAAGCATGCATGCACTCCAGTTGTGTTACAGTAAAAAATATTCCCCCCTCTTTAATATGTTCTTAGCCATGAAAAGTCACAGTTTAGTAGTCCTGTTAACCTCTTGGAAGGATGCAGTTCATACTGCATAAAGGGCATAACATTTTAATTTTCAAGAAACTGTAGGTCTAGATTCACTTCATAAACTCTTGTTTAACACAAAGCAGCTGGGACTGAAGATGGGATAAAACAGTGGATGCTTGACGTATCTAGTAAGGGTTTTTGCAAAAAGGACTGTGTCAAACTGGGGTCATGGTTACTGCATGGGTGACTCCCTAAGAGTGTTACTGCCTCTTCTGGCTATTTTAATGCATGTGAATCATAAATCTAGAAAAGATTTGAACATCACTAATCCCCAAAGATACAGCTTGAAATAAATTTTATAGTTGTGATTTTATATATATATATATATATAAAACGTACATGTTGTATGAGAAATCTATAGAATAGTAAGAATTTTTATGTTTGCTTTCTCCCCTTCCTGACTCTACCATCATTACAAAATCGTATGGGTCTGTTCTAACATGCAATGTTAATAATTAAGAAGAGAATGCACAGAGTGATGTACATTATCTTCCTGCCTTGTGCAACGTGGCATACTGCTCAGTGCTTGAGTGCATGCTGGAAATACTTGTTTCCAGACGGCAGACTAGAAATTGGAAGAGGTCAGTTCTTCACTTATTGTTGAGGCAGAGTTTTTCCATATTCCTAGTGTCATATTTTAAATATTTACATTATATATGCATATAAACATTTACAATATTATGTTGAGATTAATTTCAGGAATATTCCTCTTCCTATAAGTACTTGTATTTCTGTACAATGATCACATATATAAATACGTGCATATCTACCTATATAAATATTTATACCTGCTTGTATATCCATATACTTTTGTTCTCCTCTTAAGACATAAGAACTTTCATGCATTCCTCTGCCTTGCTCAGTTTCTCACCTTACATATGCATAAACAGGAAAGAAACATAGAGACAAGACAGAAAGAAGAATATGTAATAATTGTTGTTCACAAGCAAAGCTGTAAAACAAAAATAGAGTGAAAAAATATAATATTGTAATATTGTAATAATATTGTAATCATACTGTAATGAAGCCGATAGAGTGATCAGTAGTATGAAAATAATGTCAGTCAAGAGTTACAATGAAATACTTTGAACCTGCAACAACCACGCTTTAATAATATTAGCTGACAGACACAAAAAGTATTCTGCTTAAAGAAAAACTATGTTTATACAAAGATGAATATATTTATGAAATTAATGAATCATAAAAACATGTAAAACACGTAACACCCTTGTTCTTTACTAGCTTCTTCCTTTGGTTCTCCCCATTTCTTGTTTCTGCTTTATCCTTGTTCTTAGCTTTTCAACTTCAAATAATTATTCATTAGTCTCAAAAACAGTTACATAAGTGAATGCTGAATCTCAGCAGGGCTACTGAGGGCACAGAAAGTTAAGCATGTTCAGGTGTTTGCAATAGTGTTGAGTTCTGAGTGAACTATATTTACCTGAGAAAGGAATTATTTATCATGATTCACTGGTACACATTTTTTCCATGTAGTACATTCAACTGACAATATTTTAAATTATATTTGTGACAGTCCCTGTGATAAACCTTGTGACAGAACTCCTATTATATCTGTTGACAACAGAGAGGATGCTGCTGACTCATCAGTGGAAATATTTTCTCTCATTCAACTAAATGTAAATAAAGAAAAACCTCACGTATTAAGTTCAGATTTCTAAAGCCTCAGATTATTTTACATCACTAGGGAAGCATCATTTTGTTTTAACAATATAAGAACACAGTATCTGATTTACTTGTTATGATATGCATCATTCATAATAGTTCCTTTTCAGTATGACATCCTCATTCATTTACTTCTTTATTTCACTTAATTTTTCTTTTTTTTAAAAAATAAAATATGTTTATCACAATCTCTCTGGGTACACACGTAAATTATTAAGAACAATGAGTAATGGTTGACTGATGTAAATCTAAATTGAAAGAGACTTAGCTGCACAATATAATACAGCCCTCGCCCAATGCCATGCTTCTTCCCTAAAGCAAAAGCCTCAATCAAGGGGTTTTCAGTGTGCCCACAGGGTCAAGAGGTTTAGCCTATACTAACCTTTGAGGGGGGGTGGTGGGGCATCAAAAATAGAAGAACTTCCAGGAAAATTGTTCTCAGACATTATGAGGTTAGAATTAATATAAGAAATGTGAAAATAATTTCACCTGTCTTCAGGTTCCAACAATAGAGATGCCTGCAGAGAAGGTGTCTAAGCTGCCATTATAGTCACTAGAGATCTAGTCAGTTGACTCCAGAGAGCAGTTTCTCTCTTCATAAACTAAACACCCAATTCTCAGTCTGGTTGCTTAAATATAGGCCCTTGAAGATACCCTAGGCTATTCAAGGCATCTAGAGAGGTGACAGCCATGATGCAGAACCTAGAAGAGACCCTGCTTTTCTGGACTTGCAGCTGGAGGTCTGATAGGACACCCCAAGGCATCTCAAATGGTATTATTGTCTGTTGGCCAAGGTATCAAGCCCCTGCTAATAGGTCAGCTGAATACCTCTCCAGACTCCGTTTACCATACTGACTATCCCACCACCAACTAAAACGTGGAACTAGGGATTAAGGGTTTAGGAATTGCTTCATAGACACCTGAGTTTAAGTGAGATGAGTCCCACCTCAACATTTAAAATAAATACAGTCACATTTAGACTTGACCTGAAGCAATAGTGTTCATGGCACAATATGGAAAGAACTTTTGTCTGTCATGGTTGAGCCTGAGATTATGAAGTATTTACCACTCCTTGAAAAGATATTGAATCTAACTGACAAATAATCGGTATCTTTCATGTCTCTATAGCCTGTTAAACCCAAAGAAACATTAGAGTTTTAGATTTTAAGAATCTGTATTTTATACCTGAAAACCTATTTAATTTTTAAAATATGGATGCATTATTGTTCCTATGGTGAGTTGATCACACCAAGTGAATTACATTCTACATGTTCTACAGTTGCTGAGTGGTCAGCAACAACATTTAGGTGTTAATATCCTTCAAAATTAAATTCCAGCAATATTTATCTTTATTAATTTATAGTAGAGTCCTTGGTCAAAAGCCTGAATACCAACTTTTCCAAGCAATAACTCCAAATTATAAACCTAGTAAGGAGTAATGCTGATGATTCTGACTTCGGCACTTCTGGATAGTTTTTCTTCTTTGGTGACCTTCCCTTTTCTAATGAGGCCTTCAGAAGGTCTCCATAGTGTTCATCAAACACACTACATGAATCTGCTGCTTTCCTGCACTTACCACTGAAGTATTCAGTTGTTTCTATAGAGAAAAAACAATGGGAAATTATTTTCAATCCAATGTTTTATCACGTTCAAGAGTAGATCATCTGTTCAGACACTGGCTGATGAATAGTTTCAAGACAAGAAAAACATACATTCTGCCTTTCTGTCTTTTCAGAAACCTGAGAAAATTGCTTTACTGCTACTGTCTCTAGTGTCCTTATCTTTTTATCACTGCCTGAAGAGATTCATACAAGGTGACATGATTGTCTAGTTGTCTCTCAAAAATATGTCAGTGACTGAAATAGTTTCACATTTTATGTTTTGAATTTGTTAATGAACATCTTCACAAAAACCAATGCCTATAAAGTCACAGAGGCAGTATACTAGACTTGTAGAGTTCAGATAAAGGTAGAAGGGAACTCCAATAATCATTTTATCTCTCTGTGGCCCCAAGGTAGAGTCATACTGACCTGTTATCATCCAATACATTTCTATTCCTCTTTTGAAAACCCAAGAGACAGGAATTCCACTGCCATTAACCGATGTTTAATTATGCTTATCATTAAAATATTTCTTCCTAGTATCTGAACTAGATCTCCTTCACTGTTGCTTAACCCCATTGCAGCTTTTCCCTCACCAATGGGTATGTGGAGTATTTTATTTTTTAATTCTCTTTATCTATGGAATATTTAAAATATTTGAAGATCATTGGATGTCTCCATGCACGTTATTTTCCTTACATAGACTTAGCCATGTTGATTTTTGTAGACTTTCCTTAGAAGTCAAGGTTTTTATTCCTGTTTTCTTTTTCTTTTTTTTTTTTTTTTTGTTCTGAATCTTATCTGAGTATTTTAGTATTTTAGAGTTTTCTTGGAACACAACATTCACAACTGCATATGTCAGACCACTGTAACTTTATGACGGTTGACTGAAACTGCAGATTGTTTGATGTTGTTTAACTATAACACTCCTGTTTACTCCTGTTTATGAACCTAAAGGGAGCTTGTAGTGAGGCTGGTGTTGGTCTCTTCTCCCAAATTGCTAATGATAGGACGAGAGGAAATGGCCTGAAGTTACGTCAGGGGAAGTTTAGGTTGGATATTAGGAAGAAGTTCTTTACTGAGAGGGTAGTTGGGCACTGGAATGGGCTGGCCAGGGAGGTGGTGAAGTCACCGTCCCTGGGGGTGTTCAAAAAATGGGTTGATGAGGCACTTGAGGCCATGGTCTAATGGTCTAATGGTTAGGAATATGGTGGGATAAAGGTTGGACTTGATGACCCTGGAGGTCCCTTCCAACCATAATGATTCTATGATTCTATGAATTTGGCCTGAATTTACTTTTTTGTGTGTATTTGTGTTGTGTGTATGTATGTGTGACAGCATATCATTGTACTTAGTAATCTTTCTTAATCTCCAGTTCCTCTTTTGGTGAGCTGTTGTCTACTCAAACTTTTTCAACTTTGTATTTGGGCATGTGGTGTCTAAATTAAAATGCATTAATGATGTGTAGGTAGTTGAAACTCAAAACCCTGGAAGAAGACAAACCAAAACAAAGCGATTTTCCATGCTAACATGTATTCTGACAGATAAAAGAAGGCAAATGCTGTGACCAAACTTCATATGAATAATACATACATGTCTATCTTTAATAGTCTCAAAAGATTTTCCTTTTCAAAAACACATGAATTTTTATACCTTTTTTCTTATTTATCTAATTGATTTTGCTGACATTATAAATGTATTCTATTCTTCCAAGATTTCCTTTGATTTTTGTAAATATTCGATATATGTTCCTAATTAGAATGTATACAGTCAGTGTGATAACCAGCAGATTACAGTTCTTTTTAAATAACTGTTAGCAACTCTTTCAACAATATGAGAATAAAATTACTGAACCCTTAACTACTTCAGTCCGGAGAATTTCAGTTTTACGTCCCTCATCTTTGCATATTGAACAGGGAGATTATAATTTGAATAAATTCTATGAGTTTTAGAGGCCCATATCGGTCTTGAAATTTGAGATGCCTTAAATGTCACAACATGCTAATGATAATACTTGCAATTTTTTCTAGGCCTAATTAACATTACTGTAAATGTGTAGAGCTGCCAATATTACTTACTGAAAAACAGGTAATACAGGCTGGGACTTTGCTTCATGTCTCTAATCTCCAGGCTTCAATAGAAACAGTTTTTTGTATAAACAGTACTTTGTTTCAGAGTGAATCTCTGTTTCACATGTCTCTTTACCAGTTTCTTTTTCTTTTTCGAATTTTTGAAAGAACCAGTGTTGTCAATCCAGCTATATTTTTCATTACTCTCAAAATACTTAATCTTTATAAGATGCTGAGGACTAGAATGCTAAATTAGTCAAAATTCTTCGTTATCCTTAAATGACTAGATTTTTGAACCTTAGGGTTGAGGAGAAAAGCTTAAAATCTAATATTCTTATGTCAACAGATAAACACAATGAATGCAATTTCTTTTGTATTTCTTTTATTTTCTTATTTAACAGTGAACATTGACAATGCTAGAAGAGCAGTAGTAAAAGATGAGCCATTAATGCTTGTGTACTCTTCAGATACTACAAATGGCCACGTAAATATTGATATGGATAAATAAAAGTTATTTGAAGGGCCTCTGGTCAACCTTTCCATGTAGGTGAATTATACATTGTATTGTGGCATACTGTATGAAACGTGTTACTTGGCTGTTAAACTATAATGACTGGAATGGTTGCAGCATAGATTTCTTCCTGGCAAATATTTTTTTGACCTTGACTATCATAAATGTAACCTTAAAAACATCAAATTATTGACTAAACAAAAATACTGAGAGGAATTTCAGAGCAAGCAAATGTCACTTTTCAAACAGCATTGCAAAAACTGCCTTGATTAATGGTGAAATTTGCCCCCTGCAGATCTGAAGGCATGTGAGCCACTCGAGCCCCATTTAAATCCTCTAAATGGAAGTTAAGTGGTGAATTCCACTCCAGGTATAGATTTTAAATGTTCTTCATTACATAAAACCTCTAGTTCTTAAACTGATTTTAAAAAGTATTAGCAGTGTTCAGGGCAGTCTTTCATTGTGTCTAAATATTATTTTCAGGCCTTCATCTCCAATGGAATTTGTTAATAAAAAAATAATAGAGCCCCAGGAAATGGTAATGTGACTGTAATAGACTTGGTTCAGTAAAGCTTCTGCTGTTAATTAAGAAACTTTCATCTTTGAAGTGCAGTAAAAAAAATTCTTATTAACAAAGGTATGTTAGGCCAGTAATAAAGTAGATTTCCCTTTGAACATTATATCTAATCAATCCAGAGAGAATTAAGACAATTATATTTTATCAGAAACAAGTAGAGGCAAGGATCAACAAGGGGGATGGAGTGTGACTTTGGTATTAATTACAAAACTGTTTTAGGAAATAATCAATCCTTTGTTAATCAGAGCAGGTGTATGAAATGACAAAGAAATTATTTATCAAGCCACAAGAGGGAAGATTGTAGATGAGGGATTATAAGGATAAGTGTCTGAAGTGTAAAGCAATCATATGGGCCTTTCTTTGCATTTTAGGTTGTATTTCTAGTTGTATTCTACTCCAAATATTACAAATTAACTTAGAAGGGAAATATTAAATACTATAAACCATAAGAGACACATGAATTAGACCATTTCATTTTTCAGTGTTCCAGTTAGATTCTCGGAACACATGATTATTATTTTTTTCAGTCTTAATTTCTGAATATATTTAAATTGATCTGAGGGACAGAATGCATTTAGTCTTCTCAATCGTTCTTGCAGCAAATTCAGACTGCACTATTGAAACCAGAGTCACCTGAAAATTTATTGTAAATCTCATTAAAAAAGAATGAACCAACCAGATCATGCACTAAAATAAATCTGAATTACAGTATTTGTTCACAATCATTTGAATAATTTATTTTCATTTCAGTGGATTTGCTTTATATGCTCAGTTCACTGACTACAATAGCCAAGAGAAAGAAAACATAATGATAAAATATGTAAGAACCAGTGATAGTACTAACATACTAGTTATTTCTTACACAGGACACTGTCAATGCCAAATATGACAAATTTCTTAGACTCAACTCTTCTTCCCAGCATATGATTCAAATAAATTGTGAAACAGGAAATAAATCTCATTTTAACTGGATCTTTGGGAAAAACTAATCAGGAAATTAGGTACCATCTCCATAGCACTGATACAAAAAACTTTTGAGACATGTGTTTCTCCTATCATCTGCTGTATTGCATCATAAAAGTTAGCTCCTAAAATTTGATGCTTATTTAAAATCCTTAGGAAAAGATTTCAGAGGTGTTAGAAGCACTGCTTTTTTCCTGCTTATTTTCCAGTAGTTCTCTGACTTTTTATTTGATATTTTTCAACTAGTGATCAGTGGGTGCATCACAATCCCTGCATAAGTGTGATAAGTGAAGTCCGAGTATGAATTCACCTCTTTTTCTACTTTATGCCAATCTTAAAACTTTGTAACTGTCCACATCTCTTGGAATTTGCATGTCATTGCTAGTCTGTATGAGCGGCTGATTATTTCACCCTCTGACACGTACTAGCTCAGAGACTAATCTTTCCATTTCAGTACAGCCCAGAGACACCAGGTTTTGTATTACCCACAAAACACACGTGTATTTTTGTTACAAGGACATTTCAATATATGTAAGCCTGTTAGATGAAATGTAAGAGGGGAGGTAGAAGTTGTGGAGAGGAAAAAGTTCTCTAAAAATAAGAAAAGTCTTTAGCCAGCTTCAGTTTCTTTCCAAATCTCTCAAGACTCAATGTCTTGTGGTTGCTTTTTTGTAGTTGCCTATTTTATTTATTTGGGAAAGCTCCTGGCAGCAGAGTGTTGCTCACTGTCTGTTCATGCCTATACTGTAGGAGTCTTTGTGCCATCCTACAGAACAAATAGCAGCTATGACCCCAGTGCTTCAGTCCTCAAATGAAGTTTTTTTGTGGTAAGGAATGTGAGCCTGCCCGTTTCATCTGCTATGTAAAATGGAAGTTTATTTGACTGACCAAGCAAGAAGGAGTATGTAGACAGATGGGCATTGTATGAAATCAAAGAACAGTTGATCAAAGATTTTTTTCCTAGGAATCTTGAAATTAAATAAATGATTCTCAAACCACGTATGCTCCCC
The DNA here is from genome assembly GCA_013398125.1 of Aegotheles bennettii. Taxonomy (NCBI): domain Eukaryota; kingdom Metazoa; phylum Chordata; class Aves; order Caprimulgiformes; family Aegothelidae; genus Aegotheles; species Aegotheles bennettii. The sequence continues at coordinate 995,312 of VZRW01007749.1, read as the reverse complement.
AGTTCAGTTCTTTGACTGTCTTGCTAATATCCATCACAATGTTGTTTTCCATTAAGAAAACACGGCCAAGGGTATTAGTTTGTCAAAGATCTGGTTTACTGCAGCTTTTAACTACTACCTTGTGGAAGAAAAAAGAAGATACAATATTCCTCTTCTGTGAAAAGAAAAAAATATACATTTTCTCTTTCTTTTTTTTGGTCAGGTAATTGTTCAACACTGTCCTTAATTTGGGGATTTTTTCTAGGTTCTGTTTTCGTTAACCAAATATCTGTCCATTTCAAAAGTTTCTCTCTCATTTACACTTTTTTCTCTCTCAGAGATATATCTTTGAAATGTTGTTGTCTCTTCTATTGCAAGCATTTGCTGGTTTTCTTAGATCGATCTCCAAGTGTCAGCTACACAATGCCAATGCGAATTGGCACCCAATTTTCACAGCCAAGCCAAAATCTTAACAGCTAAACACAGCTTTTCCTTATGCAGATACTTCCAACATCATCTCTCACTATGTTCTGACATATTGTCCATAGAAAGGAGGGCTGATTCTGAATGCTAGCAATAACCTCTAACAGCTATACCTGATGTTAACTGAGTACATTTCCATTCTTCAAAATACACCTGCTTTTCCCCCTTCAAGATCTTCACTCACCAGAATGCCTTTAGGCTATTTTTGTCAAGGTTTGAAAAATGGTTTAGTGTGATTTTTTGATGCAAGTTAATACAGTGATAAGCACAGTAAAGTCTCCAGGAATAGCAAATCATTAATTTACTTCAGAAAATAAGACTTCAGTCATGAATAAACCCCATAAGGGTTCTACAGTTTTAAGCAGTTTCACTGGCAATGAGTGTCTGAACTTCCTGAAAGAAAAGTAAAACACACTACTAAACCAGTAATTATTTTGTACAGTTGATCAGCAAATAAGCTTTAGGATGGAGGGTGCTTGGCAAAGTATTTTGAGATTAAACTTTACTAAAATGGATGATCTTTATTTTAAACACATTATACCCCATAATTACAGGAGCAGATAACTAGAAGATGTAGTTAAGAAGAGTGGAGAAGAAGGTTTTAGACAAAATAAATAATTTTGAACTGTCATTGCAATGTAGGCAATATCATGACTCAGGGCCCAGTTTCATATATGTTAATAAACTGAGTAAGCCTTGTTGATTGAACTGCTTACAGTGAAATAATTTGAGTTGTTGTCATGTTTCTGTCCTGAACTTCTTCAACCCACTCCTGTTGTCTCTGTCATACCAGAAGCAAGACAAAGGTAACCTTCCACCTTAACTGTAGTGCTGTTTCGTTTCACTCCTTATGCTTGAGGTCATTTTCCCAGATATACTAATCATCAATTAAATTCTGTTAAGTTAGTTAAGTTATTCTTAAAAGACTATTTCAACAGATAACAGTTAGATGTCAGTGAGGCAAATAAAGAATGCAAAAATCCTAAATTCACTAAAAGCCTGGAGTATTACTGTTGTGAGACTATGGTCCAGATGGTCCGTTATTGAGATTCTCAGGAAACTGTCAAGTCTTCTCCATTATTTGAGATTTTAATTACCAAAACCAAGATATGAAGTGCTTCTTCAGCTAGGAATTAGGAAGAATCCATCTATAGCAATGTGTAAGGAACAGTAATGTGTGAAGCAAGGCTATCAGTGACTTCTAATCAGGCAAAACCTCCAAAATGATCAAATAACTACTTTTTATCCCAACCCCAGTTTATCTGTCAATACATTTACATTACACATTTAAGGAAAAAAATTTGAAACGTGCTTTCCTAAAGTATAGTGATTCCCAATTTACTCTAAAGTTGCAGTTGCATTCTGGTGGTTAACTTCACTTCTACTATTATTTCACCCTGGATTTATGGACCCAGTTGTAAATACCATGTCATTAATTTGGCTCCAGCCTCTGTTTGGGTGCCAGTGCTGAAGAAGAAGTTTGACAGCTTTGCTTCTACTCTCTATGTGCAAACTTGCCTGAAGAATGAAATAACAGAATTATGCAGAAATATTTAAATTATATCTTCCTTTGGTAGCTGGGGTTATGTTAAGCTTGTGTATTAAGTAGAATTAGATAATTTTTTTATTCTTCAGTGAGTTCTAACATTTGAATTTTAAAACTGATAGTAGATGCAGATCAGGAATGTGACATTTCTGAGGTATTTATAAAATAAAATGAGAAAATCAGCACCATTTATCCTGATTGTTCTTCAAATCATGTTATTCTGGAAAAAAATCAAGATTCTGTGCTTAGTTATCTGAGGCCAAAACATGACTTTCCAGTGAAATAATAAATCCATATGATTTTTCATTTACACAGAACTAGTAAACACCCTGACCTCAAGAGGAAGGGATTAAGATTGCGGGTACAAGATGATGTGTAATAATACTACTTCTCTTCACAAGGACTCAGCCTGAATGGTCTCCTTAGGACTCCCACCCCTTGAAATTTGAGAAAGGCACTGAACCCAATAATTTTATGGTTCTGGCAGTTAAATAGAGAGTTAAAGTCCACACAAATGTTAGTACACTGCTTATACATACCGTGGAAGGCAGTTTTTTTAAAACTCCTTCTTAAAAAACAGCTTGATTTACAAGGGCAAGAATCTTCTATGCAGAATGATGCATCTTCCCAGCAGCTTGTTTTAAAGGATGAAAAGATTAATTCATCCTTCTGTTGAAAACAATAAATGGAAAGTAAATAACAGTGTAAGCGAAGGAGAACTGGTCTGCCCAATGGAGACATCTCTTCGTGCACTTCTGTAAGAATATGAAACCAAGAATTTCACTGCTGATCAATAAAATATATCATTTCTTTTGTGTGAAAGTTATCTAGAGTGAGAAGGCTATAGTAAACCCCTGTTCTGCTTTTTTTATCCTTATTTATTTCCTATGGTAGGTCCGAGGAACAGCATGCAAGAGGCAAAATTAACCCCGACATATATATATTTTTTTTATACACAATCAAAAAATGCTTTAGAAAACAAAACTGAAGTGAAAACCTCAGAGTAAAACTTACCAGTTTAGTGGTGGGTTTATTAACAAAGACTCAGTTGGCAATTAATTAATTACATTAATAATTTTCTGCATTGGAAATCACTCGCATCTTAAACAGAGGGTCTCAAAGGAACAGGAACTGAAATGTCTTGGCCGTGATATAAATAAGAAAATCTAGCCAGGCAAACTGTAATACATAACAGATTGTGTGAACCTTGTTTCATGAATGAGTCAGAGCCGTGACATCCTTTTGGAGATAACCTACTGGCTCTAAGATGGTGAATTTAGTCCTGCTCTTCACAGCTTAATGTCAACCTTACAAACAAGCTTCGACAATTTAAAAAATGACATAAAAACCACTTGTACACATGGAATATGATCCAGAGCTCACTGAGTTTAATGGAAAATCTCATTCCTGTTGATGTCATTGATCTTTGGATAAAAGTTCTGTAAGGGATTTCAGAAAATAGTGATGTGGAACATTATGATATTAATAATAAAAATTAGAAATTATTTTTTTCATAGTCAATCTAAATCAGTTATGAGTATAAACTTTTCACAAAAGAATAAGAAATCATAGGGGGTTTTGTACAAAAATGTGCAGTTTGTTTCTTTCTTATCATCCCCAATAAGTGACTTTTTAGACATGAGAGTCTTCTGTAAGTCTTCAGGAAATATGCACAAATACAACTGTATCTTTTGTAGTTGTTTGAGCTTGCCCAGCAGTCAATTTGGCCAAAATTTGGCCCACTGAATCTTGATTATTGATTATTATTGATTATTATTGATTATTGATTATATATTGATTATTAAGATGCAAGAGAAATACAGAAATTCACTTGCTTTACAGTTCTTACATTGTTCGCAGGCTTCTGAAAGCAATCAATTTTACTGATAAACGTAATGGTTTTGGTATAAAATAGTGTAATTTTTAGATTGTGGAACCTTGGGTTATGACACATCACCCATTCAAATCAGATCTTAGCCATGACAGGGGCCTTAAGCTTAGTTGGCACTCTGATGTCTCTTACCGTGTGCCTACTCACACCTGGTCCATGAGAACAGGATCTCCAGCCTACACACCTGCCACACTGACAGGATGCCTGAGCCATTTCCAGAAATAGGACTGCAGCTATACTCAGAATTTTTGCTGGCTGACTTTTCACTTTAGGTTCAACCTGAGTTCATCACATGTACACTGGTATTGGGACCAATCTTAGTATGCCTACACTGCAGTGTGCCACATGTCACAGCCACGTTAACTCAGTTAAAATTTGCTAATGGCTTTCCATGCCATCCCTTGTTTCCTGACATTGATGTACTTCTCCATAATGAGTCTCTGGGTCTTTGAGTGAGATTCAGTAACTTTTAGTTTACCAAAGGAGTGACCTTGTGATATAATGACCTTAAATACTGTGGAATGACTAAGCAATTATTCTGCATATTTTCACATATTCTGCAAATTATAAAATTAATGGTGGTCATAGAAACAGAGATGCAAAATTAACATAAAAGCATTATATTTAAAGGACTAGTTCAGATTTCACATCTTTATAACAGTTAATAAAGAGCCAATACAAGAATGAATTAGAACCCAAGATCAGTAAAAGTTCTTTAAGATTATTTCCAAGTTTCTCTAGCACTAACAACTATTTCTATTTAATCTTAACTTTTACTGTAACATTAATTATGTAAATTAACATGTTGAGAAGACAGGGAGACCTCCTGCATTACAAAAATAAGACTAAGGTTGTTTAGTTCTTTTCAGTTCAGGTCTACAGCTTAAAAACAAAGGAACTTCACCTGTTGCACAAGGTGATTCACACCTTTCCATGGTGTTGCACTGTAGATAATTATATTTGAATCATTTGAATCATAAAAGCAGAGGAAGAGAAATCTTAAGACTGAAGAATTTTGAGGGGCAATGACAAAGAAAGTGAAAGTCAAATTGAAGGAAGTGTGTACAGAAGTGGACAAAAAGGATGGTGAAGGAAATAACCTGATTTTTCATTCGGATAACTGAGAGAGGCTGTCAAACGTTTTCACCTCCAGGGCTTTTTTTGAATTAGCACTAGTTTGACAGTTGCTGCTGTGAGGTGCCTCAGGATTAAAAGTGTGGAGAATAGAGATGTCATTCTGACTTCAAGAGAAGATGACATTCAGTAGATTTGTATTGGATTGCATCTTTATCACAGCAAAAAGCATGTCTTACTTTTTCCAGTAAGTGTCTTGCTAGCTTTACATTTTCCAGACACCAAAAAATACAGAGTGACAGTCTGATTAGCTCTCATAACTTCCATTAATGATTCTTCATTCAATCACATTTTAAGGGACACTTATTCTTTAAGATCAAGGATATAAAGGACAAGGCAATAATGCTATATCAATTATTGTCTTCCTTCAGGTGTCCTTATGAAATACAGCAGTTATGATGTTATCCAACCAAAATGTGAAACAGAGTCATCACTGAGTGCAAATGTTGTCTCCCATGAGGCTTCTACTTGCAATTGAACCATTTGGAAATCAGCATGAGTAGTTATATTATCCATGTATGTTTAATTCACATTTCAAAATGAGTCTGAGGATTCATTAAAATAGAAAAAAATGTCCTGAAGATAAGTTTTTTTAGGAGCTACTCCTAATGTTCACTAAGGAAAATAAATAAAATAATGTCCTCCACTGGGTTTTGGAAGGAATGGATTAACTTGAAGGGAAATCACTATAGCTCAACTCCTCCTTCTTTTAAATATAGAAATTATAAAAAACCCATAAGAATAATGTCAGAAAATATTTTTTAAAAAGATACTAATTTTTAATATTAGTCCAGAATACATCTAAAACGATTAAGTCACAGGATAGCATACTCAGTGTTTCTTAAATGCAAGATTTTTAGTGCTTCCAATATTTTGCAGCTGAAAATAGAATCATTTTAAGTGGATAGTCCCTTGTGAAATCATGGCATTCTAAATTTTTCTGAGGTTTTTAGGGTTGTTTTTTTTGCAAATTTAGGATTCGATATTAATATACATAAAATATTAGTAAATAAGGAGTCTCTTTAAATTAGGTGTTTTAATTAAGTGACATCTAGATGGTGGGAAATAAAGAGAGTCTTAAAATACTATGAATATGCAGCTTAGAGGCAGAAATAGCAGAATTTGTATCTGCTGCAGTGTTAGTCTTAAAACTTGCACTTATCAGTGTCCTTTCTGTAAGTATTATGAAACTAGCATAGAAAGCTAAGTGAATTTTTTTTAAAAAAAACCCAAAACAAAAATAGAAGAAGAACTGAACTCACATAATTTTATGGGAAATTTATATTCTTCAGCTGAGATAATTATGGGATGTCCTTACAAAGAGATCATATTCCGTACTCAGGCTTTACTTAGCTTGACAAAGTGAGACAAGCATTTTAGTCTCTGTGGTAAAATTATGTTCTTTTTCCTTAAACCATTCTATTTTCCCTGAATTTACCTTCTGACTTCTACTGTAAATGTGTTGCTTAATGCACTTTAATCTTACATTTGACTTTTTCTTGATGGCCTTACAGTGATGTCTTTCAGACATCCTATAATGGACTAAGGAATTCCTCCCATGACATTTCTGAACAAAAAACCTTTACCTCATTAAGAAATTTTTGAGAATTTTTGGTCACTTATCCCTGACTAACCGACATCCTAAATTTCTTTTCATTTCCATTTTTTTCTTCCTTGAATAATTTTTTCCACGATACATAGATTTTGTTTCTGTAGTGCTGTCCATCTTTGAATCATCAGTAAATTCTATGAACTCACATTTAACGTTTCAAGCCAAGATCATTAACAAAGCTTTCATAAGACTTCTGTCAGTTCTTGAGACTCTTTCATGTTTTCTGTATCATATTCTGTTTATCAAGTCCTTTATTTAACTTTATTTTTTTTTACCAATCCTATTTTTTTCCCAGTTTACCACATACGACAGTTTATGAGGTACATCACTGAAGCCTCAATTAGATCTATTGCACTTCCTTTCTTAAGAAAATCAGGTATCTTGCAAAGGATGGACCAGACTAGATACTTTGTGTTTTATCACCCCATCTATTAATTCTCTTTGAGTAAGACCAACTAATCTAACCAAAATACATAATTTAGATAAATAAGACAAATATTTTTATTGTGATGGTACCTCCATAGCAGTTCTAACCCTCACTTTGATGTTCTCATGCCTTAAACTAGTAAAAGAAACGTAACTGATGGAAATAGTCCTGTCTCTAGTCCAGGTGTATATTCTGTACATGTAAGGTAGCCTGTGACCAAAGGAGAATGAAAAAACAATTTTGTTTTCAAAAGGGAAATAAGATTTTTTTTCTGGATCTTCTGATGATGATTTGAGAAATTCTCCCAGAAAAGTATTTAAACCATGTTCAGATCATCACAAAGTCAAGCTGTCATGTTAAAGTTGTTGGGTATGGGTTTTTTTTAAAAAAAGCATATTTATTTTCAGGTAGGAATAAACTGAACACATAATCAGAGATCCAAACATTTTTCACCTTTTGGAATTTCAATCCCATGGTTGACTAAGACTTGTCTGAAATTTCCATATATAAACACACAATTAAACAGTCTACAAAGATAGGTATTTTAACCAGTAAAATGAAATAACACTTCATGGATTGTTTTACCTGTTATTTTCCTTCTGATTTCTTTTCCTTTTAAAATGTTTAAGTTGTTACATCTATCTCTAGGACTGAAGACTGAGCTTCTCCGCGTTTAAGCACAGGTGGGCAAGAGGCATGGCTCTCCCTCTTCTCTATACATTGTGCCACACCTGGAGAACTTTCTCAAGAAAGTGAAGGACTATAACATTCCTCATGTTGGTCCATTCATACTTCTGTCTCCTGAGACTGACAGCAGTGATATTCACTGTATTTATATGACCACTGAACTGCTAGGAACTGCCTTGGGAGCATGGGCTCATTTCATTTAGTCCAAAGCTATCAGAAAGTGACAACCACATTCTGTCATTATTGACCTTAACTGAAGTGATGTAACAGAAGAAAAAGGATGTTAATCCCATTATCAGCGTGTCTCTTGGAATAGCTGGTCTGCAAAGTCACTGGAATATTTGGAGGAGTGCTAGGATGGAAAACTGGAGGAAGCACAAAAAAAACAATGCAATGATGCAATGCAAAATAATAATAATAAAAAAAGATATATACAGACATGAAAACTTCAGCTGTGAGTGCATTAGAGCATTTATTCTTTTGCAGTTGTCCTACTGCTTACCACTATTGTATATCTTTCCAAAGCACTTCCCTTATAAAAAAAAAATAGTTATTTGGTTTTGGAATGGGAATTATAGTTCTAAAATGAAGAAAGGATTTCTCAAGTATAGAAACTTTGTTTTAAAAAGTTACATAAAATTACTGCTAATTAACCTTCTCTAGGCAATGATAACATGGTTTAGAGTGTTGCTATTATTTATTATGATGTTTACTACAGAGTAACTTCTGGAGCAACCAGATGTATACATACCTCTACTGTCCTGGGCACTGGGAAGACAGAATGATTTACAGTCATGTACTAAATTACAATCCAAACAGAATAACAGGCAAAAGATTAATGAAAAATATGGAATATTATATGGCATGTGTATGGAAAAACAGTTTGGAAACCACTGCATTAATTCTACATGTATTTGGGAAAGACATTCACAAAATGAAACACAAAAGGAATGATGGTTTCAAAAAGACAGAGCAGAAGAGCTGGGATAGAAAGGTAAAGGGAGCCAGTGCGAAGGTGACTGAAAAATTGTGGAGACTATGAAGAAAAGATCAGTAGGAGGATAAACTTCTAGGACAGGGAATCCTACTAACAGGTCTAATATAAACAGGGTGTGTTACATATCCCACATGTTCATAAAGTCAAGTTCAAATGGTAAGCTAAATTTTGATAGCTTGGAGAGACAACTAGACATGGCCAAAGAGTGCATTTTTGTTCATTAAAAAAATGTTCGGGTATCAAAATACGATACCATACAACACAATTTGTCCAGGTTGATATTCTTTTACATTAAAAAAAAAAATTGAACTGATTTCCTGTGAACAGCACTGAATGAGAGAAAACTATTTGCATAGAATTTTTCCTGCTAGCTCTTTTATTAACATCCTCAATTTCCTGTGTTAGAGTTATAACTTTAATTAATTTTACAAATAGAATTTTAATATAAAAATTCAAGCCATGCTGTGAATATGGCTGGAGGGGGACTGGTCAATTTTACATCCTTCAGGTCAGAAACTGTTCACTGTAGCAAGTGGCACTAAAGCAGATGCCACAGCCTCAGTTGTCCCTGACCAAGGACAACAATTTGATGCATGAAAATAATTTTAGAGAGCACAGAGTTGCGTAAAAGGATATGAACTCTGAAATGGAGGAGAATCTCAAAGAAATAGTGTGCAATATTTCAGCCTTACCTCTGCAATTGAAGGACAAAATGCACACATGATTTTAAGCAAAAATTTGCTTCATTTGTAGGTGCTCCATTTCTATGAGTATGAGATGACTCATTGCACAACCCCATCCCAGGAGTGTCAGCTTGGTTTTAGATCAGTAGGTAGAAAAGGAGTTCCTCTCTCCATCTGCAGAAAAAGGCAATTCAAATCTATATTGGTTTTGTTTGATCTTGCCCTTTACATTTACTTTTGGTCAGAGGAAGTGAAAATTGGCAGGTTTTTGCTCAGTTTCACTCAAACGGGAAAAATCAGAAGAGAATTACCCTATGGTATGTACAGCTCACCCATTGCCATAATTTCTTTCACTATGATTATCAGAGGGTGTAAATCAGCAAAATTCACTTCAGTTGCATTATTTAGCATTTTCTTTCCTGTGAAAGTTGAACTTCAATGAATATCTGATGATTTACAACAACTTCTTCATGTTTTTAGAATTTTGATTTTTTTAAAGAACACTAATCTTTTGCAATGTAGACTTTTATACAACATCCTATTAAGGCAACATAGAAGAGATTCTGTCACAGAGACTGTTGCTAATTTTTGTTTTCTCCTTTTGCTGAGCCTCAGCTACATGACACGCACAGTAAGGGTGTGATAGCAAGTGAAGAATGTAACTCCTAGTAAATCATCATCATTCTTCTTTCAAATGCAGAAAACACTTCCATGACAGAGAACATATGAGATATTGAATGATATACCTTTATTCTCTCCAACAGTTTTATTATATCTTTCATCTTATATAATTACATTTTATTTCTGTGAAACTTTCTCTGGCTCTGTGTAGAGTAATCATATAGTAAAAACAAAAACAAAAACAAAACCACATATCCACCCACAGACTGAATTTGAATGACAGCTGATCTCGACTGTAGATCAGAGTCATTAAATTTAGAAGGTATTTCAGGTAGGAAAGTTTGATTAATATCAAACAAAGCCCATTTAATGTTACACCCTTTTCAAAATGGAGTGGCACATTTAATAATTATATGAAATGGCTTTAATTTCAAGCACCTATTCCACACCTTTTTCATTTCCATAAGACTGACAGGATAAGAATACTTAATACCCAAACAAGAAATGCTAATGCTCATAACCATTATTTTTTTTATTATTTTCTCAATGTAACTCCATGACTGAAACAAAAATTGATTCCTACATTATTTCCTCCATTATGGTCCTTTCAGTATGGAAAAGAAAGAAAAAAAACTCCATTCTTTAAAGCTGTAGTTTTATTAGTACTACAATCAAGCTATTAATACAAAAGACACCAAAACATATATTGAAGACACAAAATCCCATCTAGTAATAACTATTTTAAGAGGAAATTGTTTTGTATATTTCTTTTATTCATATTTATTCAACTATCTTTTTCAGTGATGAATAACAAATGTATATATACATATCAAATCTCCATATGTCAAATAGATGTCAACACAGAACAAAAATATTATCCTATGTTCCACTATAAATGAATGTCTGAAACTGAATATGTTATTTAGTTTTTCTCTTATTTATCATTCCAAACTGTTGGCAACATCCTTTGAATTGGCTGAGTTGGCCCAGATATTTTGCGTTGTAAAACAAGAAATCCACACATTTTGGTAATCACTCCTCCTACTGCATGCTGTGATGCTTCTTCTGTAATGTTTGTTTCTAGCAAAACAGAATCAAAACCCCATTTTAAAAGATACTTTTTCAAAAAATCCCCTTGTATTTTTAGATTATTCCTAAATTTTTTCAAAGTCTTTGTCCAGAAATGAGGTAATTGTCACGTGGCACTAAAAATAACTAAGGGAAGCTACACACTGTTTATGCATTTGACAGTCCATGTGACTGAGTGCCATAAATCCAGCTGGTCTGAAGGATGGATGCAGGACAAGTAAGTGTACATTTCTAAACTTTTAAAATTATAGAATCATAGAAGGGTTTGGGTTGGAAGGGACCTTAAAGACCATTTAATTCCAACCCCACTGCCACGGACAGGGACACCTCCCACTAGACCAGCTGTCTCAAAGCCCCATCCAACCTGGCCTTGAACACTTCCAGGGATGTGGCATGCACAACTCCCCTGAGTAATCTATTCCATGGTCTTACCACCTGCACAGTAAAGAACATCTTCCTAAAATCCAGTTTAAATCTGCCTTCCTTTAGCTGGAACCCATTCCCCCTTCTTCTATCACAACATGCCCTCACAAAAAGTCCCTCTCCATCTTTCTTCTAGACCCCCCTCAGATACTCCCCCTTCAGGCATCTATGATGTCTCCCCAGAGCAGCCTTTTCTCCAGGCTGAACAATCCCAACTCTTTCAGCTACTATTCACAGGAGAGGTGCTCCAGCTTCCTGATCATCTTCGTGGCCCTCCTCTGGACTTGCTCCAAAAGCTCTATGTCCTTCTTATATTGAGGACTTCAGAACCCGACCCAGCACTGCAAGTCGGATCTCACGGGAGTGTAGTAGAGGGGGAGAGTCACCTCCTTTAACCTGCTAGTTACACTTTTTATTCAGTTCAGGATACCATTGGATTTTTTATCTACAATTGCACACTTCCAGCTTATGTTGAGCTTCTCATCAAGCAACACCCCCAATTCCTTCTCCTCAGGACTGTTCTCAATCTATTCTCCACTCATCCTGTATTCGTACATGGGATTGCCCTGACCCAGGTGCAGAACCTTCCACTTGGCTTTGTTGAACTTCATGCCGTTTACATGGGCCCACCTCTCAAGCCTATCAAGGTCCCTCTGGATGATATCCCTTCCCTCCAGCAAGTGGACTGCACCACACAGCTTGGTGTCATTGGAAAACTTCCTGAGGGTGCACCTGATCCTACCATCCATGACGTTAAAGAAAACCAATCCTAGTACTGATCCCTGAGGAATGCCACTCATCACTGATTTCCACTTGGACATTGAGCTGTTGACCACAACTCTTTGAGTGTGACCATCCAGCCAATTCCTAATCCACTGAGTTGTCCATTCATCAAATCCACACCTCTCTAATTTAGAGACAAGGGTGTCATGAGGGATGGTGTCAAATGATTGGCACAGGTCCAAATAGATGAATAAATCAGATAGATAAATCCAGATAGATGAATAAATCAATATTTATTTTATCATATAGACTGATCTGGGACATGTTGTTGTCAATACATCTGGACCTTTTTGCATTGTGAAATATTTTACTACTCTCCAATATAAAGCAAGAGTCGTATTAAGTACCTCATTTCTGTCACTTGTGCCAAAGGAAAGGTGTGCCGTAAAGGTTAGTGAATTAGTCCTCTTGGGTCCCGTTCCTGCCAAATAAAATATGAATTCTGTAATGCAGAGTTTTTCATACACTTAACTTGGAAAAAATGCTGAGCAGTCTTTCTCTTTTCATGAATAAACTTCAGTGAACTGCATTAATCCATTAAACACACAGAAACATTGTTGGAACTAACCTTGGTGTAGAGGGAAACAGACTTAATAAATCATCCCCTATTCATCACCTTTGAGATTTGGTAAACTGCATTACAGAATTGACTTTACCTGTGTTACTGGGGTCCTGCACAGAGGTGCTTCCTCTGCCAGGTTATATATTACCTGGCCCATATGAACAAGACCATTAAAATAAAGCAGGGAGAATCAGAAAAGAAAGAAAAAATACCTTTTCTATTTGTTCTTTCACAGCCATCCCCCTGATGAGAGTGTATTTCTTTCTGCCTTATTATAACTTGACAAATGATCTAGTTCTGTAAAATTGGACAAGATTTTATGTTCACACTCATCTTCATCTGAATAGCTCGCTTTTAGCTTCAGAAGTTCTTGGGCACTGGAGACAGCCAGTGGGTCATAGTAAGCATAAAATGAAACTTACCTTCTAATTGAGGTTGAAGGAGATAACAAAGTGCTAATTGTAGGACTGCTGTAGAATGATGGTAACATTTCCAAGATACAGGAAAAGAGCTTCTTTCTATCCCATTCTCTCTTCCCTTGCCCTTTGCTTTCAAATGGGTAAGCTCTCCCTTCCCTTGCCCACTTCTTTCAGAAAAATGTATAGTGGGGAAGCATTCATGTAAACCTGCCTTCCATCCATGGCTGTGAAGTTTCTGATTTGTTCAGGATTATTTATAACCAGATAAATTCATTAGTTATGTGGAAAAGCAAAGTAACAAATATATCAGATCTTTCCAGTGTATCATGTAAAAGAGCATCCCAGCAGTTAAAAAGACTACTCATAAAAAAACGTCTTTTTCACAGGCAGCTCCAGGCCAAAATCAGCCTGTGGAGTAACACAGAAGCACATTCTGAAGTCAGCTGTGAAGCTGGCTGTAAAAAAATCTTAATAAGCACACTGGAAGATGATCCATGATGCACATTTTCCTTGAAAAGACTCAGCTGTTAATTGCCAAGGTAGAACCCAGTTACTAAAAAAAATGGGTCCATATTACTATATGAGATGAAATAAAAAGGAATTTCTGTTCAGTAGCCAAGGAAGAAATGATTAACTATATTTTCTTATATATATATAATCCATGCAAAGATTTCCATACATTTGTTCTAACCCTAAAACTCAAGCAAGCCAAAAAAATTCATCTTGATCCAAGCCAACGTTGAAATCACAGACATGTATTTGTAGTTTACAACTAGAATGTCAGATCATTAGTACTTCTTCTATATTTTCAAATTATTTTTTTCTTTTTAATGTTGTTTTAAACCTTCTAAAATAGATCTAGCAAGTGACACTGAAATGAGTGAAGTTGAAAAGAAAAACAAAAGTATAAAAATAATATTTTTCATTACGTGAATCCTTTCTCTGGCCCATATTACCTTTTGGATCCACAGTTATTTTTGTCAGCACAACAAAAGGTAGTGAACACTGGCTGAGGGCAGAGATACATTGTCATAGACAAAGCAGACAGGGAAATTCTACTTGATTTCTTATATGAAAAAATTTACTGGTAAACTATATTCTTATTGGTACCCATCCAGCCTTATGAGGTGATTAGATACATGTCTTTCTCATCAGTACATACATCTACTTCCTATGAAATTTAAGGAAGGAGGGAAAGAGTTCTTAATAACAACAATTAGAGCAGAATTGCAAAATGAAAATTATTTCATTTCTGTGACAAGAGGTCAATAATTCTATTAGTTGTTAATGCATTTATGCTCCCTAGGCAATCATACTGATGGCATTATACCTACACACTCGCAACAGTGTGCTAGTGTTGCTTGGTAATGTATTGAAACTCCATTGTAATGGTGATCTACTTGTGGAATAGAATTATTTTTATTGTGTAAATAGTAGATAAAACTCTATGCCACTATGTACTGATGCACTGCTCTTGTATGGAGTGCCAGAACAGCAAGATGGGGCCATGAAGATTCTTCACAGGGAGTGGGAAGGAGATTAATGGACAGAAAAGATATGTGTACTAAAAACATAAGATATACAGCAGAACCATCATTTGAACAGACTCCTCAGTTTTCCAAGACTTCTGCCACAAGCTCCAGAGTCAAATAAAAAATCTTTATATTCATCGAATAGAATTATAGAATCATTAAGGTTGTAAGAGACCTTCAAGATCATCCAGTCCAACCCCTACCTACATCACCACTAACCCACATCACCCAGCGCCACATCCAGATGCATCTTGAACACTTCAAGGGACGGTGATTACACCACCTCCCTGGACAACCTATTCTAATACTTAATAGCCCTCACAGGGAAGAAATTTTTCTTAATGTCCAATCTGAATCTCCCCTGCTGCAATCTAAAACTGTTTCCTCTTGTGCTTTCACTATGGGCACAGAAGAAGACACCAACCCCCACCCCACTCTAACCTCCTTTCAGGGAGTTGTAGAGAGCAATGAGATCCCCCCTGAGCCTCCTCTTCTCCAGACTGAACAAGCCCAGCTTCTTCAGTTGTTTCCCATAACACATATTTTCTAGTTCCTTCACTATTCTCTTATAGTTACACTGGTAGGTTGTATCTGGGATAACCTAAGTACACCTGTCTGACCTTTTGGATACAGAGACTTGAAGAAGTTTCAAAGCCTGAACACTTGCATTTTTTCTGGTTGTGTTAAAACACAAGAAATGCCCTGCTAATATTTCTAGCACTTATTTTTTCTCTGAGAGTATCAGTAGAAAAGGCTGTTTAGGGAAGATATGCAAGTCTAACACTTGTATGCCAGTTACTTCTTCCATGTTATTGCATTAGGAAAGTTAGAGGATACATACCTCCCTATTCCCTTTCATATACGTTTAAACTTTCCTGTTGCCCATTTCATAGAAAATGAGAAGAATAATACCAACTTTAAGTCTTCTGGCCATGCTCCTCCTACTGTATACAAATATGGAGCATGCCTTTTTCACAGTGAGAGTGCTTCTGGCTCCTGCTAAACTCAGTGTCCACCCACCGTGCCCAGGTCCCTTACAGCAGAACACCTATTCAGCCTGTTGGTTACCAAATGTAATGGTAAATGGCTTCATTCTGCTCATGTGCAGGACTTTGATCTTCTCCTTGTCAAACCCCATGAAGTTTCTGATCACTCAACCTTACTGTTCATCAAAATCCCTTTAGGATGAGGCTTTTTTATTTGCTGTGTCAGTCACTCAATAGTGTAGTATTGACTTTGCTCATTTAATATCTAATTTGTCTCGTCTAATTTGTCTGCCTAATTTCTCTAATCCTTTTTGAACCCCCTGACACTCTGTGTCTCCACAATCTCCTCTGGCAACAAGCTCTAGTATATTATTGTTTCCCTCTTGCATGTTTCTACCCTCAACAAAATCCAGAGATTTTAATATTCATAACAAAGTCTGAACCCTTCTAGGGTTTATGATCATTTGTAAAGCTACGACATACATTGTGGTTGCCTTATTTATATTTTTCCTTTTTTTTTTCTTTTTTTTTTCCTTTTTTTTCCCTATGATGTCATTATATGCTTGTCATTAACATCTGAGGTCCAAGGGGACATGATTCTCTAAATATGAGCTGATCAGCTCTACTGCTTGTCTTTCGTAATTAAGTCCCTAATTCAACATAACACCTAAGCACATCCATCAGCACGTTCTTTGAATGTTTTATTGAATAATGATGATGTACGCATTTTAGTGCACTGCTGAATTAAATGGAGAAACTTCTCATCTCTTTTTTTTTTTTTTAAGTTCCTCAATTTGCCTAATGAAATGAGTTTACAACAGGTACACAGCTTATGTCGCAATATGGTCCAATACCACAGCTACAGAAAAGTCTATCTGTTAACTCAACCTTTTTTGGTCAACTGAGGAAAAAGAAGGGTGTCTGCAGCCAAATACATCCCTTGTTTCTCTGCTAGGGAGTGAGCAGAAAAATCATTAGGCTCTTTTAGAAAAGAAAACAGAGACAAAAACTTCACTTTAGAAATTGTTTATAAGAACCACTACAACACAAGGAACAGAGGATGGTTTGTGTCACTTAACAAAGTCGTCAATGAAGATGTTATTTCAACATCAATTGATTCATCAGGGAAGGACAATGTAACAAGTCAGAAATCTTTCCAGGAGTAGAAATGATAGCTGCAACTTTTCATTCTCCAGATTCTATCATAAGTGTTTCTGCGTGATAGAAGGATGTTTTCAGTAAATATTCCCTAATCTGATTTTTTTTTGTTTCTTAAGAGAGCTTGTAAATTCTAACTTATGAAGGGACAAACCATGACAGAGAAATCCAGTGAAGGGAGAGAGAAAGATGTAAAACAGTGGAACTTTGTAACCACCGGCATTTTTCAAGGTCCTCTGCAAGAAACCAGAAAGAACAAATTCTTCCCTTGTTTAAACCCCTGACATAGTTGGAGGGTTATGAGATGCCAGCAGAGACTGAAGTGAAAAGAATGGAAATAAACCAAATACATGTTTAATTACATTTAGCATCTAAACCTGACAGTCTAGGCTTGTTCTTCTGACAGTGATAAACCACTCATATAAATAAAGTACCTAAAATAAAATGAATACAGATAATTTAAGTTCCACTTTAAAAAGACTTCTAATATTCCATGAATTAAGGAAGTATGATAGATTGCCTCAACCTTACTGTAATCGATACATGAATTTACATTGATTTTATGAAATTTCTAGCCAGTATTTAGGGCTGAAAGTGTCGAAAGCACAGGGGTAAATTATATGCTACTCAAAGTCAATAGTAGCATCAGCATGTAGTCACAGGCTCTTAGAGTAGCTCAGGTTACAAGGGACCATTTGAGGTCATGTAGTCCAAACTTCTGATAAGATCAAGGTCCACTAGACCTTATTTCCAGGGACTGATAACCCACAGCTTCTTTGAATGCTTTTCTACTCTCCCAGTGAAAACGATTTTGCCTTATATCTAATGAGATTTTCCCTTGTTGTATTTTCCCCTTGTCCTTTTGCAAACTTCTGAGAAGATCCTGGGTACATCTTCCCTAAACCTTCTGATTAGATAGCTGAAGACCACAATAAGATCTCTCTTCCCTTTTTCTTTTTAAGGCAGTCGGGAAACAAATCTTTCAGCCTTTGCTTGTACACCACACATGCTCCAGCCCTGGACCATCTTCATAGCCTACCACTGGACTTGCTTCTGTATATCAATACCTGTGCACAACTGAGCAGAGTACTGCAGATAAGCTCATGGCAATGTCAGTAAATATCAGGTAGAACACAGAGAATTAAAATCACAATGAAAAATGTGCAAGTTTGTTATTGAAAACAGACATGTGTCATAAAGCCAAATTCAAGAAACATGCCAGTTTAACTTCATGCTTAAATACATATTTGAGCTAGCAGTGTCCTTAATATCTTTTTGAATGGAGACCTTGGTTAGTAATTTCAATTTTTAACCACAAAAATAGTCAGAAGTTAAACTACTAGATCTCAGTGTTTATTACATTTAAGTGATTGAGTCTTTATTTGTTTTTTACCTAGGGAAACAAAAAACAGGTAATAAAACTAAAGTCACCTGAAATATTACTGTTTTACATTTTCTTACTCCATTTTCTCCATGCAAAGTCAAAAGTGCATTAAAAAGTAATATTGTGCTGAGCTCACAAATATGCAAACGCCTCTAGATATCTTGTCTCAATAAAGTTTATAGAATGCATTCCCAAAGGTCTGACAACAAAACAGAATAAATCGCAAGGCTCATAAAAAGATAATGCATGCCATTTTTTTGCTTACATAAACACAAACAAATACAGCGAGAGGCAGGAGTGACTCTGAGAGGCCTCTTCTATACAAAGTAATTTCTCTTATCATCACATTTATTTGTAATGAATTGCTATCAACTAAGGAAAAAAAAAATAGCAGATTGTGTGAAGTACATGGATATTTTTAAAAAATCATGAGTTCCTGCAGGTTCTGTGGTAAATTACATTTTTTTCTCAATTATTCAGATTAGTTGTTGAGGATCATATTCTATAGGGATGCCACTTTAAAAAAAAAAAAAAAGACAGAAAAAATATCTGATGTTACAGTACAGTGGAAAACCCCCATCAAAGCCATTGCTAATTCATAAATAAATTAAAATACATAGTCTAGAGCTACATATTCAGAGCACAAATATCCCAGGGAAACCCTGTTCTACATCATAAACTGGGGAAGTTTCTTTCCTTTTCTGTGAACAAGAGCTTTATTCAAGCCAACAGAGGAGTCAGGGTTTTCTTTACAGATCCTGGTTGAAAATGCACCGAGCAAAAGTGCTTATTAGCTTAGTTACAGAAGTCTGACAGGAGTTTCTAGTGTGTGATTATAGTTTACCTGACTAAGAATTTATACTTTCTAATCATAGATTTTTTAAAATGGAAACAACAGCTAATTAGAGAGTAGAAACACAGACTTATTTACATACAAACATGTACATACCTGGATAGCATCATCTGTGTGTTCCTATAGCTCTCAGGATAGTGCTTCAAAAATTAGAAATTTTGGGCAGATGCAAGATTTTGGTAAACTTTGTCCATGGTTACGCTGTTTCTAAACCATTCATAGTGGGTCAAGATCCCTTTTATATATCTGTATTAGTGAAACACATGGTAGACACTAACCAGAAGAGGGAACTCATTGCACCTGACTGTAGCTGTCTGAAACTAGACATTTAGTCTGAGCTCCTCAGCAAGACTCATTCAACCTCCCTTAGTTACCTGGTTTTGGATGGGATGGGTAACCCCCTTCACTGGACAGAGGGAGAATCTATTTGGATGGCTTAGAGAACATGTGTAACTTTCAAATGCCTGAAATAAAACAAAAGAAATTCAACACCCATAGCAACTTCATCACACTTTAATAGTAGGAATCCCTGAGGAAGTGTTCGTTGCAGAAATAAGTGCAAATATATCTGCATTATCAATAAGTGACCTATCAGCAATAAGTTAATCCACTAGAAATGTGAGTAACCTAATGCTCAAACCAATTAAAATTTGCTCTTGTTTTCTTCACAACTTTTCAGTTGCCATCTAGGCAAAGTTTTCACATTTTGAACAACCAATAATGAATGTGAACAAATTTATTAGTAGTGTTGCTGTGTTTGAGATATTCCAAGGTTACGAGACAAGGCTTCTAGTGAGAACATATTTTATTAGACTAACTGATAGTATCTTGGGGGAGAAGGTGCAGACTACTTTTTACACACATGGTCCTTTTGGATCTGAAATAATTGCAAAAAAAATGAAGCTTTGTAGTTAATTTTGTTCATGTCACATATAGAAGGGGATGATCATCACCAGGCATTGTGGCTGTGGAGGTGTTTTAAAAATTCCAGAAGACACCAATGTGAAAAATCCTGGAGCAGTTTGATTTAAAATGAATTTTTCAAATATCTTTTTTTTTTTATTTGATTAACCTGATATCTTTCTATGACAACATGACCTGCCTAGTGGACGAGGAAAATTCTGTGGATGTTGTCTACCTGGAGTTTAGTGAAGCCTTTGACACAATTTTCCCACAGCATTCTCCTGGAATAACTGACTGCTTATGACTTGGACAGGTGTATGCTTCTCTGGGTAAAAAAACAGCTGGATGGCCAGGCCCAGAGACTTCTGGTGAAAGAAGTTAAATCCAGTTGAAAACCAGTCACAAGTGGTGTTCCCCAGGGCTCAGTACTGGTGCCAGTTCTCTTTAATATCTTGATCAGTGATCTGGACAAGGGGATTGAATGTACCCTCAGTAAGTTTGCAGATAACACGAAGTTGGGCAGGAGTGTTGATCTGCCTGAAGGTAGGAAAACTCTGCAGCGGGATTTGGACAGGCTGGAGCAATGGGCTGAGGCCAATTGTATGAGGTTCGAAAGGCTCAGTGTCAGGTCCTGCATTTGGCTCACAACAACCTCATGCAATGCTACAGGCTTGGGAAAGAGTGGCTGGAAAGCTGCCCAGTGGAAAAGGACCTGGGGCTGCTGGTTAACAGCTGACTGAATATGAGCCAGAAGTGTGTCCAGGTGGCCAAGAAGGCCAAAGACAACCTGGCCTGTATCAGAAATACAATGTGTTTCAAAAATATGGATACAATTTCAATTGACGTTCCATTTCAAATGGTTCTATCTTTTTGAAACACCCTGTAGTGTGGCCAGCAGGACTAGGGAAGTGATCATCCCCCTGTAGTTGGCACTGGTGAGGCTGCACCTCGAAATATCGTGTTCAGTTTTGGGCACCTCACTACAAAAAAGACATTGAGGTGCTGGAGTGTGTCCAAAGAAGGGCAACAAGGCTGGTGAAGGGTCTGGAGAACAAGTCTTATGAAGAGCAGCTGAGGGAACTGTAACTGTTTAACCTGGAGAAAATGAGTCTGAGGGGAGATCTTATCACTCCCTACAACTACCTGAAAGAAGGTTATAGTGAGGTGGGTGTTGGTCTCTTCTCCCAAGCAGAAAGTGATAGGATAAGAGGAAATGGCCTCAAGGTGTGCCAGGGGATGTTTAGGCTGGATATTGTGAACAATTTCTTCACTGAAAGGGTTGTTAAACACTGGAACAGGCTGCCCAGGGAACTGATTGAGTCACTATCCCTGGAGGTGCTTAAAAGTCATGTAGTTGTGGTGCTTAGGGACATGGTTTAGTGTTAGGTCTACAGTTAGACTCAATGATCTTCAGAGTCTTTTCCAACCTAAATGAATGTCTTCTATGATTTTATGAAAATAATATCTTCATCTTATGTACAAATATTCATTTCGAGTCTTCGAGACAGACAGAAATCAAAGGAATTGCTGAGACTGCAATGGACTCATTCTCTGAGTCATCATTCAGAATGGTTCAGAGGTCATCCTCCAACAGTCAAACTCATCAGCACATTGCAGCTGAAAAAGAAACCAAGATATTTAGTCTTTCTACCTAACCTTCATATAGAAATCTTGTGAATGTAAATATCATGTGAACCCAATAAAATAACTCTATTGACTTTCACATTCCTTAAAAACAAAATTTAGCTTCAAGCTTACCTAATTACAACAAGAAATTGTGAACTATTTTATCTTTGTTTTTAGTTTCTCTTTCAGTATGCAAACTGCTGATACGAAAGGAAAAAATCTTTTCCCTTGATTTGTATTAACAATTTCTTCAGTCAAATGTGTATTTTTACTGTTTCTTTTGATCTCATTTTTCACTTATTCCTTGATTGGAGATTCTACACCCAGAATGGGCATGAAATATATCGCCTATTTTTGATGGATCTGTAATGTTATTTAACAGTGTTACATTCACCGAGGGGAAGGAAGGGGAGCAAAATAGTGGAAGAAAGAGCAAAGAGAGAGAGAAAGCAAAAGAATTCCATTCCATGTATAATTTTGTCCAAGATTAATGTAAGCAGCACCAGCAGAACTAGTTACACCTTGATTAGATGTATTTTTTTTTCCCCATCGCTATTTTCCATAGCTTTACTGCAAATAAGTATGAATTTTCATCACATGAACCATATCACTGGTATTTTAGTATTTACTTTGTAGTTGTAGTTGTAGGCACAAAGTCATGAATAGATGAGGTGGGGGGTTTGGTTATTTTGGGTTTTTTTCTTAACAATAAACCTTTGAGAAATATCACTATCTTCAAGATAATTTCAGTATCTTACAATATGACTTGGCTGTTATGATTCTTCCATTCACCTTGTAATAACTGCTGCAAAATCAAAGCAATGTCAGCCTATTTTGCAGAGTTCCTGCCTAATAAGAATAAATACTCATGGACATGCAACTTCCATTACCATCAGTAATGGAAAAATTACAATGTAAATCAATGTGATGTTTCAGAGTGCCTAAAATTTACATATTATGTGTGAGTTTAAACTTCCTGAAGGTATTTAAAATTGATTATAAAAGAAGGAATGAACATTCTGTATTGCAAGTTGCAGTTCTTTCAGCAGCTGGGTTACAAACAAGGAACCATATAATTTAATTTTTAAGACCACAAGGTATCATATTATGAAGCATGTCTCATACATCTATATAAATATGGGTATCACTTGTGAAAATGTGCAGGTGGAAAGAGATGGCTCATTTTTGTTCTTTTTTAATTCCTATCCAGCCTTTCATCAGTGGCAATGGAACTCACTGAAATCTTTCCACTCACTTGAGTGTTGTGGTTTCATGTTCACTAATATTTTTGCCTTGGTCCTATATCACTTGAGATTCTCATGTGGTCCCCATACAGTTATCAGTAAGGTCCAGGAGCCTCTATGTTGGATGCATTCAGTATGGAGTGGCTGTGGGTGAAGATATCTATAAACAACAGAATAAAGTTGTCTGTGTGTCCTGATTGAACTGCTTTAACTACCCCATATAGCTGAAACCCTTCAGACATGCAAGTGAGGGTATACTTATATTGGTATAAATATGCCTGTACCAAAATGACCATTTCCCTTATGAAGAATGTAAGACACACCAATACAGAGTGCTTCTGTAGCTCCATAATTTACCTATTGCAGGGGTTGCATCAATCTATAGTTCAAAAATCATAGAATCATAGAATGGTTTGAGTTGGAAGGGATGTTAAAGATCATCTAGTTCCAACCCCCCTGCCATGGGCAGGGACACCTTCCACTAGATCAAGTTGCTCAAAGCCCCAGAATCACACTCACCAATGACAAAGTTATACTCAAAGTAACCGTATTTAAGCGGAGGGGGCTGAGATCAGATTTCTGTCTCTGGGTAAGAACCTGAAGTTACTATCTTTGTTCAGATTGGAGTTTTCAGCTATTTAAACTGTTCATGCAGTCCAAATTCCAAATCTCTGGTTCTCCTGAGATTTTGATTCCAAAGAACAGGTGCCTTTCAAAAAACCCACACAAATTCCACACAAATTGTTTTAATCATGGTACTTTACAGAATCACAGAATCACAGAATTCTATTTGCGATTTGCTCTACTTTAAGAGCTTTAAGTCATGGTCCAGCTCTTTGCTGTCTGCCTTTTCCTCTTAAACACTCAAATGTGATTGTGTCTGGGGACTAAATTAATAGAGAAGGCCCATGGAAAGATGTTGAAACAGTCTGAAAGACAACCCAGTTCTTGCAATCTGTCTTTAGCCCGTCTATGACATGAACACCTCCTTCAATAGACCACATGCCAAGTAATAACAAGAATCATATAATTATGGAGAAAGGAAAGTCTTTGACTCATTTCTTCAATACCATTTTATATGACAACGTGTGGCTGGTACTAGAGTCCTCAAAGAACATTCCCCTTGACTATTCTTATCTCAGGGATTATGGTTCCTGTTCTTTCCCTAAAGGACACTCAGTCCACAGCTGACAAGGAACATGTGCATCTGATGGGAATGGGAACAACATGATTATTTTCCACACCCTCTGTTACAATTTCCTTTCACTTTCTGAAGTCATACAAATGTAGGACCATGCCTCCCATTGACTGATTACTGGCAGGTTTGATTATATAAATAGCACTCTGCAATTCAACAGAGTTGTAGGCAACAATGAAGGATTTGCTGGAGATGTATTCTCCCTTTGCAGTCTCATTTATCAATGTACAGTTTCTCACTTGCCATTTATCATCTGCTTTTTTTTCCTTCCCTCGACATCTGGAGGATTTGTAGTCTGCTAAGTGGAGCAAGGCCTTGTCTTGAATACCTTACTATCCCTGGGTAGGTAACACACTCTTGATTTTTCCCCAGTTTAACTTTTCTTTAAATAAACTTGACAGGTTCAATATATCCTTACTGCAAAGGATATATTTAGAGAAATCGTAAGTAATAGAGAACAAACTGAAAAGTTACAGCTGAAGGAAAAATTGTGAGACAGAGAGAAATGCATTACTAATGCGTGCATGAATTTATAATAGCAAGCCGTTGTGATAATTGCATGTCTTTTAACTCAAGAGGGCCATAAAATAGCGTGATGGAATACACTCATGAGTGCCAGGTGGAAAGCAGTACTTTCAGGATTCAGAGATGTAAGATGTAAAGAAGCTCCTTGCTCTCAGTAGTTATGAGAGAAGGTGTGCACCCTGGTACATTTGAAAGTTCTACAGGATGTCTAAATATGTCTCTGCCTTACAGATGTTCCAGTATGGAATATCTGGGAAATAAGGACAAGAGAAAAAACAAGAGAAAAAAAAAAGAGCAATGAAAAGAACCGTTTGGAAGAAATCAAGTTACGAATTTACTTAAAAATTTGTAAGCATTTTGTTTTGATAGTGACCTTTCCAAGTTTCTTTTATTTGCATTTCCAAATGTCAAAACAGGGCATTTTGACAATTGCAAGCCATGATATATTTTCATTAAAATTGAAATGTGGTATTTTTTGCAACAGGTCCCTTTTTGCCAATGTTTTCACTTTTGAAGAAAATCATTATTTTCAGAGATGGGGAGGGAAAGCATAAGATATACATTTCTGGAAGATGATAATATCCTGTATCAGTAAAGCACATGTTTGGTCAAGTAGGGCCTACCTGTCCAGTTCCAGAAAACAAAAGGTCTGGCCCCCAGATGAATAATAACTTTTTGATCTTTACTTAATTGTCCAGCCTACTTGCAACTAGCATCTTAAACGAGAAGGGCAAGTATGACAGCTGGGAACTGGCCTGTCTTGTGTCCATTACCTAAGTTAGCCAAATCCCTGACCTGGCCACCAGGTGGAGGAATTATACAGAAGAATGTGTTTTCCCTTTGTAATAAGGCTTTGGCATTTATCTGGACAGGTTTTAGCATTCCTGACTGTAGTCAGCGTACCAAAAGTTGGTGAAGGTCGGATAGCTTGTCTTGAAATGCATCATCATAGAGAGGATATCTCAGACTGTTGGCTGAAAATTTGCAATGAGACTTGAGAGAGATGAGTTCACTTTGTGGTTGTTACAGACTTGTATGATCTTGGGGGAACATCTTGGGACAGTTTCACAGAGGATCTTGCTGTGTTGCCGATGCTGCAACCAAGCAGAACCTTTAGCTCTGCAGGGTCAAAGTCAAGTTCATATTGCTAAACCGCACCAAGGAATGAATTGACTCCCTCCTCTTTTATCATCACTCCTTCTCTGTTTGTTTCATATCTCCAGACTTTTTAAAACACTAATCATCAAGGTTTTTAGACACTGCATCCATTTATCCTTGGAACACACCCCCATTTTGAGCTTTTGTATGTACAAACAACACAGGAGTGTAACAATATCAAGCTCATGGATGGGACTTAGGTATTATTGAGTCTTCTTGATAAGTTTTAACTGAAGTGACTGCCTTGCCTATTAACTACTTTTGTCTTCAATTTTCCCAATAAAAGTCAAAAGTAGATAATGTTTCGAGACCTTTGTCCATCGCTCAGCCTCTCTATTTACGGCTTTGTGGTGATGTCTTTCACAGTAGTGTTTGATTTCATTACACACTAAATCAATTAACAAAAGCCAGTGTCTCAGTGGACTATGAGGAAGAAAAACATGACAGGGCAGATTCTTAAATGGTGTCACTTACGACAACTCCAGCCAAGCTGATAGAAATACAAATCTTTTTCCCAAATGATGCATCGAAGATTTCCACCAGCCTAAAATAAAATCACGGATCTGTGATCCCATTACCATCTCTTCAGAGAGTCCATACACTTTCTCAATATGTGTATTATGCCAAAAAAATATAAGTATTTGATGGTATATGCAAATTCAAAATTTTCTAGTGAGACAGAAGTACTCAATTAAAAAGCAGGAAGAAATTTTAAAGCAACAGAAAACCCAGAAATGGTTAAGGTCAAAGAATTTCTTGGCTCTGTAATAGCACTTGACACCTTTGTCAATCTCTTCGAGTGAGTTTTTGTCAATGGACAGTGGATTAGTCTTAAAGCAACTGACAGGGTTATCGTTGAAATAACATCATTCATGGGTTCTGATAAAATTAGCAAAGGGCAAATAAAATAAACACAGTTTTAGTGGAAAGCTTTCTGTGAGCTGCTTCTGCCTTTCTTAATCAGCTAAGAATAGGCTGTGATTACAGTAATCATTATGCAATTAATCACTATAATTACTTTTTATTGGAATAATAATTTAAAAAGCAACTAACATTTTTTCTGTTCTTGCTTGACTGGAAGACATTAAGTGCTTGTCAAAAAGTTACCAAAATTATGTCTTTGTAATTTATTTTTCTTTTTTTCATCTTATTATGTGGGGTTTTTTAATGTAAAAGTAACAGTGCAAGTTTACATATGTCATGTACACAGAAAACATTCACACAAAGCAGGAGATGTGCAGTTCTCCAGGGGTAATAGGATGCTATTTTTTATACTTGGCATGCCAAATGTTTCTATATAGCATGTAATTACATGTAGGTATCTATAGTATGTTCATAATTACAAATGGGTTTGCATAAATGAAAACAGCTAACAAATTAATAATTGAAAAATCCTTCTCATTGTGAAATTGAAGTTTTATCCTTCCCTGACTTCATTTTTTTTGTGACTTCAGGCTGAGACTAGTTTTTAACCTCTGAATGCTGGACTATGTGTTCATAGCTCCTACTGAGCCCAACCAGGGGACTCAGTCCCTGAAATTAAATTTTACCTTAAGCTTCAGTGTAGTGAAGAAAATGAAAGATAAGAGTTTGCTTTGGATAGGACTATATTTAGGAATTTTTTTATACATATATCCCTATTTCCATATCGAAGTTGTGGTGAGATATGTACAGGCTGGGTTGGGCTGGAATCTGGTGCTCGTCCTTCACTCCATCTCTTGTCTCTCTGGATCTCCCCACAGCCCTGAAGGAACAATCTCCCACTCTTTGTGCCACACTGGCCTCTAATCCCCAGAAATCTCTCAGAAGAGGCATCCATCTAATCCACTCCATCTGCCTTCCTGTTTTACCCTGTACTAGCTCACAGCTCAGGATGCTTTTACTATTTAAAAAGTGTCCAATAAGATCTTTCTTACAGAGTCATTTCAAGGCTGTGAAAAGGTACAATCCTCTGTCTAGTTACATTGCTGTTTTATACCATCTTTACTGTTAACATGAAAAAAGAATGATATGTAGTCCCAGACAACTATGTGAGCACTGAGGAGGCTGCTTTGGTTTGTGCAACTCTATGAAATATAGTCAGGACAATATATTATATATGTGGAGCTGTATAATTAAGGAAGAAAACCCTTTCAAGTAGCCAGCCACGGAGGGGTGAATGGCTGAATCCACTGATAAACAATTTTAAACTAGGTCTGCCTAGAAAATGACAGGGCCTCCAAAATGCTGAGGCATTTCCATAAATAAGTGATTTTATGTTCATTGGACAATGATACCTAGAGCCCCGACTCCTGGACCACATGTTCCCCTACAGAATCACACACACACAGAATCACAGAACATTAGGAGCTGGAAGGGACCTCAAAAGAACATCTGGTTCAACCCCCTCTGCCAGAGCAGGACAACCTAGAGCAGATCACACAGGAATGCATCCAGTTGGGGTTTGAATGTCTCCAGAGAAGGAGACTTCACAACCCCTCTGGGCAGCCTGGCCCAGTGCTCTGTCACTCTGCCAGTGAAAAAGTTCTTCCTTATGTTCACCTGGAACCTCCTGTGTTCCACCTTGTACCCATTCCCCCTTGTCCTACCACTGGACATCACTGAGAAGAGCCTCTCTCCTTCAAGGAGCCTGTCTCCTACAAGGACAGGCAAGCTAGCTGTCAGTGCTAGGAGTTAAACACACATGTGCCTTCATATGATCACAATCAGTGCACATCAAAAGACTCCAAATCTATCCCTAATCTTGGCTTTTTAGTGTGCATTGAGTTGTGCAGGCAACAGTTAACATTCTAGACTTAACCACCCCCTACACATCTACAACATTGTATACATCTGTACAGCTATATATAAGTATATATCTCAGTAAATTTCAAACACACATTTCTATCTAATGATTTTAAAATACAGAAGAGGTAAAAAAGTGTAGAAAGTATTTTATATCAACAGTTTCTTACAAAAGTTAGTCTGAAATATTGGTGCAGAACATGTATTTTGTTGATGGGAACTTATGCTATTTAAAAGAACTTTCACTCCACCCACCTTTTAGAGATGGATCAGGAATAGTTTTTTCTATGTTTCCCCAGGCAGGGAGTAAAAATGCTTTTAAATAGCACCCTCTGATTCCCCTCTTATGTTGGACTCTGCTGAACTACCACTAACAGATGAACACAGTGAAATGGCTGTTAAATAGCAATTCCTCCCCATGCTCCCATCTTTCTGAGTATGTCTCCTATTGGCAGCCCAGGAAAAATGTTCTTAAATCGCATTTTCTGCCAGTGTGGGACCCTGCTAGTACATTTCAAAAAAGGAGTAAACCAACATAACTCGAGTTTACCCTGCAATAGATTTTTACAAGTGATTGCTGGAGCATTTAGGCAGTTAGGGGAATTAAACTCAGAGCAAAGCTACTCATGCAGACATAGACACATTCTTACAGAACATTTTTATTTGGACAGATTAATATTTTCTGACCTCTGGAAAAATTCTGACTCTCCTAAGGGGAATATAAATGCTTTGTCTACATTAGGGTTTTAATAGACATAAGTTAACATGTCTTAATAGCAGAAATTCTCCCCATGGATGTCCATGACACAGCTGGTCATATAAGAGCTTTGGGTAAAGACATGTCAGTACCTTTTTCTTCTCTTTATTTTTTTTTATTTTTTTTTTCTTTCATTTGTTAGGAAATCGGTTCAGGGAATCCTGTTACAACATTCATCACCGAGGTTAGGGGAGTATTTGGTTGTGCTGATAAATGAAGGAAAACTCAGCAATTTCGTATCTGATTGACTATCTCTTGTTGATTGTGAGTCTATTTTGGACCCTTTTTAAAAGTCTGTGCTTTCTTTTAAAATAAATATAACTCGTCTTTTAAAAAAATCCAATATAAAAGAAATGTTTCTGAAATGGCTACCTTTTTATCACCTGTATCTGTACATAAAGTATTTCATGAATTCACAAAGAACTTATATGGCCCCCAAACTAATCTTTTCAATAATACTTTTGGCAAAACATGTGGGCTAGTTCTAGCCAAGTATGATGACTAATTTCCCTCTCTAGGTATGAAACTGTTTCCTAAGCAGTTGCAAGGACACACAGTTCCAGAGATGTTTGATACATGAAAAGAAAATATGTCTCCATTTTTTTTTCCTTCCTGTTATACTACTGATTTATAAAATTAGTAATATCTGTAGAGGGGCATTTTTCATAATCTTTGATATCAGTTTCATTAACTTGCCATGTGTACTTCCTTTTGAAGAAAAAGAAAGAGAAAATTAGGAAGTTGGGTCAGCTCAAATTGTCACTGAACTGTTCAAGTTTCATATGATTTATTTGTCTGAGTTTTACACGTCGTGGCAGGAAGCATTACATCCTCATTATCTTTACTATAACATGTTTTGGGTGAACTGAGTAAAATAACACTTCTTAGTTTCACTGAAGCCAGCTGAGGAAATTCCTCTTGGCTACACTAGCATCAAGATTTTTGGAATAAAGGTTTTTGGATCTGTCAGCACTGTAGCACCCATTTTACTCGTGTTGTGCAACCCAGATTTGCCCACTATGACGGATTATCACTCCCTGTCCCTAAGGCATTGCCCCCTTGCTCCCCATTGCCATCTATGCCCCTGCAGAGGCTTGCATGGAAAATAAAAGCGTGTTCTGTAGTGGTGGGAACAGAGCCCTATTTTCAAAGCAAAGGATGGGAGAGTTGTCCCCACTGCACCATTTCAGAGAAGTCCTTTGTCACCCAGCACCCCTCACTGAGAGTGGAAGATGTTGCTGGAGTGAATTAGAAGTCAAAAACCACATTTTCCATTGAAAATTACGGTGATATGCCTAGTCTGCAGGAAAGTGCCAGTTCAGTTTCTGTCTGTTTTGTGTTTCATGAGAGCAAAGAGCTGAGATTTACCACTTCAGGTCTGTAAAATTCAGGAATTTATCTTCATTGTGACAAAGCAAGAATGTATTTTGCCTTTGAGTCATGTAGGTGAACACCTGCTAACTTTGGGTTTTGGCTTTAAACCAATGACAAACCTCATAATATTCTCAGTCAAAAAGAATAAAGCTCCACCTGCTTTGCACTTAAAATCCAGAAGCTTGTCTCACCATAAGGTAAAACAGAGGCTTAGATTTACTTGAAATATTTGCAGAGCTTTTGTTTCCATTTTGCTGAGTTTAGGTTGATCTGTAACAGAACCCAAACTCATGAAGTTTGCATAGCTTCTGGTTGCCTTCAGGGAATTTTTCAAAGATTAAGTATTAATACCTTTCTGATCTTCAATATGTTTTAAAAATTATTTTAATAGTTCTCTGTTTCTTTTTTCTTTTTTCTTTTTTTTTTTCTAATTTATGCCAACTTAATTAGGCCTTGTAAAGTACCAAAGTACAACAAGTCCTTTAAAAATGCTTTGGGGTATGGTTCAGTCATTATGAGCTGGTATTTAGGAACAGAATTAGCATGTCTGGGAATTACAGATACAAGTCCTTACACATCGACAAGATAAGAGGAAATATGTCATGTTCTCTTTGGCTGCAGCTTCTTAAACAAATATGCACTCTGGATTTTTTGAGGTTTTCTGTAACATTTTCTTTCTGCTCAATCGACACCTGCTGATGAAAGGGGTCTCTGATTGAAGTTCTCAGATTTCTTTAGATCAGAACAGAACTGACAGTCTTTCAGACTAGGGCAGAGAAAACAGAGTTTTGCAGCAAAACTGAGGCACACAGAAGGATGACTTTGACAAAAAGAAATCAGGAAAATAGAGGAAAATTAGAAAGAGCTAAGCACGGCCTGTTTGCAGTGCTATAAAGTCACTAAAACCTTGAAGGTACCTAAAATATTTGATATTCATGCCACTATATCAAAAGGTTCGAACCACCATTAGGTATTAAAATTTGTCATTTTAAATTGCTTTTTTGCCAGCACTAGCAATATAGATATTGAAATTTCCTCAGAAAGTGCTTATCTCATCAAGAGTAAAATTATAGTATATGAAATACTAATTACAGTATTATGAAGAAAGGTGAACTTTCCAGTGACATTTTATCTATTAGCAGAATACTAATGTTCTTCTTTCTTAAAGCAGTAGAAGCCACACATGGTGGTTTCTGTTATTTTCTCATCAGAATCTCTTTTATATATATGTATATTAAAAATGATTTTTTAAACTTTTTTAAGAAGCCATGATTCCACAGAAGCAGTTGAGTTTTGATCACACCTGCATTCAAGTTCATCAGTATGCACTGAGAAATTCTTCATGTCGAGTCAGTAGGGTAATACAAGAAACTCATCCTACAACTATGTAACTTCATGTTACTGAAAAATCAGCCATTATTTAATTGTGACAGACACATTAGGAATCTCTGTCAAGTAAGGAATTTTTTACACTATTTTTGGTGTGGTTAACTCTTATTAGCAAGGAATGAACTGATTTAGATGATATGCAAACTTATTTCAATCTTCGCTATGATGAGGTTCTGTCCTTTGAAAAACTGTTAACTTTGGTTGCAGTCTCCATTTTAATATTTGTCTTTTCTATGTGTCCAAACAAAATTAATTAATAGGAAAGCTACACTATTTTTACTTCCAGAACTTTTTCTGATTTATTCAGTGTATTTGTTGTTTGCTCTGTGTTTGTTCCTGTGGTATGCTTAGTACTGTCAAAGGCAGTCAGTCTGATCTCATGAAATGCCATACTGGGACTATAAAATATTAAGTAAGTTTGTAGAAGTGTTAGATATCTAAGGAAAGTAATTTCATTATGTCTCAGCTGTACACGGTTCAGTTATTATCTCCTTTGGCTAAGCTGAAAACATATTTTTTTAAAGTCTCGAGAAATTTTATCTCACAAATTTATCTTCTCTTTCCATTCGTAATATAGTATCCTCCAATAGATAAGTTTACTCACATATCTTTTCACATGTAGTTAGGTTTTTTTTCCTCTCTATATACAAAAGCAAGTCTCAAATATCCTGTATTCTCTGTGTTAAACTCCAGCTAGACGCCTAGTAGAGATTTATTAAATCAGTCACAGGGTTTTGTTTTCCTGTTTGACAGCAAAGAGGCACAATCTATTCAACCACAGACACATTTGCATGAGCGTTTATCACTATGGTTCCACATATAATTTTAACATTTATTTTTGGTAAATATTTGACTGCTTATTCTACATGCAGTGCAAACAGAAATTTGCAGACGGGAAATAAAAAGACCCAATGCATCAGAAAACAACATTTTTTCACATTCAAAATCTTTTCTTCTCTCACACAAGCTATTCTGACATTTTCCAATAGGTTTTAGTCTCTGCTTTTGATATATACCACTCTCTAAAATTTTAATCTTTGTTCAGTCATTCCTGGAGTTGAGTAGACAAATATTTTGGGCACAGATCCCTCACTTGTGGAATTTATTGTACTGTGTATCTCATGAATGCTAGAGTTCAATTGCTTCTGATCACAATAGAGTTGTTCAATGTGGCTTTCAGCTGGGCCAATGGATCTACTGCCAAGGGGTTTAGTGACACACAGAATTGAAATAAGAATCCATTAATTGATTAGAGTTTTTGTCAGTGTGTACAGAGTGTTACACAATTTTTTTTAATTATTATAATGAGGATGCTTGCCTTTATCTATTTATTTATTCTAAAGCTGTGGCCAATTCTGTATGAGAAGAACCCAGTAAAATAAGTAATACTCATAAAAAACAATTTATTTGGCTTGTTTTTTCAAATGTTGCGTTCATACTGGTTTCAGTGGGTGGGCTGTACCTTCCGCAGCTGCAAGCCTCAACCCACAGATAAATCAGACATCATAAGTTCCTTTTCTAAGGAGGAAGAATAGGAATTGTGTGCTGTGTGAATGAGCTGCAAGCTGCTAATCATCATTCCACTGTAGTTCACCTCCACTTTTAGCACCTATTATGTAAAAAGGGAATATATTTCACTAAAAGATGAGTTTCATTGCTGGGAGTGGGAGAATGAAAGATTGGAAATCATGAACCCATTGTCTTCCCAGGATTTGACCATACCACCATCTTTTGAGTCACTACACCGTCACTGTGATCTTTATTAGCTCCTTCTGATCGATGCCAGGTAGGTGAAGCAGATTCTTGTGCTGCAAGAGGGCCTTCTGCTAAATACAGAACCACTTCTAATAGCTCTGTAAATCAACTGCTCTAAGATAATAGTTTTTATCTACAAATCTAGATGTTGTTTATAGCAGATGAAGTACTCAAAAAGATACATCATCTTACTTCTCAAAGTAGCCTGTAGCTAGCAGTTAAATCCTAAGGAGGTATTTTCCTAGAATCCATTTGCTGCAAAGAAATGGCTGTTTTGAACAAAAAATACAGATCCTGAATTCTTCACCAAACAGAATATTTTCATAAAAGATGTGTGGTAAAGGAATAACACACATTGTCTGTTGTAATGAATAATCACTTTGTACATATGTAAGTAAAAAAGCAATATTATTGACACATGCATTTATGCCTTTCTGCTCAAATTAGAACCTGCAGACAACACACTAGGTGATGTTTACATACATCAGATAGGCATTTATCCAGATATTGAACTTATTCCTATTACAGAATTTATCTTACTGTGACTTTGAATTGTGTTCATCTGCACATATTTAAAATGAAACATGGTGAATTGATTAAGTAAAGGAGATATTGATTTTTCGACTAAAATGTGGCAACAGTAAGTGATTTGATTTTCAAAAGATTCAACCTCAAATATGCTTGGTTCCCCCAACTTCCACAAGGCTTCAAGAAATCTGTGCATGTTTTAGGGTTAAAGCATTCTATGACTATCATTTATAAAAATGAAGGTTTCTTCAATAATATTTTGTTTCCTGCATTTATCCTGTTTCTCTCCCTGCCTGGATATCTCTGGGCTGTGGGATCTCAGTGTAGTTTGGTGAGACTGGTGACTATTATTCCAAATAAGATTTTCTTTTC
This sequence comes from Aegotheles bennettii, assembly GCA_013398125.1. Lineage (NCBI taxonomy): Eukaryota > Metazoa > Chordata > Aves > Caprimulgiformes > Aegothelidae > Aegotheles > Aegotheles bennettii. The sequence goes on along the minus strand of VZRW01007749.1, from coordinate 960,450 downwards.
CAAAGCCTGCCTTAATAGTAGTTTCCCATTGAGCAAAAAGTGGGCCTTTTCTGTTTAGTTTCCATTTCTACTCAACATATGGAGCAGTCTGAAAAATGCTGTTTTCTTTACTTTGTTAATAAGCTTTGGAAAACAATTCAAAAGAAAATATGAAATTACTAAAATAACATTTCCTATAAAAGATTATCTGCAGGAGTAAAACAAGAACTGATCTTTCAGACATGAATACATTACTTGATAATCATTCCTCCTTATCTGCTAATGTTACCTCCAAGTTGTCTTCATTTTTCCAAAGGAAATTTATTTTTAATCTATCAGGAAATTGTGAATTTTATATTTTTTTTCCTCAGAGATGTTGAATCATTTGCTTTTATCAAAGACTTCTTTAACAGACAGGTACATTAAGAAACATAATTTTATGAATATTACAGTAAGGATTATTTTTGCATAGCACTCTAGAAGCACATGTGAAAAACTGTAAAAAAATGAAAAGCATGAGCAGCTGTAATTTTTTCCATTTTGTATTAAGAAGACCCACTTATTACGATAGCATATGGGAGAGCTATTTAAACACAATAGAAGAGAATTCCCTACTCCGAAGTGTGTAAAGAAAATAGAATTGAAAAGTATAAGAGAAAAATGGAGGAGTTAGACACATAATCTTGTAAATGTTTATGTTATATTTTGGATTTTAAGCTGTGAATAAGTGGCCAGGTTTTTTTGTATAAATCTTTCTGCATTATGAGGATTGTGAAAGACAGTGTGTAAGAGCTTTGATCCTCAGAGAACAAACATTAAGGGTAATAGGAGAGCTCTTTCTCTCTTTGTCTCTGAACAGAGTCAGGTTTCCTAAAAGGTAAGTCTCTGGGGAATTAGAAAGCAATTTTGGGGCCAAGTTTCCTGAAATAAGGATTGTGTTGACTGCATTTTTCAAGGCCTCAGGTGTGTTTGTGTGCAAAACACTTAAGATATGCACAGACTGCCTGACTGACCTCACGGTTCTTAAAACCATCATCCATAGCATCCACTGTATGGAAAAAGTGTGAAAAGCAGAGAAAAGCACCATTCTGACAGATTGCACTTCCCTGTGTAAAAACCACACTGCAACATGCATTGCACATCGATGATAACACCTGTAACCACAGCTAATGCTGTGCTCCTGCAGACGGGTGCCAGGCTGTGCTCTCCAGGAATGATTCTTCACTAGGAACTGCACTAGAAAAAGCACTTGAAAGCAGGCAAACGACATGTTTGACACCTCAGCAAAGAATGAGAGAAGAGAGAGATACTATCAGGATGACTGTTCAGCAAAGGATTTGCCAAAAAAAAAAAAAAGCCACTAAATCACAAAACAGAACAAAGTCCTGGGGTAATATTGGACTGTGCAGGAATCAGGAAGCCAACTATATGATTTTTTTTTTAGCTCTGAATAAGCAATTTAAGTGTGAGCTTAACTCTAAATATGCAGTCCCATTTACCTCAGTGGGTGTATTCATACGCTTAAATTTAAGCATATGCTAAATATCTTGTACAATTGGGACCCATTTACATCTTTAAGTAGGAGAAGCAGCGTGGGTGATGGAGTAAGTAATTTCTTCAGCTCAGGCAGGGATATATATGAAATCAAAAAAATGAAGAACAAATGAGTAAGTGGCATATTGGAGCAGTAAGTGTCTGCCTGCAAATTGTTAGCAAACTCAAGCCATTAACATGAAGTCACATGTTTCCAAAAGGCAGTGTGGAGGGTTACTGTTAATGCATGTCATAAACAATTCTAATTATCAACAGACATAAATGCCCTCAATATTAAAAAAAAAAAAAAGAAGAAAAAACCCCACCAAAAAACAGAATGAGTGTGTGTCTGTGCATGTGTAATTTTCTCATGACTCACTGTTAGCAGAGATTTGTTTCCTTTGATCCTGGCACAGCAGGCTTCCGTGTGGGTGTCAGAGTTCAGGGATGGTGGAAGGGAGGAAAAAACCAAACTAAGGAAGCTTGTTACAGCATTGTGTTGCTGCCCATGCTCCCCATGAACAGCTCCCTTTACGGTCCCATCCTCTGGTAAGACTGATGCTACTGTAGCAGTTTCTTCTGCCATATCCTCTGAGATACAACAGGTAGAGATGAAATAGTCCATGAGGCTAAGATAGCAAGGGAACAGCAAGATTCATACAATTAGCCCATGTCATAGTGAAGCACCTACTAGATGGTTTATAGCATCTTCCATGTGCTCACTCATCCCACATTTTAAACAACCCCACTGCAAGACCTCTGATAGTGCAAGAAAGTATACTTTAGCTCACTTTCTGAGATGGACCAATATTTTCAAGTAACTTGTAATTTTTATGCTCTTGAAGCACTAAAAGGGCTTGTTTCATCCAGATGTGTTTTCAAAAATTAGTTATTGCTCAGGCCTTTTTGGGCAACAAAAAGGAGACATCAGCGGCCATTTCCACTAATCAAACTCTTCCCAGTACTCTGCCCATAAATTAATCTGAGTTGTAAGTGTTTGAACTCACCCCTTGCAAAGTGAAGTATCAAATATAGTCTGTGCTGAGCTCAGACGGAGGCATCAAGCAGCAGCTTTCAGCAAGGACCAAATCTATCAGCATGGTCACTTCCCTCCTGCCATAAATTTGACATAGATTCAATTATTTATGAGCAAACAAGCTCATGCCTACAGTTAATAGGGAAAACTGAGTATAAGTGAGTTTTTCTGGACACATATGCAGTTCATTATCTGTGTGTAGATTTTCAGTTGTAATTTAATAGAGTTTTTGTGAATATTTAGCCTATTATCTTTGAAAACTAACTTTAATTAGTTTGCATTGCTCAAATGTAGCGCTGTTATTTCTTCTTTCCATTACTTCATGGAAAATCCACTGATAAAACATATTCATAAGTTCTGTGTCTTAAGGAACTGGAAAAAAATTAAGCACATACTGGGACACTTACCTGTACATAATCACTGAAGGTATATTTCTTCCAATTCTTTCCCTTGAATTCTTGAATTCTCAAATTCTCACAGCACAATTGAACATGGCAACCAGGAATGATTATGTCAAATACATATCTTCTGTGTGTACATTTCAATATCTATACGTCACAAGCATTCTGTGATGACATCACTCATGAATGCACACATGTAATTGTATTTCTTTCTCTGTGAAATCTATGATATTTTGCAACTGGAGAACAAGTTCTATTCCATGTTTAGTTACAAGTAAAATAAAAGTGCAGAAAGAAAAAAAAAAGGAAGAAGATATCAGATAAATAACGGTTCCCTTTCTTCTAGTCGTTGGAGTGTTAGGAATTTCTTTAATTTAAAGGCTACTTCATTGACCAAACACAGAGCACAGACAGACATAAAAATAAAAAGTTGCAACAAAAGACATTTTTAATCTATCACTTTTACGTTGCACTCATCGCTGTAGTATGAGACTGCCAAGTCTGCACACAGTCTCAGCGAAGGCACAAATAGGTAGTGTAAGCAATATCCTGTAGGAAAATCGTTCTCCTCAAATTATTGCCTGAATGACTGTAAAAAATATGCCCTTGTGTTTCTGGGTAGTAATAGAAGTGCCAGAGTCAATTATCTCTGAGAGCTCTCGGGCAGGAGGAACAAACACGTCTGACAAAGCAAGGTGCATTTGCCAGGCATTTAATTTGGTCTAAGATATGTAGCATAGACAACAGCTTCCTCCTTTATTTCAGGATCCACTTCTCCTCCAGTCTTTTAAGGGGAAATCCCATTACTAGGACAGAAGAACAAAGAATTACATGCTCGGATTGGGAATTCCATATTTACAGGGTAAGTTAGGAGCCTCTTGGGTCATTTTTATTTATAAACATCACACGTAGATGTGCACTCAGGATACATGACGAGACAGAACTGGCAGGACACAGACAGGAGCAGAGTTCAGTGTGGGGAGGTCATTTTGAGGGCTGGCTGTATATATCCAGACCAAGCATGGTAAGCAACACATCTGCTTACTGAAGTATTCATACACTGTCTGTTAACACCATCTATAGTGTGTAGGGTGCTTTCAATTCCTGATGGATCTCCTGAACAGACATCTCCATCAGTAGATCCTCAACAAGACAGCCAGGTATGGTACCCAAGACCCCTAAGAGTTTCCAGCCTAATTCACACACTCCACAGGAGTAGCTTATGAAGAAAGAAAGAAAACTTTTTCACGAGTTGTTGTGTTTGGTGGGGTTTTTCTAATATAAACTTTCTTATTAAAGGAACCTCGTAATATAACAAAGAAATGTAAATAATATGAGAAAAAAAGACCATTTACAGTTATATAAATAAACTAATGAGGTATTTTATCAAGCTTAAATCTCTTTTCCTTCCTCCTTGTTTTATTAATTGATGTTCAAATAAATTAAATTTGCCTTATGACTCAGAATAATATTCAGATCTGACAAATTAACAGCTAAATAGTTTTGGTGCAGTATTTCAGTGATTATCAAGAGGACCATTAGTCACAGATCAGTTTGCTCCAGAAAGATGACAAATCCTCTTGTCAATCATTTTGCGAACAGTTGAAGCAACAAGGAAAACAACCCTGCTTTGGGCACCTCAGCACAGCTTTGGGGTGGAGTGGGTGTTTTTGTTTTGCTGTAGTGTTTGATCCACCTCAGACCCGATGTAGAAATGTGCGTAAGCACCCACGTCAGTGGAACTTATCTTGTGTTGAAATTTTAGCATCTGGGTGTTTCACAAAACTAGATCTTCCAATAAGGTGTGAAAACTTAATTTCTGTTGGAATCCCATTGAAATCAAAACTTGCCACTAAAATGGGGCCCAAGGACGCATTTACATGAAAGGAGAGAAATGAGAGAAATGGAAGGAAGGAAGGAAGGAAGGAAGGAAGGAAGGAAGGAAGGAAAACCCTGCCCTACACCAGACACCAAACTCTGTAACCAACCAGCATATAGCTCACCAGCCCTCCAACACAGCTCACTCCTATGTTGATCACTATTCAAACTGGTCCTTAGTCAATCATGAATGCAAAGCCCTAGAGCCAGAACCCCAACCAGTCAGTGAGGGAGTTAAGGAGGGCACAATTTTATCATATTGGGGAACTTTATCTGTGCTACTCTACATAAGAGTAAAGAAGCTGTCTAGGACTAGCAAGTATTGAAAAGAGCTCCACTGAAAGGCTAACATTATTAACACTCTCCAGGTTACAGAGGTGGTAGTCAGCATAAATTAAGTTCATTGCACCTGATTTTATCCAACCAAAAGTCAGGCCTCTATTCCACAATGGCTGAAGTTAAAGCCATAATATCAAGTTATGCAGTAGCTAAATAAAATTTCAGACAGAATCTGGTTTTCAGAGGGTTTCTATTTTTATATAATAAAACATTGTTTTATCTATGTTGTGACAAGCCTGATTTGGAAAAAAAAATATGGGAATGATTAACTACTGAATAGAGCAGCCAAAGATCTTATGTATCTGAAGTAACCTTCCTAGAGATCATGCTTAAACTAGCCTTAAAATTACATTACAAATTAGAGAAATACAGTGTTTTAATAACTACTATAGTGTTCTCTTATTACTTTTATTGTTTACTTAATGGTAAATTACTGAACTAAACCAAGATTATGTCTCTCCAGTGGCAGATGCTTGATGTGTATAAGGTTGTAAGCATTGCTGCATCATCAAATATAAAATCTGAAACTCTAATTTGGCTAAACATCAAACATTTTTAGTTTGGTAGATCTACAGGCTCAATGCTTAAAGAAACCTAAATCTGACTGTGTAAACCCCATACTAGCATGTCAGCTATAGGTAAAAACCTTGTATAAATAAGACCATATCTAACATATTTTCCATTTGTGTAAATCATCTATAGTCCCTTCCTGTATCCTTAAGGTTTTCTCTGACTTTCCATCAATTCTGTCAGAAAATGTGACTGGCAATTGTTCTTTGCTGCTGGACGTTGTTTGCTTCAGAAATGTTTTAAGGGAAATGCTGACATATATCACATGTACAGTGGCCTCACTGCTTCTGGAAATATTGTATTCACTGTACAGATGTTGCAGAGTCAGTCTATAAAATGCACAAGTCAACATGGCTCAAAGTGAGTGGTAAGGGTGACACATCCCGGAGTCACCAAATTCTTATCCTTTTTAAAAACAGATATTTAAGAGGATATGCAGGACCATTTAATGCTTTTCTTTCTGAGACTCCCAGTCAGAAAAGAGTATCATATATAATATAATTTATTTTAAATACTACCCAGATGTATTAGGTCCTCCTTTTTTCATTATATTATTTCCATGGATTACTCATATCTAAAGCTACAAGTTATTTGAAGTTTTATCTTTAAAAAGTAAATCATGTTTGCTATTTTCTTTGGAAGTTAAACACATGCTTAAGTGTTTCATGAATCTTCTTGATCTTGATTGTCCACTCAGAGAACAGACTTAAACTCTCTGGACATAGGATTTGCTTTGATATTTAAGCCATAGAAGAGAACTGAAACATTTAAGTATTTCTGGTGTATGTATCAAAAATACTGGTCCTGGGATGGGCACATAAAGATTAATGTTTATTTAAAGTACCAACCTCTAAAAGTAAAAACAAAAAACAAACTAACAAAAAAACCCAACATATGTGTTATCTAACCTGGGAATGGAATTTAAATTATGTCAGATGACTTTGAAAATCTCATTGTATTTATTCTTTTCACAAATGTCTTTTCCACCTAGCTTGATAGGATTCCCCTGATGAGACTGTTGGAAAACTGCTTCCTAAGCTAAAAGTCTTTGGAGTTATTGAACATGAAAAGCTATCTTAGAGCCAGTATTATTTAAAAAAATTTCTCTCACAGCATAAGATTCAGCATTTTAAGTGTGTGTGTATATGTAATATAATTATACATATTTATCTAAAACGAACATCTTTTTGCAATATATAGGCTAAACCTCTCCTCATAGACTTCTCAGTACTCCTGGTTGGACTATGTCTTTAGACAAAATATTTCTATTTTTCTGAAAACTACTGTGATCATATTGAGATACCAACCAGCTAAAGAAGTCTATGAGGATATGCAAATGAGTTCCAATTGGGTGCCTGCTATCTGTATCTGGTGTGTCCCATCCCATTACCATTTACTTGACCTACAGCATAATATGATGTGGCAACTCTTAATATCAAATGAAATGACACAATGTAATATGACAACAATGTAAAAAATACACTGATTTCAGACTGCATTTTTACCCTTCATTTCCTGAAGCTGTAAGCAACCTAAAATAGCCCAAAGTGATGAGATGACAACATACAGCAACCATTCTAAATACCCAGGAAATAAAACAGCCTACCATCTTACCAATGTGTTTTCAGGCAGCTCAGATTAAATACTACTTTTCTAAGTAGAAGTTTTGTAGTCTAATTATTGCATTAAGTTGCATATAGCTCCTATGGAGTTTAAGTGCATTGAGCTCATTACAGACGTCACCTTGGACAGATTTTCTTGAGTGTATGGGCAAATGCTGCAGTACTTGGAACACTTTCTTCATTCAAAGTCTCTCCATTGACAACCACCATCACTATTAAGCACGTTACTCTCAGGTAGTCAGATGTTTGCACTTCCTACTTCCACCACAAACTTCCCTTTGTTATTTTTCCATTAGAAGGCTATGCAAAAGGATTGGTCTCTGTCTCAGAACTACTAAAAAATACACTCCCGCATGACCTTCTGGGACCTTTTTTTTTATTCCCTGTCTCAGAAAGTTAAAACTGGTTAACACAAAGAGTAAAGTTATCATGTGCGTGAATGAGGGCTGCATGTGAATAATGACACTACATTAAACTTCAAACAGAGACCTTCAAAGCATCCAAGATGCATCCAGACATATCTACAGTCTAAATAACATTAGAAAACAACTGCATGGCTCTTTCTTTTTGGTGTATATATATTATGTATATATATATATAATATATAAATACTTCTGTGCTCATTCCACCTGTTCTCTAAGGTGGTTTGACCGACAAGGGTGTCTTTCTTCAGGGAATAAAGTAGACCTCACCGAGAGAAGAAGCATCTTTAGATCTGAGCTTAATCTATTTAATTGCCTTGGAGAGAAGATGTAAAGACATGCATAGCCTTGCAATAAGGCATGGGTTTGAATAGCAAATGGTTTGGAAACAAAAACTGCATGATCTTAATTCACATAGAGATGTATCAAGTTATCTACCACACATTACAGCTCATTGCCATGAGCTTGGAAGGATATCTGGCTCTCCTCAGGACTAATGCATGCACTGGAACAAACTTCTGGTTTTTCACATTATAAAATCTTTGTTTTCTCTTGGAAGCATAAGAGTTTGACCTCTCCAGTAAATAGGATTAAAGTGCTTAGAACCTTGCAGGCATTTGTTAGTTATTACTCACAGCATCCTCCTAGAAAGATAAGAAATTGCTGTTGCTCCGTTTTATATGTTAGGACAAAATAGAAACACAGAAAATCTAAGGTATTTACCAAGTCTTTTGTCTGTGTCTCACTGAACATCAGGGGCTCTGAACAGCAGGTGTTGAAGTTATGTGATTACATCGTACTTGAAGTAAATACGGAAAAACATTATCTTTAAAAGACCAAAAATAATAAAGCATTTTTTCATCTTAAACAAGAACAATTATGTTAATATTCTTAATATGCATTCCCTTGTATTATTTCTGAGTGTAAATAGGTGCATATTTTATGAACTTTTAAGGAAATCTGAAGTTTAAACTCTGAGAATAAACACAATGTTTTACAAATTTACAAATGTGTAAAGTCTTTCAATGCTTTGGGCAGTGCGTAAGCTGCTAAATATTAGCAACAGTGTTAACGGTTCTCTGCCATTGCACACCAGCTGAAAGTCTCTCTTAGAATTTTCTATCAGGAATTTTTCAGAATATTCTTTCTCCCTGAAAGGTTACATGGCTTTCTGCAGTCGTTCATAAAACTCATCCTTCTACTCTCCGAATTACAGAATCACAGAATGTTCGGGGTTTGAAGGGATCTCGAAAGATCATCCAGTCCAATCCCCCTGCCAGAGAAGGTCACACAGGAACACATCCAGTTGGGGTCTGAATGTCTCCAGAGAAGGAGACTCCACAGCCTCTCTGGGCAGCCTGGCCCAGTGCTCTGTCACTCTGACGGTGAAAAAGTTCTTCCTTATTTTCACCCAGAACCTCCTGTGTTCCACCTTGCACACGTTCCCTCTTCTCCTGTCACTGGCCATCACTGAGAAGAGCCTGTCTCCACACTCCTGACACTCACCCTTTACATATTTATAAACATAAGTATATCTACTTTGATACTGAGAAAACATATCCCTCACTGCTGCCTGCTAATGCTGGTTCTGTATTCAGATCAGATTCCCTTCATCAATGAGATTCTTCCTTCTTGCCATTTACTAGTACCTGAATATAGCATCAAACATCCAATGAGAAACATGAGATTCTGAAGATGGGATATGAAAGCATAAAAAGAGAAATAATTCAGAAACTTCCTTTCTCTAGTGATATGGAACATCTTTTTCTTCCTGTCAGATGCTTCACATCCGTCATTGACTATTTGATACCCCTGCATTCATCACATACCGTGTCTTAGATCAAATGCCAGGCTGTTCACATCATCCCAATTCGTCACAAAGCCAAATATGTGTCTTTGCAATGGTCCCCAGGAAATATAGGCTAACCAACAAAATATAATGAAGTCTTTGACACAGCTGTTGGTTTGTGATACAGAAGGCAGGGGCTTCACAAGTTTCTTGGTGTGGAAATAATTCAAAGGAACCTTAACCCAACTACTTAAAGGACAGAAAAGTCCTGGTACTTGTGGTCACCTGAGGATGCTTTCCCCTTTTCATTTTCCTATTCTTTTCTTCCTGTGAAGTTTGCTCAGCTAGCTCTTGGACAAACACTAATTTTCCTCCTGTGATCTGTTGGAATTCTGCATTTGTGCAATTCCCCAGAGTCTCTGAATCTGCATTTCAGACAGGCAAGACCAGCTATCCAAGTATTCACACTATGATAATATTTTAACCATTATACATGTGTTTTATACTGCTATTATTTTTCTTTGAATTATATATTCATTGGCAGCAGAAGATACCAGCTTTGTTTTCTTCAAAAAAACAGCAAATGCTCAACAAATTCTGAACTACATCAATTACCAGGTGAGATTAGGACAATAGTATTCCAAAGGCCAATAACGTTAATTTAAAAGGGTTTTACTGGATGTTTTTTTTTCCCTTAGTGTTAGCTGTGTGCTCTAGAATAAATGAAATGCCGAGAGCACCGGGAAGGGTCAGGCTTCAGGAACTTGCTGAGGATCAGCAAGTGCTCCACAGACCGATCTTGCGATAGGGTTCCCATCTTCTTCTTTCCCACAAAGAGAAAGGAGCACTTATGGACCTCTGACCTCAAGGGGATTGTGTGGAATTTATTGGAGGTTATTACATGTTAGAAGGCCAGATATTGTTTGATAATATCAAGGGGAAAGGGAGAAGAGAACACAGTGAGCAGGGAGGAGACTGGTATTCAAACCTTTTCTTTTTCATGGGCTGTCTGAATTTCTCTGTTTCTAAACCTCACTTATCTACTAGGTTTTCAAATGAAAAAACAAAATGTTTCAGAACACTTTAGGTCTTAGTGGTGCTTTTTGAATGATTATGCTAAGGAAAACATGTAGCAGATCCTTCTCAGAGTTCTGACTGACTCAGGGTCTTAACACTTCTTTGTCTCAAATGCAATTTATGAAAATCTGCATACACGTGAGTAGTGTGGGCCTGGAGATTTAGCTGTTGGATTCAGACTGTTTCTTCTGATGAGCTTTAAATCCGCCTGAACATTAAAAAAAAAACAAACAATAAAGCAAAATAAAACCCCAAAACCAACAAAAAAAACAAACTAAACAAAAAAACTCAACAATTGTTAAATGTTTTCAAGTGGTCTGCAAAATCTGAAGTATGTATATGCCACTATTATTACTAAAGTCTCATGTTTATATCTCGACATTATATAACAAAATGTTCATAGCCTTTAAAAATTGCCTGTACTGGGAGCCATTCATGTGCAAGGTCATTTTATCATCACATCATCTAATTTCATCCATATGAAAGTTAGTCATCAAATGTAATTATCTACAGCCATCGCAGAGAAGGTAACACCTCCACAGGCAATCCATTCTACGTACTGAAGACATCTACCCTTGAAAGGAATGAATTGTTTAGTACTGATGCCTGTATCTCCTCATTGCATTCATGGGGAATTTAAGCAATTCAATTATATTAGCTGCCCAATTTTTTTATAGCCAAAGTAAAGCTGAATAAATGGCAGTTGAGGCAGATTGGCTTTCAAGGAGAGATTGTGATTCCACCTCACCTCTGTGAGGTCTGGTGATTATCAGAAGACCTTAGCATCTGCTGAGAGATTTGCCTCATAGGAAGCCCTGTTCAGTTGGGATGTTGAAGGGCTGTAAGCTTCGAAAGGAGCCTTGGTGAAAATAGCCTTCAGAATCTACAAAGAGGGAGGGATGGGTTCATGCATGAATGCATGGATGCTAAAGGCTGTTATAAAATGAAACAGCTAATTGAGCCTGGAGGCTTTGAGTGTTTAATGGTAATAAACAACACCCAGAAATAGTTCAGTAATTTGAACATGCCAAATTTTGGAGGTTTCTTTGATGTGTGATAAAAAGTAATTTGAATCAGCATGAGAGTCTGAATCAAGCAGTGTAAGCTCAACCATAACCTGCTGGGGCTGGCGTTCTTCTGGCTTGATAAAAGGTTTCTTGAAGCATTAAGTAAAATTCATAGGGGGTGGGAACATAAACACAAACAGAAGCCACTGAAATGTAAACTCCAGTTTTCTCTCAGGTCTTTTCCTTCTCTCCAGCATCAGTTTTTCATGAGGTGCTTAGCATCATACTGTACAGTAAAAAATAAATAAAATAAATATATACTGGATATCTTGGAGAGAAAGTTTCTCTGGTGGATTACTTGTCAAGGTAATACTCCATCTACTTATAACAAGATTGGACACAAATATTTTCAAATGGGACCAAACGCTTATTTGAACAATGTGGCTTTGACCACATCACTGTAACAGGTTCAGCAGCCTCTGACAAAGCAAAGGCTGTAGTTCATCTCTGGCAGGTTGGAGCTGAACTGGAGGGACATCCATTCATCCCCCTGCACAGACCTGGTTTGTTTGGCCAGATCCATGTGTGCCATTGCCAAGAGGCATCTTTTGGGGTGAATCTTCTTTCCAGAAGTGCAGCTTTTGTCAAATGAAAGGGTGAGTCATATCAGATGCAGCTGAGACTGCACACATAGATGATAGCTCAAGTGGAAAGCTTTAGCTGCTGAAAGCAGCATCAGAGCAGCTCGGCTTTAAAGCCTTGAGATTATATAGAGCCAGTGTATTTAGGGCCTTTAGGGAAAGAATATCAGACAAGTTAGATCACTATGAAAAATGATCACTAGGGACTACAATGCATAATAAGGTATATAAATAAGTGTCACACAAAACTGTCGTAGAAAAATAAGTAACAAAGCTTACAACATTCTTCCACATAATAGCTTTATAGAAACATTACAACATTACGCAAAGCTTGGAGTACAATATGAACCCCTGCAGACTTTGAAATGTGGTAAGCTGTAGGGTACAGGAACCCACAGAGCAGCAAAAGCAAAGGTTTAATGGTATTTTAAATGTTATGACTATACAGAAGGAGAAATCTGCAATATAATCCTTTTCAGAATTCTTTGTGCGTGGCAGAATAGGCAGGAGTTCTGATGCTGTCCTCTGAATCCGGCTGTGACCGACCAAAGAACAAATGCTGGTAAGGGCAGCAGTTAAGGGAAATAGTTTGCAAAGGAAGAGCTTAGGATATCATCAAGTTCTGCACCACTGTTGTTCTCAGCATTCCTCTCATTACGGTGCACCATTGACGCACGCATATGTTTCCATTTTGAGAGCCTCTACCCTCTTGCAATGAGTGTATTTTGCTTCCAAAGGAAGAAATTTTCATGGTCAGACTCCATCACATTTGCCTTGAACTGGAATTCATTTCTATCAGAGGTTCCTGGAAATCCAAAAGAAAGGGCTTGGGCTTCTAAAGTAGGGTGCTGCTAGGTTAAAAAATGTCACTGCAGGATTTAAAATTGTTTTAAAATTGCCCAAGTTTCTGTGAAGTTTTATCAGCTGGAATTCAGACAGCACTAATGTAAGGAAAACTCTTCAGTGATAGATATTGTCTTCCCTTCTGCCAGACAGATCTGTCTGCGTGTCCCTGTAACCCCCAGGCTTTCCTTGGTATGAGTCAGATGGGAAAACAGGAGAGGGCTCATCACATGAGATTGACAGGAAAATGCATTTAATGTGCACTAATGTTCCCTTTCAACATGTCACTGTCCCTTTTACATCTGACAGAAAACCAAAAATGTTCTTGCTTTAATTTGAATGGCCTTCTGATTATTTTTTTCCACATCTAAGGTTTGTTGCAAATTTCTTTTTGAACACATGCATCTCAAGCTTGAAGAGGGAAAATCCATATTAATACAAGCTGTTCAGCAAAGAAGGAAAGGAAAACAAGACGAAATAGAAATTAAAACACATATTTGAGAAGACATTTATTTTATTGTCTTAAAACAAACCTTTGTCTGTCAGAAGTCCTGTTATTAGCCAGATGTTTAGTTAACTGAAATATTGATCAAGCCTGTCATACTTTTATTGTCTGTCAGGAATAAGAGAAGGTGCTGACCCTTTGCAGGAAACTGCAGTGACAGGTCTGTAATTTGATAATCACATGTTCAGGAAATATTTCACTTTTTTTCCTGATGCAAAATCTAGGTACTTGGTTTCCTTTGATTCTTATTTTTATTTCTTTTTAAATAATATCAAGTTAGCCTTCTAAAAGCTTCAGAGTTAGATAAAGAAAGACAATCTGATCATAATTTTTACAGAGTATACTTTCTAGATTTTGTCTCTGTTTAGTTGAGGTGACTATATTTGTTGGTGGGAGGCTATTTACTTTTTTCCCCAATTTCTCATCTTGTGAGAAGATTGTCTACAGAAAAATCCCTTTGGATTGCTTTTTTTGGACTGCAGCTATAACTTGGCAGCCATTTCCTGCAGCCTTTTCTTACTGTTGGATCTCAAGGGGTCCTTCCCTTTGAACAGCAACAGGCTGTTTTTTGAAATTGGGCATTTCCTATTTTGTAGTTGTTGGGAAACTAAAAAAGTACATCACATGCCTTTTTAGCTAGTCACGAGACCATGATTCAGGAGAACGTTCCTGTTTCTCAAGTACCTTAGGAGAATCAAATCTTCAGTTTGTTCAGCTTTTCTAGCAGAACTTTGGAATCCATGGGAGCAGGACTGTGCACTGTGCAGAGCAGAAAAGCTTCTCTCTCAAAATTGTGAATAATCAAATAACTAAGTTAGACAATCCTGCTGTAATTATTTTGTTCCATTAAATGTTCTATCCATCAGAAATTAATTGTTATAATTAACAATAGAAGCATTCTTTCCCTTCTTTCTATGTCAGTGAAATGATCTTCTACATGCCATTATTTGGCATCGTTAACTGAAATGAAGCCTATGTGTCTTCATTTGATGAACAAGGCTGTCACCTTCCCTGGATTTTTCTGTATTTTTAGTCTGATCAAAAGTAGTAAAATATTTTTCCCCACAGCTAAATTACAACAGTCATGCTCAGAGGTTATGCACGCCTGAAACTGAACCAATACTTCTGCAGAAAACTTTAGTTGCCTCTTAGATGAGCTACATTTAAATTAATTGACTGAAAACAAATTTGATGTTAAGCATGTTATTAATACAGCCCACAATTGAAAAATACATTAGTTTGTCATTCTACTGATTGTGATTAATTTTTGAGGATGTTTGTGAATTATTTTAAAGGGAAAATTTCAAAATAGCATAGGAGAACATTTTACCCAAATCTGATCATATCTTGGGGAAGGGAGGTTCAGATTTTTAGAATCCTGCATTTATCTTGAGTTATGGTTACTTTTCATTTACATGAGATATTTTAGTCTGGACTTCCAACCCTGCCACTAATGAGTGGCTTCTGTATTCATATGGATTACCTGAGACCCAAGGAAGTCCATTTTGCTCTATTTTAACCTTCAGAAGTTAAGCACCTACAACACTAAGTAATTGCCTCCTAAAATAACGTGAAATGGGAAATCCATATCACAGAAATTTAGACTGTGAAAAATAAGGTATGTAGGCTAAACCAAGGCTCCTTCTGTACTCAGTGGAGAGAGATGTTGCTTGGAAAACCATCCTAACCTGAGTATTCACAATAATGAGCATGATCATACCTACTGAAGATTCCTCTGTTTTCTTACTGACCATAGAGAGGACCTGAATAATGCCTAACTTTAGAGAGCTGAGCCTTGCCGAGGTAACCCCAGCCATACTGACAAATATTTCCTTATCCAATTCAAGAGACATCAAAATAACATTTTTCACATCTAGGAAGTATCTGTGATTCCATGGCAACCTCCTCTGCCAGGATCTGTGGATTGACATCTCGTCTGTCTGTCTGACGTAGACCCCATTGCGGGAGTTTGTTATTGCCTCTGTAGTATCCTGAGAAGCAGTTTAAAACTCCTTTCATTCACACTGAAGGAAAGCAGGTGTAATTCAAAGAACTAAGAATTAACTCTGTGCAAGAGCAGAATTAGGTCTTTTTTAAAGCAAACAACTACTATGACAGGTATATCTGGCACGTCATGTATATATCCCCTTAAAGGCATGAATGAAAAGTTTAAGGGAAAAGGGAAAAGCAGGAAAAAGGGACCTGGCCAAGAATATTATCTCCATCTTTCACTAACTGTTGCTTTTTAATTTAATTTCTCATTTAGGTAAACTAATCCTTTGGTCTTACCATTTTTTAACTTATATTAATAGTCTTTCTTCTAAGAAGTTAATGGTCTCACTGAAACCTCTAAAAGTACATAGGATCTCTGTTTATAGCTAGGGGTTGCAAGAGTTGCTGAAGATGATCTTTTTTAAGTGAAACAATATCTTGAATTCTGATCATCTGTTGTAACTACCAGACTACTCACAGTAGTATGGCATTTACTCTTTGCCTGCTTCAGTGAAATATTTTCCTCCTCCATTTCTTTAAATAAATTACAATTGGTTACACTTTATGTGAAATTCTCTCTCACCTTCCTGGAATGTGGCCCCGAAAACATCAGAGAATGATTTTGTAACCCAAGTTTTACACATGAGACCCTACCTTCCATTACTACTTCTTCAGCTCTTCTTTGATGTATGCTTTAAACAAAAGCCCATTTTCTGCTGAGACTCTAATGTTGTGGTTCTGGGGAGTTTTAGCAACCGTAGATGGTGCTGTGCTGTAATTCTTTGATTTTTTTATTATTTTTTTTTTAACTAGCTAAAAGATGCATAGAGACCAGCAGGAAAGAATCAGTGGTTTTCATTTTCAGACCAAAAGAATAAAATAAAAATAAAAATGGACCGGATTAGTTCAAAACAAACTTAGTGGGTGTTCTGGTGCACTTCTGAATTCTCAATTTCTTTTACTTTCTCTCTTCCTCCAACATATATATTTTTATACTTATTTCTTTCCCAGAGCTGTTCTCTGACTGCACCACCACCTCTGGCTGTCCTTTTAATTCTGGTACTCACTGGGTAGTAGATTTTGTGGGTACCTCACAGCTCAACACCTTAATTTACTTTGTTTATGTACAGAAAAGCATCATTACATAAGCTTTTGTTCATATTTAAGTTTATTAGTGCCTATCTTTTTGCTGATCTCTACTAATTATCCTTCATGAAATATAGGAAATTAGGAAAAATTTTAGAAACATTAGGAAAAGTTGTTTCACTGTAAGGGTGATTAGGTATTGGAATAGGTTGCCCAGGGAGGCGGAGAAGTCACCATCCCTGGAGATGTACAAGAAGTGTCTGGATGTGGTGCAGGGTGATGTGGGTTAGTGGTGATATAGGTAGGTGTTGGACTGGGTGATCTTGGAGGTCTCCTCCAACCTCGATGATTCTATGATTCTGTGATATGCTTCTGAAGTTCAACTGGACATAAACTTGAAATCATGAGATGAAGTATTAATCCAGAATCTGGTCTGAATTTCTCCAGTTAGGAGACCAGGATTTACCAAAAACAAAATGCAGAAGCTTACCTGAGCTCTTTGAAATTTGTAGTTGCCTCTGTGGTACTGAGCTACAAATGCCCTGGATAAGCCACTGCTGAGGAGCTTCCTGTTTCAATCCAGTCAAAAAGTTCTGAAAGCATCCTGTTATATGGTATGTAATGTGCAATGACTATAAATCATAATTTTTAAAAAATATCTAATACTTTTACAAATATCCCCCAAAAACTTCCCGTTAGGTTTGATTTTTGGCCCGTGAATGAGTTTACTAGTGTTCTTGAAAACCAATGCCACCATTCCTAGGTGTTGCAGGGAAAAAAATCCCTGCTTAATTCGTGTAATTTAAATCAAAACTGTACCAAGGATGTATGTCGATTCATTAGCGGCACATCATTATCTTGCAATCAGTGAGCTATACAGTCAGGATCAATTCAGCAATAAAAAAAATAAACCTCAATACTAGACACTTGCAAAATGTTAACGAACACCTACACACTTCGAGACATCCTCTTGTAACCAATCCCCCGAAGTTGTAATCATGCCCACACGCACCCACGCAGACACAGAGTTGAGTGCACGCAGTTCCCCTGGGACATGAAGGTTACAACCATACATCAGTCTTCTCAGAGCTGTTTCCCCCCATTTCCCCTCCCCTCCTCTTGGAGATGTGATGGCTGTACCCCTGGGGTACCCACACCAGTACTTACAGTCCCCTAATCCCCACCAGTGCACATTGACAGCTGCACACACCAGATGTGGGTCTCTCCTTGCTGCCCCTGCACTATGAGGATGGGAACTGTATTGTCCTTATCTTTTGATTATTTTGTTAGGTTGTAGGCAGCATGATACACTTTTACCACCCATTCTTGTAAACATACTTGCACACTGGTTGATTCTTCCACTGCTTCATGTTGTAGCACAGTGTCTGTTACTGGGAACCCTGGAAGTTCTTGGCTCTGCTATTTTGTGGCAGTGAGATTCATGTGATCATTGTTGATCTATTTTTTAGTAGTTATTTTATATATTTATATATCTATATAAAATAAAGATATTATTAGTTATATACTTTTTTATCTTTTGCTAAGTATAATCAAAGAAAGTTAAACAGCATTTTCTTAAAAATTCCCTGCAATTCACTCCAAATATCACCCCGTGGTCCCTCAGTTTACAGAAAATTTCCTTCTCTAACAAAAATGGAAAAAATATTTCAAAAATTTATTTTTTTTAATACACGAACTTATGAATTATTTATGAATTGCTTTTCTCTATGCTTCCTGCTTGGCTACATACCTTCTTTCATCTTGAAAACACCAGAAGAGGTCCAAGTGATTTTTTTGAAGGAAGTGCTTAACAAACACCAACTGGATACCAAAGAAGCTTTATTTTGATTTTAGTAAATGTCCATATTGGACACCCCTGCAAATGTCATGGACTACAATAATACTGATATCCTTTCTGTTTCAGAAATTAAATGTACTGATCTGAAAATCAGAAATACTGTGACTTTCTTGCAGTGAGTGGGGTCTATATTAAACTTCTTTGTTTTGGTTACCATCATTAGAATATCTGAGTGCTTAGCAGATAATAAGTGGGTACAGTTCTGTCCAGGATAAGATCATTTTTATATGGAGATAGTTGTCACAAATTGTATTCTGCCTATTATGGAAAGATTTTATCAAGCAGAGAAATCTCTTGATGCAGTCTTGATGCAGGGGTTTGATTCAGTGCTGATGTTTTCTGGAAGTTTAGTCAACCTGTTCACCTCCAATTAAATGATTTTTTTTCTGTCTGCTGCATGACTTATGCTTAAATAGTTAAAAATTATTCCAACAGTTGCTGAGGCACCTAAAAGGAGAATCTCTAAGGTATTTGCAGCCTTATTTATGAATTGCTTTGATGAGCAGGGTTCACCAACAGGCGAGGGAGCAACAGATAAGTTTATGGCTCATCTTGATACATGGGGGAGGTCAGTAACCAGCTGAGATTACATTATTTTCTTCCATTCAACAATATATGCAATGAAAAACAGCAGTTCAGTGTAGAGGTGAAAAATGCCCATGTCATCATAACTGTATTCTTTTGTGGGAGAGTGAGGAAAGGATTCTCTGGTGCTGGAAGTACATGAAGATAGGATGAATAATATGATACTTAGACAAAGGTATGTGTTGCAAGAGTAAGAAATAGTTTGAACTACAGAAAAAGTCTTTAATAGATCTTATCTGTAAATATGAACTTGAGCAGGAGCACGAAGTTCAACAAGGCAAAGTGGAAGTTCCTGCACGTGGGTCGGGGCAACCCCAAGCACAAACACAGGCTGAGTGGAGAATGGATTGAGAACAGCCCTGAGGAGAAGGACTCGGGGGTGTTTGTTGATGAAAAACTCAACATGATCTGACAGTGTGCACTTGCAGTCCAAAAATTCAACAGTATCCTGGGCGTCACCAAAAGCAACGTGACCAGCAGGTCAAGGGAGGTGTTTCTCCCCCTCTAGTCCACTCTTGTGAGACCCTCCCTGCAGTGCTGGATCCAGTACTGGAGTTCCCAACGTAAGAAGGAGATGGACCTGTTGGAGGCCCTGTCCAGAAGAGGGCCACGAAGACGATCAGAGTGCTGGAAAACCTCTACTATGGAGACAGACTGAAAGAGTTGGTGTTCTTCAGAGAAGAAAAGGCTCCAAGAAGACTTTCTAGCAGCCTTCCAGCACTTGAAGGGGGCCTACAGGAAAGCTGGAGAGGGACTTTCTGCAAGGGCATGTGTCTCGGTTTGGCAATACAAAGCAGAGACAGAGTTTGCCTTCCCTTCCCCCCTAAGGAGAGGAGAAAGAATAAAGGCCAAAACAAGCTGGTTG
>VZRW01007749.1:877200-931412 GCA_013398125.1 Aegotheles bennettii | reverse complement strand
CTGGAAGGTGCTCTAAGGTCTCCTGGAGCCTTCTCTTCTCCAGGCTGAACATGCCCAACTCTCTGAGCTTGTCTTCACATCAGCAAAGCCAGGTGATTTCCACTGCTTCTATTCAGTTCTTTGATTTTAACAGAGGTTGAGTCTTAGATGTGAAATTTTCTTGTAGAATAGGGTGGAAGGAGGGAGGGAGGGAGAGAAGGAGGGAGGAAGGGAGGGAAGGAAGCAGGGAAGGAGGGAAGCAGGGAAGGAGGAAGGGTTTCATTTGAGAAAAAATGCCTTTCATCTGACTTTTTTTAGCATCGACATTCCTATCAAATGTGGAAGTCCAAAGCATTGTCCAGATCTGCCTTTACCCCATTTAAAACTCCAGTGTGGGTGTACAGATTTTCATCACCTTACACTTCATCTCTTATATTTCCCACTTCACTGGCCTTCTGCTTTCTCTTGCACCACACCCATGGCTTAATTCACACCTGTTCAGATTCCTTGTCCTCCTTGCAGGTCTCTGAGCAACCCTGCTTTGCCTGTGACCTGCTGACCATTTGGTATTTAGCTGCAGATTTGTTTAAATCCCTCACTTGTGTGTGTTTCACAGCCACTGAGTGCAGCAGCAAACATACACTGCTTATTTACAGACCAAAAACTGCATGGCCAGGTGGATATGACTTCAGATTCATTAATATAGTGCATCTCCTGCTAGGTTCAGATAAGAGTAAACTGCCTCCGCCCACCGCCTATTGGAAAGTGAATTGTTTCAAGGCTAATATCTGGTTTGACTTTATTAAGAATAGTAACAATTCCAAGCAAACTTAGTGTTGGACAAGCTTGGGCCAGTTCCTCTAAATGACTTTTACATAATTTGTAGCTTGGGCAGAGATGACCCATGACCATGCTACTTCTCAGTAGGATTTAGCAGTACTCACTGTACTGTGGCAAGCACTGGGATATTACTTTTATGGAAAGCACTGACAGATAAAATTCGTATCTTCACTACTTTTGTCCATGTGTATTTTTAAAGTTTTTAATCTGTCACGAATGAGTGCATGCTAAATATCTAGGCAGATAAGACACATGCCAACCCAAAGAGGAGCAATCACCTCCTTCTGTAAGAATTTGTTTGCACAGGAGATCACAGGAAATTAATTCCAAATTAATTTTTAATGGTTTAACGAAGCAATGTAAATACATATGTGGATATAATTTAGCTTACTTTAAATCACTTTACATCCATATATTTATGTAATTTGGATAAGTTTTCCAGATTTTTGCTGTAGAGATGAGCCCTGAGCCTTCCAGAAGTCACAGTTCTCTTTGGTACTGTGAAAAGCCATGCCCAAATTCTTAGGAATAAATGTAGTCAGAGGTGTTTTCCTTGAAAATTCCGGTCTGTATGTAAAGAGCAAAATCCCAAAAAGCTATTTTGGCATGAAAAATCTAAACACAGAAAATTTCTAGTTTTCAGCAAAAAGATTCCAATTTGAGTAAGTTTAGGAACTTATTTCTTCTGTGTAACCCCTTAAAATATCGTGGTTTTTTTTCTCTTATTTTTGCTTGCCACAAATTTATATAACAATTGAACATTCCATTAAAATAAAAGATGGGAATTTTTAAGATGTGTGGTTCATAAATCAGAATAACATTAATTAAAAGACAAAACTCTCTTTTTTACTGTCATTTTACCATCTAGCATTCTTGGGAAAACTTATGTCAATGACTCTGATCCTTTAGAGGAGATTTGAGCACTGATTCTAAGATCTGTACCTAGACATATTGCAGTACTCAAGCAGCATTACCTCCAGGCTTCTGGGGTTTTTTGTTTTGATTCTCATGTGCTTATTGCAGAACTGAGTGAAAGTGGCACATCTCTTTCCACTGTGCTGAAATACCCACTGGGCAAAAGGAAGCCTGATGGAAGCGAATCCACATTTCCTGACTCTGAGTCCAGAACTTTGCCCTTAGGAAAGTGCAATTTCAAAGAATCTGGAGATTAATTTACTAAATGCATTTTTAAAAACTTCAGCTCAAATTTTGTTGTCAGGTGTCAATAGGGGGGGCAGCCCCTACCTCTGAAAACACCAGGGACTATAAAACGAAGGGGAAAAACTGAGAGAGTAAATCTGCCACTAAATGATCAGGAAGAGGAATTAAAAGAAGATCTGGTCTTCTTTATCACCAGACAAGTCTAGCTGTTATGGTAGTATCAGGTCAGCTGGGCCACTAGAGACTTGATATGGGATTTAGGAGCAGGGTCACGAGCAAATTAAGTTATTGCAAAGGGAGGCATTCACATGACTAATGCAGACACTAAGAGTGTGGGTGTCTGCACCTGCACCAGTCACAATAGGCTTATTCCACAGCATATGGACACTCCAAGGGTTCAGTTCATCTCATCACAGACATCAAAAAAAGTTCTGATGAATCACAGCATAGAAATAGCTCTCCAGTGAAAAAATGAGTGACCAGATAAAGTGCAGGCACACCCCAGGTGGATACAGACAGACGATGGTAGCCTCAGCCTTTCATCTTCAATCACCCAAACAGAACAGTTCAGTATGTCTGCAGTTGAATTAGATACTTTTTTTGCAGTGTTTTCTGTCTTCCTTATAGAAATGAGCACCCTGAAATTGTGGTCAGTAAAACATCTCATTAAGCTCCAAGTGATTTCTTATTCAGAAGTAATTAAGTGAGTTTATATTGCGGAAAAGTTACAGATGGTCATTTAGTATTTCTTCAATGGGAACAAAAATATGAACAAGGAATTGTTTCAAGTTCCCAATCAGGACAGATTTTAAGATAGGCCAAAAAAGAGCCTCACGCTGTAGGGTCATCTATTTAAACTTTTTTTAGCAGGTGAGCTGTTACTAAGTACTGGCTAAAATGAATTTGTTTACCACTATTACTCAGTTCTTAATGGCCCTGTATCAAAACAACCACCACAATGCTGACGATGTTACTTGTTACCCTTTATATGCCACTGTTCTCTTCTGCCCATAAATTAAAAGATCATAAAATAGCTTGTAGTTGCACCTTACTTTATGACATATGGACTACAGAAGATTAAGTCTCTGAGAAATAGTACGTGTTAAATCTGTACACTGTATCTGCAGATCACCCTTACAACGGATCATATACTGCATCTGGGAAAACTGGGAAAATCCCGTGTCTGACACATCAAGATTTGCTGTGCACATAGAGGTCGACTATACTGTACCTATGCAGTAATTCTGCCGTAATACTGATACTTTGGCCATTCTTTTTATTTCAAAGCAAAACTGATAAATTGATGTAAAGTGACCTTTTCATGGAGTGACCAAACTGAATTAAGATTTCATTCAAAAAAAGGGCTGTTAGGGAAATCTAAACACATTGCCTCCTAGTCTTATATACAGGCTTGATTCCTGCTATAAAGCTGATCACAAAATATGCAAGAAGTTCTTTAGTCTTGCTTAGGTACTAAATAACATTTAAAAAAACCCAACCAAATAGACCAAAAAAAAAATAAAAATCCCAAAATAAAACCACATTAACAGTGCCAGATACAATTGAGGAAGTTGCTGCCGGTTCTGAGAAGCTTTTGTATGCACTACATGATACTTAAGTATTACCAGACATTTAGTAGGTTTTTTTAAGCTCATATATTTTTTAGATTTACCACTGGGAAAAAGTATTAGAAGGGGAAAGAAAAATAAAACTGAACTTCCTGCCCTGTCAGCACCTTGGATTAATAGTCAAAGGCAAGTAGAAAGAAGAGTAAAAAGATGCTCTTCTGATTGTGTTACTCCTTTACCAAAATATAATTAATCAAGTTGCAAACTGAAGAGGAGATTTCTGACTGGAACATTTAATTTTACTCGAATTTATATATTCACAGAGCATAATTTTATAAAGACTCCTTAGCAACAACAGCATCATCTTTAATACAACTACCAGCAATCTATCAATTAATGTCGTGTTGTTGTTCCTAAGTGTAAACACTGTGCTCAGGCAGTGTCTGTGTATTTCCATTTACCAGGCAAGCTGTGTATTTACTACCAATTTCAGAAAAGTTCTAATTAGACATTTAATCAGTTTTCATAGATTTGTTATTTAATATCAGTGAAGCATTCTTGTGCCCCTACTTTATTCTCTATTGTATTTCAGAAAAATTTTCTGCTGGGGACACTTGGGAATTACAGATGTATTCATGGGGCACATTTAAAGAATGTGGAGAAGAGAGTGGCCAAAATTATTTCCTTCAGTTGAAAGAAAAGAAAGATGGCAACCTTGTCTGAAATGCACAAAAGCAACAATGAATGACATGCTCCAGCCTCTTGTCCTTTTTCTCTCAAAGTGTCTTCACTCTGAGAAGAAATGTATGCTGTAGACTGCTAAATCCAATTCTATTTTTTTTTTAGTGAACTTGGGTGAAACATGAAGTCTTGAATTCACACAACTTCACTGTTGGCATTGCCTGCAGCGTTTCATTTGGTAATATTGTCACCCTCTGACTCCCTCTGAAAGACAACATAAATCTTAAAGGTACTGACTCACCTCCTGGAGGAGACTGTCTCCTTCCACAATGAATATATTTCATCCAACAATTTCCAGACATGATTATTTCAAATAATAATAAAAACATCTTATTTCTTTTCAGTATCAAATATCTTCAAAAAATGTATTAAGTTACTGCTTGTGTTAAGGAGTTTTGCAGCTAGCCAAAGCTGGTGCAACATTTGAAGCGTGTCTGATAAAGCATTTTTCACCTTTCTCACCCATGTACCACAGGATAGGACTCAGTTGCTTAAACTTAGTTGTCTAGTACTATTGAAAATTACTTGGGATATCCTATTTGGTCTCCAGATGCTGTTCCTGAAGATGCCCAGTTCATATCTATGAGATCCACAGAGATGTTTTGGATAGTCTGGCATGCCTAAAGGGCCACCTCGATACATAGGCAATTGAATCCTCTCCCCTGTTTCCAATCCAACAAAGTAACAGCATCCTTATGAACAAGACAATTTAATAACTGAATGAAGAGAAGCACATATTTAGAGTGGGAAGAAGAAACTCTAAGATATGATAATCTCAATGCCTTGAACCCTGAGCCACTACAGTTCCTCCATCCACCTCCAAGCTGTTTTAAAGATTGAAGCACACTCCATAAATATGAAATTAATTGATGTCTTTCTAATTGTTTTTACACAGTACATCCATGTGACATGAAAATGGGTGTTGTTGTTGGTGTCTCTTCTTTTGAGAAGAGTCTTGACATTAAAAAAAAATTCTGATAAGGATTTTCTACCACTATATGAGCAACTTGCAGTCATACTTTACCTGTCATACAAAGTTCATTCTCACTTTTGTCCTCGTTTTATGGTGAACTGTTGATGTACAGAGTTTCTGAGGTTTTGCATATCCATATTTATATGCTGCTGTGTGCAGAGAAGTATAGGCTTTCAGAACATGCTCAGTTCTTACCTTCCTGGGGGTTAAATCAGGAAATTCTGTCCTTATAATTTTCATAGTACTTGAAGTATTGCAAGAGGTATGACTGCAGGCTTTGGACCTCAGTTAGGGATTAGGAAGATAAAATTGTCCTTCCCTCCTCATATACAATGGGTTGTATTTGGATGGTGTTTGCCCTAGACAATGTATTGATCACTTGATGATTGACTATAAGATCAACTTAGAAGTACATTAGGTGACATTTTATGGCCTGTGATAGATAGAAAGTCATAGAATCATAGAATGGTTTGGGTTGGAAGGGACCTTAAATATCATCTAGTTCCAACCCCCCTCCCACTAAATCAGGTTGCTTCAAGCCCCAAGGGTTTCTTGTGTTATGTCTTCCATGTGACTGTAGGGAGGCATCCCCTGCCTAGCACTGTACCAGGGATCCCAGGCTAGGGACAGGTGGTTTCTTTCAGGAGAGTGACAGAGCAGGATGGGGCAAACAGGAAGAGAGAGATGAGCTGCTGCAAGCACTGGGAGCCAGTGGGGAAATCACACCAGAGTGATGGAAAGAAAGAGAAGGCTCTTGACCCAGAATTTGTAGAGGGAATGTTGGAAGAAAAGGGCGTCTTTTAAGAGAGAGACTGGATGGGGAGGAGATTTATTCAAAGCTTTTTTACTTTTCTACTAAACAAGCGCTGTGGTTTCCCTTTTTTACAAAGTTTGAGGATCTCCTTTATATCCTTCTGAAACTAAACTCTAGGTTTATCAAGCTCTTTTTGTGGTTTTAGGGGCCTTCTCTTTAAGGAGGAGGTGCAAACAGACCCAGGTTCAAGCCCTGACTGACTCTGGGACTCATCAGAGACACTTTCCAGCCCCACAGTGAAAATTACCCCCTGAAGCAGAAGGCCATAAAGCCACTATAAATATCTCCATTTGCCACTTCACCACTTCTGCTCCCTGCCTCCTCTTCCTTTGCCTGTGAGCTCTTGGTCTCCTTTGCCTTCCCATTGCTGCTTCTCCTGCATCCTAAAGAGTCAGGTCTGCCCAGCAATGAAGATATCAGCAATAAAGTTTCTATCATACTTATTCTATAGTCCACTTCATAGCCTTACTTCTTACATTACTCTGAGATGCAGTAAATTATTACATAGAAAGAGGTGCTGTTTCAAGTGAGTCTCTCAGGAGCCACGGATACCCCTGAACCAATCTGGGGTGGTTGCCATAGAGAACCACTAACCTGTTGTTATAGAATAAATAACATTAGAGTCAGGAAAAGGTCATACCAATCCTCTCTCTTTCTTTAAACTATCTTTTAAGTTTTCTGGTCAATGTCATGTCTCACCTGCTCACCTAGAAAGCCGTTTGCATTTCTCCTCTATCTGTTTATGATGTGATGCAGTAAATCTGCAAGGCAATGCCGTTTCCATTGCACAGCTGAAACATTGCCCTGTACCCTCACTGCCTCCTCAGACAGCTATTCTGTGTAAGAAGAGTCTTCATTCTTTC
Source organism: Aegotheles bennettii (assembly GCA_013398125.1). Taxonomy (NCBI): domain Eukaryota; kingdom Metazoa; phylum Chordata; class Aves; order Caprimulgiformes; family Aegothelidae; genus Aegotheles; species Aegotheles bennettii. The sequence continues at coordinate 924,473 of VZRW01007749.1, read as the reverse complement.
TACTCTTTAGTAGTTTACATTTAAAGAAGTGCTGTTATCTTTACTATTTAAATTCTTTATTACCTCCCTTTTAATACAAAACAATAGACACTGGCTACTGAGCTAAGAAAATTTCAACAAGATATTTAGCCAAAGAAAATACACATCTGCAATAAAGAAATATTTTTATTCCATTCTTGATGACTGCAAGTTCCTTTCAGATTTTCTAATCTGCCATTGTGTTTGTGTTCCATCATTTTATAACTCATAACACTGTCCAAGTTGCAAAGTTCTTTCATTTAAAATTACCTCTGCTGACAGATGCACCTGAAACAGATGCGAAATCTTCCTCAAAAGAACTAAATAACCTGGTCTTTACCCTTTATTTACAAAGGGGAATTGACTTTCTCCAGCTTTTTCTGGCAAAAAGGTTATTTTATCCTTTACGTCCACAGGCTGTATTTGTATGAAACTAAAGCAGTCCCTTAGGACAAAGAGAAGCAGCGGTTCCTGCATGTCTAAACCTGGTCACTGAACAGAAATATCAGTCCATAAAGCTGATGTAGTTTAGAAACATGAGAGATTTTAACAACAAAAGGTTGGATTTAATTACAACTGGACCAATTTTAGCAGTTGGACTGGGGAGTAAAATTTCATTGCTATTTATAAAAAGCCCTGAAGCATGATGCACAGTGTATTGAGCATCCGCCCGATGTCAAATGATCTGCACTTTCCAACAGTTGTGGAAGTTTTTGTCTTTGTTCCCTGCAGATAATTGCAGATAAACAGGTGGTAGAGAGGGTGGGTTTTTGAGGTTAGAAGGATATTTGTGAGTGGGGAGGGATAATTTACAAGGGACTGAGACTATATACACAAGATGCACTATTTCAGAGAATAACTATAATCAAAATGAGGAAGAGAAAAACCTCTAAAAGTACCAAAGATTGATGTTCATTACAAGTCTTTTAATTATTTGTTTTGCAATACAAATTCTGTTTCAGAAATTAATAAATTCAAAACAGTGACAGTGTTTGAAATGGAGGAAGAGCATTAAAATTAACAGTATCATTTGAAGTTTAATCACAGTATCATGGAATGGTTTGTCTTGGAAGAGACCTTAAAGATCACCTAGGTGCAACCCCCCCCGCCATGGGCAGAGACATCTTCCACTAGAGCAGGTTACTTAAAGCCCTGTTCAATGTGGCCTTGAACATTTCCAGGGAGGGGGCAGCCACAACCCCTCTGGTCAACCTGAGCCAGTGTCTCACCACCCTCGCAGGAAAGAATTTCTTCCTAATGTCTAATCTAAATCTATGATCTTTCAGTTTGAAACCATTCCCCATTGTCCTGTCACTCCATGCCCTCACAAAAAGTCCCTCTCCATCTTTCCTCTAGGCCCCCTTCCAGATACTGGAAGGCTGCTACAAGGTCTCCCCAGATCCTTCTCCAGATTGAACAACATCAACTCTCTCAGCCTGTCTTCACAGCAGAGGTGGTCCAGCTTCTCTATCATCTCTGTGGCCCTTCTCTGTACTAAGTCAAACAGCTCTTTTGAAAGGAAATATGTATTACTTGACAAGGAACTGTGAATTTTGGTTTGACCCAAAAAGAATAAATAGGTGTAGCCACCCTACATCCTCTGACAACAGTCTTATATTCCTCCCAAGTGGCCAGCCCCTCCTTCCATGATCTGTATAACATCTCTTCTTCCTCTTGAGTTTACCCAGCAGTTCTTTATTTAACCATGCAGGTCTCCTGGCTCCCTTCCTTGATTTCCTAACCATTGGGATGCTCAGATCCTGAGCTTGGAAGAAGTGGTCCTTGAATGCTGACCAACTATCTTGGGCCCCTTTACCATCTAGTACCCTGTCCCATGGGATCTCCCATAGCAAGTGCTTGAAGAGGCCAAAATTGGCCCTGCGGAAGTCCAGGGTTGAGATCCTGCTAGATATTCTGTTCCTACTGCACAAGATCCTGAACTCCACCATCTTGTGGTCACTGCAGCCAAGGCTGCCCTCGACTGTCACTGCTTCAACTGGACCCTCCTTGTTAGTGAGCATAATATCCAGCAGCGCTCCTCTCCTAGTTGGTTTATCCACCATTTGCATCAAGAATTTATCATCAATGCATTGGAGGAACCTTCTGGACTGAGAATGGCTGGCTGTGTGGGCCTTCCAGCAAATGTCTGGGTAGTTAGAATCCCCCATGAGGACCAGGGCCTGTAATTGTGATGCTGCTGTCAGCTGCCTGTAGAAGGACTCATCAACTCCATCATCCTGATCAGGTGGCCTGTAATAGACACTCACAACAGTATCACCCATGCCAGCCCACCCCTTAATTCACACCCACAAACTCTCAACTCCCTCGTCATCTTCCCCAGGACAGAACTCAACACATTCCAGTTGTTCTCTCACATGAAGAGCCACTCCACCACCTCGCCTTGTTGACCTGTCTTTCCTAAAAAGGACACAGCCATCCATGACCACGTTCCAGCCATGTGAGCTGTCCCACCATGTCTCAGTAACGGCCACCAGACCATACCCTCTGACCACACACATCTCTAACCCCTCCTGTTCATTCCCCACACTGTGCATTGGTGCACAGGCATTGCAGGGAATGAGCTGAGCTCACTGACTGCACCCTAGGGGGGTGGGAGCCTTCTGGTCTTCATTAGCACTAAAACACTGCCCCAATGGCACAAACCCAGCTACAACCCCCTATTTTTATCTATCTATTCTATGTTTATCTAACTATTTATTTATTTGGGGGGTATCAAAACAATTAGTCTCTTTTCTCTAGACTGTGGTTTAATGCAAATGTCATGAGCACATGAGGTGGGGGAAGGGACTTGGGAATCCAGTTTGATTGGGAAGACATGAGCTATGTTCAGAATAAAACCCACTTCTAACCTCTGGATGCACAGAAATCTGTAGAGCTGACTTGTTGAATCCATCACAACAATACTTTCATTTATCCCTTTGATGGGGAATTGTCACTGAAATAGATGCTTTGACTAAATCGTTACATACAGCTGGTAACTAATGCATGGTTGTCTGTAGAAGACTGAACAAGGTTTAATGAAGCTTTATTGCTTTTCATAGAGATCTATTGTTTTCAACTCTATTGTCCTATATTATCTACTAAGATTATTTAAAATACTTTTGACACTTTTGTTAAATAAGGTAAAGGCACATCTGCTGGTCTTTGAGACCTGAGGATTCCTCTTCTCCTGGCCTGCTAGATGTGAGGCTGCTGCTTTTCCCATTTTGGGGTAGAGCCATCAGCAAGGCTGAATGTATAATCCCAATACACACGTTGGGTATGAACACAGCTGGTTGTTCAGATCAACACAAACAGAGAACCACACCTTTATCAACACATGCAGAAATAGAAGCAGCAAAATGTCACATGGACTTCAATAGCATTGATAGCCGCATCCTGTACTTTCCTTTCCAGTTGGTCAAGCTTCAAGCTTATCTCCATTTTGTACCCTACTGCTTCTCCATTTCTCTGTGCTGCTTATTCCTCCATCCACCATTTCTCTGCCTTTGACTCTTCACAAATACACAATGTGCACCTAATTTTTTCTCCCTATTTGCCCCAGTTTTGCCAAATCTGAACCCAAATATGAAATTTCTGGTATGGTTACTCATGTAATCTCAGCCCTATCTGTTCTTATTGCTGCTGCTGTGTGGGCACTATACGTAGCCCTTGCAAGACTCTGCTCCCCAAAAGGCCCTTAGCACCCCGTCCACATGTTCATGGGGTTTGACTCTCACCTAACTCCTCTTTAAACATCCATGAACCCCCAGAAGTTCTGGACAATTTCTCACACTGTAGCGTTATGTCCCATTGTTTCTTGTGTCATGTCCAGTGTTTTGTTTTTGCTCAAATTTAGGGCAGAGCCTAGTCTCCTGGATTCCATATCTTAACAACCTCTTGTCCCTAAGTTTTATCATCCACATTTAAGACTTGATCTAAAACCCATCAACCTCAATAGCTACCTTCTGTGAGCCTTGGATCAAATCTTCAATGCCACTGCCTACCTTTGAAAGATAAGCTAAAACCTTTAATAGTAGATAAAAGAGCAGAGTGAGCAATTTTTTGCCACCATCTGGGGAAAAATCATTTTCTCTTATCAGTAGAAGTAACCTTCCACCTGAAGCAACACTAGTAATTGGGAATCAAAACCCAAGTCCATCTGCTTAATGTGTTGATTCTTTGGTTTGACCATCTGGCACTCAGGTAGAAGTGGATTAAAAGCATGATCTTTACAATAAAATTGATTCCGTTTGGGTTGAATTCCCTAGGTAACTATAGTATCATTATTTTTACAGTGCCTGTATTTGACTTTCAGAGAAAAGTCTGATTTAAAGCTGTGTAAGCTATGGATGTGTTACACTTGTTTTTAATTCCTAATCAGAAAACAACAGGAAATGCTTATTTCTGACATTTCACAGAATCACAGAATAGCTTGAGTTGGAAGGGACCTTAAAGCTCATCTAGTCCACCCCCACTGTCATGAGCAGGGGCATCCTCCCCTAGACTCAAGGCCCTATCCAACCTGACTTTAAATGTTTTCAGGGATTGGGAATCCACCACCTCTCTGGGCAACCTGGGCCAGTGTTTCACCACCCTCATGGTGAAAAACTTCTTCCTTATATCCAACCTAAATCTCCTCTCCTTCAGCTTAAAACAATTACCCCTTATTCTATTACAACAGGCTCTGCTAAAAAGCCTGTTCCCATGTTTCTTATAGGCCCCCTTTAGGTATTGGAAGGCAGCAATGAGGTCTCCTCAGAGCCTTCTCTTCTCCAGGCTGAACAGCCCCAACTCTCTCAGCCTTTCCTCATAGCACAGGTGTTCCAGGCCTCTGATCATTTTTGTGGTCTTTCTCTGGACTCATTCCAACAGGTCCATGTCCTTCCTGTGCTGAGGGCTCTAGAGCTGGGTGCAGTGCTCCAAGAGCAGTCTCACTAGAGCATTGTAAAGGGGCAGAATCACCTCCCTCCACCTGCTGGCCATGTCTGTTTTGATTCAGCACAGGATATGATTGGCCTTCTGGGCTGTGAGGGCACATTGCTGGCTCATGTCCAGCCTTTTGTCTACCAGTACCCCTAGTCCTTCTCAACAGGGTTGCTTTCAATCCCCGGATCCTCCAGCCGGTATTGATACCAAGGGTTGCCCCGACCTAGGTGCAGGACCTTACTCTTTTTGTCTGTCCACTGTCTATGTCATTGATGAAGATATTGAACAGACCCTTGGGGGACATCACTTGTCACTGATGCCCATCAAGATATTGAGCCATTGACCACTACCCTCTGGATGTGTCCATATAACAATTCCTCACCCACCAAATAGTCCACTCATCAAATTCATATCTCTCTAGTTTAGAAAGAAAGTTATCATGGGGGACCATGTTTAAGGCCTTACAGAAGTCCAGAGGGGTAACATCTGTAGCCCTCTCATTGACCACTGATGTAGTTACTCCATCATAGAATGCCACCAAGTTGGTCAGGCAGGACCTGCACTTGGTGAAGCAATGCTGACTGTCTTGAATCACCTTCCTGTCTTCCATGATCTGTTCCATGATCTTCCCAGGCACAGAGGTGAGGCTGACAGGTCGGTAGTTCCCAGGGTCCTCCTTTCTCCCCTTTTAAAAATGGGAGTAATGTTCCCCTTTTTCCAGTTGCTAGGGACTTCACGTCTTAAAATCATTGCAAGAATTCCACTGTTTCTGAGGGAATAATGATGGGGACAAAATATCAGGAGCTCTTCAGAAATAAAAACTAATGGAATTAACGTTCTGTATTGACAGGACTGATTCCTTCTTAGTAGACATTAATGAATCTGTAAAGATTCTATGTAATTAACTCATTAATTCAGATGTAAGGGTAATATTTAATTATGTAGACTGGTCTCATAAAGTCTTTAGAAAAATGTTTGCATTCAGAAGTCCCATTTTATAAACTGCTACTAATTCAAAATCAGATAAATTATTTTTCTTTGTTGGTAAGGATAGTGTTTCCAGGACCAAGATTTGGCTGAGATCAGAATCTATTTCTGGTGTCAACAAGAAATAACTGGAAAAGAAAATACATTGGGTGAACACTGACATACTGATTTTACGTCTTAATCTCTTGGTGTTGGTGTCGTTACACAGTCCTATGATTTTTAAGTGCAGTCCCCTTCCCCCTCTTGCCCTCCAAAATTGGTAATACAGTATTTAACAAATTAACAAGGAAGAGAAGTACTATATCATTAAAAGCAAAGGTTTTCTTTCTCTTTTGTGAAATGTTATGCTCTGACATTTATGAAAATTCTCTTTAAACAAAGTTTACAAATGCATTTCTTTGCTTGTATATGTATCAAGTTCCACAGCTTTGTAATGATTGGATTCTTGCCATAAAAAATAAAAGCTTATAAAATAATTAGGAAGTACACAAGCTAATAATAAACATTAGATTCTTAAATGGGCTTTAATTGAATCATTGTAATCTAATTATATATGTTTAAATTAACTTTTTAGGAATCAGCTTTTTCTTAGATTTGGCTGTCCATTACAACAACAAAAAAAAAAGGTACCATCTTTTGTTTCTTATCAAGGACTAAATACTGCAGAGGAAGAAATATTAATAAAATGCACAAAAAAAGAAAGCCTCTGGAGACAAGTCCTTCCCAGACTGTTGGTGAAACACAAGTTTAATCAAACAATGAAAAAGGTGTGGTAGGTTCTGGAGTCCTGTTATTCAGTACTGAAACATGGGTATCTTGATTACAGAGAGAGGGTTAAGATGAGCTTGAGAAAATACAGACAGGAAGAGATCAAATTTGAGATTGAGAGCTGTACAGCTTGTCCAGACTGGGATAAATCAATCTTGATTAGCTTGTGTTTCTAAGTCTAGACAAAGCCTCTGTGGAAGGCAGTAGAGGGTGAAAGAAGTGCTCAGCTAGATGACCTCAAGCAAGGATGTTAACATTTGTATGAACTGTAGCAATAGGGACCAGTTTGCTCATACATGAGAAGACTGGAGAAAGAAAACTAAAGAAGAAAGTGCTGATAAATAACAACAAGTGGCATGTAGGAACTTTGAATATTAACTAATTCTTTAGTGTAAATATTGGACATTTGCAATGGCCTAAATTAGCCTGAATTCAAACAGGAGAAGGACGGTTAATTTTTCCCTACCATATGTCATATACAAGAGTACCAGCTTTACCAATGAATTATAGTAGGTGGTGTAAATCAAGAGAAGTTCAGCTGAACTCTATAGACAATCTGGAATTTGATTTCATAATGAAAAGTGTTTAAGAAATAAATTCAGCCCAACACAAACACAATCTACATCATAGAGCTTTGCCTGGGTGGGCACTGAATAGCTGTTCAGATGTGTTTGAATGGTAGGTGACTAGACGTGAGTGCTCACATGCTCCAGCAAGAGTTAATGCCCTCTCTTCCTGGCTGGTTTTGGTACCTTTACATGTTGTACTTCAAAGAGCATGATCTCAGTTGTCTGTGGCCCTTAAGACTTCTACACAGTGAAGTAAGTCCCATTAGTTTCAGCATGCTTTTTGTAGGAGGCAAGTGTGCAGCTTCACAATGAATCCTGAAGAAAAGTTCCCTTGAAAGTAGAGTAACTCTCCTTCCAGCCTTCACAGGCCCTTATACACAGAAAAAAAAAAATGTAATAAAAAAATCCATGATTAGATGATATAATAAGCACATTTATATGCATATGTGCATATCTGTGGCTCATTTTCTTCAGTCTCCTGTGTGTTCCTGGGTGGCAGGTCTGGGAATGGCCAGAATGGCCAGTATGGCCCGCTAGGCTGATATGCCTCTGAAATTACATCCATCTTCTCCTCTAAGCTGTGTGTTCCCTCTGACCTGCTCAACCTCCCTTCTTCACAGCCACTCCCTTCCTGGGTTTCCACCTTAAATGAACCAAACTGTCCAAACTTTGGCTATTCCTGGTGCCTTCTTCCTCCACACATTATAGTCATGCATCTTCTGTTTCCCCCCCTTTTCTCAAACACACACAGACTTACACAGACTTTGCATGTGCTAAGAACTGTGCTAATATTGCAGTTTGTTCTGCCACTGATGGAATTTCAGGGTTCAGATCGAGACTCCTTCTGTCCCAGTCCCAACCCATCTCACTCTTCAGTCTACTCCCACCCAAATGAGAGTCATTCAGGTTCACCAATATTTTCCCTGACCCTGGAGACACACAGCACAGCCCTGACAGTCTCCAACAACTTTCCTATGCAGCAAAGTTTTAATCTCCAAATACAAAACCAGAATTCTTATATTGTTCAGAGGCAAGTTGTCCAACTCATTGCACTCTTAAACACTGATAAAAAAAATCTATGAAATGAGTAAGACTTACAGTATACATGATGAGGCAATGAACTGTCAAGTTTTATCAGGACATCTTTACAGAGAATTGTGTAACTTGCAGTTTATCTATTCCCAAGTATGCCATTGTTCCAAATCTGTGCCACTGAAAACCTTACATTGGACAACCCCATGCTTTCATATAACTCCTCTTATCAGTAGGTTTAATGGCTTACTTCAGGTCCTGTAAATCTGCACTGGCTCATTTGATTCAGTGGACCATCTGAACTGCCTGAAACTGACACTTAAAACATGAGTGTACATTTTAAAATGCATACAACCCCCCCCCCTCCGAAAATTAATTCAGTTCCCCAAGGGGTCCTTTATAGACCAATGTTCCTAAACAGAACTCATTATTTGCAAAAGATTTCACAGATTTATACAGACGAACTGTTCTGTTTCACAGTTTAAGATTAATGATCATGACTGGTGTTTTAACTGAGTATGAGTGTACTACAAAACTTGCACACCTTCTCATTCTATTAAAGAAAAATGAGGAAAGTTCTAAGCATGCAAAAAAAAGATTTTTTTAAAAAATTTCCCCTCTTTCCCTTTCAATAAAATAACATCAGATTTTTTTAAGAAAAGGAAAGATTATCATTTTAATGTAATTCCTAAAGTAAAATTTTAAAAAAAAAACTTCTTAATACTCCTAATAATCCTATTCATGTTCTCAGATAAAATAATAACGGCTACTAATTTTTTTCACAATGTTCATTTTGTAATCAAAATTCTGCTCTGAAGAATTATCACAGAGATGCTGCCATGTTTGTGAAATGTGGGCTTCATTGTATTAAGATAAAGAAGGTTCCTATTCATGCCACAGATTGCTTGTCTTTTGAGATATATTTTGTAGTCCATTTAGTCCATTTCCATAGCATGAAAAGAACAGAAAATTGTAATTAAGTGCAGTAGCGTATACAACACTATAATCATAATTGCTAGAATTATATTCACAATTTTCCTCACATGTTTTGCAGATGCTTTCTCTTTTATCCACATGCCATGTAGTTCACGTTCCCATTTTGTAGAAGTTGCCATCAATTTGTTGCCACATGTTTTATGTGTCACCGTGGATTTTTTTCCTCCTCCTTTGTGGAGGAGAACAAGGGTCTGATTCACTAGAAATGTCCTGTGGATTCCATTGTTTCTCCAGTTTTCCAAGCCCTGAGGGGTACCTTTCATTTTGCATCTGGTTTGTCATTTGCTCAGCCATGTACTGGATTATCCACTTGAAAAGAAACTGCACCAATTGTGCGTTCAGCCCATCAACTTGAAAGTTCAAAAAGTGAGAAGTACTTCTCCCCAGGAACAAACTGAGAAATGTATTTGAGATCGGAGTTTTTATTAATTACAAGTGGCATTTGTAAGCCTCCTGCTGAAGCCTGCCATTGTGCTATAAGTGGCCTCATTTGTGCCAATTTATAATGTAAAATGAAAAGTCTTCATCTGGCTTTAATATTAGTTACAGAGTCATAGATGGGAATTTGTTATTCAAATTTCATAATATCTCAGGATCAGGATTTTTTTCTTACCTTGTTAAAACAAGTCTATGGCAAGCTAGAAATTATGCTGTACTCTGGAATACGGGCTTGTTTGTTACAATTGCCTGCTCATCTTCTTAGGAAGGATAAAGAACAGACTTCAAAATCTGTGGAATGATGGAGGGAAGACATGCAATAGACAGAGTGAAGCATCAGATGGCATCACACTGACACTAAATCTGGACTAAATGTCTGGCTCTATCATGCCTCTAAAGAACTAGAAGTTTTCTACCAGGTGGCCAGTAGTTTTTATTAGGTCACAGGGAATGAAGAGACCAGGCTACAGAGACCTTTCTGCATTGTTTCTCTGTTCCCCTTCTCCCATCCAGTATGTAAAGTATTCTGGATATTTTCTGCAGCTTTTATTTTCTTCAGTTTTGTTTTTTTGTATACTTGAAGAATCTGTCTGCCAAGAAATGTGACAGTGCCAGGATATCCTCTTGAACCCAGAATAATATCTTCAAATATATCAGTGGTTTCTATTTTGGGACATTTTTAATGCATCAGATTTACTAGATTCAGAGCACTTAAAACATCTTGCACAAAAAATGAGACAAGTGTTTCCAGTGACTGACTTCTTCCCCAGTCCCTGTATGGCTGATGTAATCCCATTTTCTTAACATCTTCTTCCTATCATCTCAAAGTCCTCTGCAAAAGAAGAAATCAAAGGTTACATGTGCATCTTTTAATGGACACATACCAGTCTTTCTTTCACTTCCCCAAGGTATCTTTTGTACAAAGGTAGTTAGAAGTTTAAAGCTTTGCATGTTCTCTTGCTCTGTTTTTCATTTAAACTTTTGACTGGCAGACATTTCCTTAGGTACACCTTTTATTCTCTTAAGAAATAATTTGTCAAAATCAAAGCAAAAGTGGGTTTCGTGGTGCTATTTTATCTTTCAGGAATGCATTCATGTTCCATGTTTATATTCTTTATTTATCATAGTTAAATGCATAAAATATTAACACTGAAATAGGATCCTTGAGGGACAGTGAGTTGAAAGAGTAGTTTGGGATAGAGAGAGGGAAACCATCCAAGAACAGAGATTTGATTTACTTAGTTACTATAACAGCTGAAACACAACAAATATTTTACAAGGAGCAACAGTATTTTTATGTTGAAGTCAGCAGAATCCCTAGCACAGGATTGGCAGAACTGGTGTTCACTAGACCTGTACACTTCAAACACATGCCAGAAACAGAGCATGTGGTTGGGTTCACTGGAAAAGATCCTGATGGGATCCTGAGGTCTGAGAGTTGCTCCTCCTGGTCACTGGGAGCGCACCCATGAACTGTGTCTTCAAATCTCAGATTCTCTTAGGATTGCATCCTGTAAACTGCAACCTGTGTTGAGATATGCACTTTGAAAAGTACATGGCTGATCAAAAGTGATTTACAAACATAGAAAGGATGGAATAGGATGCCTGAAAAAGAATAGTGTTATTTATTGTTTCCTTAGTTGCAGTCTAAGCTTTTCAGTCTTTAGTCTTCAGTCTTAACCCTTGTATCTGTCCTCTAAAGCAGAAAAGCATTTTCATGCTCATTTTACAAATAAGAATAATTAAGGCAGAAAATTAAATCTGTTTCCTGCCTTAAGCCTCAAGGAAATCAGCACAAAAGCTGGCTTGCAACTCCTTAGTCCCAGTCTCATACACAGGTCACCTCACACCCCTCCTTAACATATAAACAACAAAGTGCTCCTTCACTGCCAGTCTCGTCCTCCTTCTCTATTTTCAGCATTTTCTACAATGGAAACCACAATAAAATATCATTATAGCAGCTTGGAAGTAATCCTGTTTAAAATACATTTGCTTCTGTGTCTGCATTGGCTATAGAGATGAAATAGGAATTTATGTGTGGCAATTTATGCATCATAATGCTGCTCCTTTAGAAGTTGAAGGTAAACTTTTCTGAAATTACCCAAGTATTTTGTGCTCTCACTGCAAACTTGTGTCTAATTTGTTCTTTACAATCACCTACCAACTGGAAATGTGTTTCAAAAAGAAGGAAGGAAGAAAGGAAGGCAGGAAAGTTGATTCATTTAAAGAATTTGGAAAACTGAGTATACTAAACAAGTATTGTAATTACTCAGAGACAAAAGAAGTGTTTTCCATGGGGAAAAAAAATGTGTTTTTTTCATTATGTCCTAGTGTTTCTTTCTTCTAAAAACAGAAGTTATCAACAGAAAAAGATCTGTCTAGTAGGAAGCCTATATCTTAGGAAAATACTTGTTTCTTTACAGGTTTTTGGGTGAGGATTTTGTTTGGGTTTTTTTATCCCAGAGTCTGAGATTACCTAATCATTAGAATACATTAAATAAAAAGATGTTTCTGTTGCATTTTGCACTCAGTCAAAACACAGTGGAAAGAGGCTGCATTTTCTCTGTGAAAATTTGCTACACTATTTTTTATCCCACTGTACAGAATTGTAAACAAAATAGTTTCATAGTATCCATTTCATTTCTGAATGCTGACAAATTTCAAAGCTAAAGCCATGAAGTTTTGGGTTTACTTCATTGGAGTGACCTGTATTTTGACACTACATCAAGCAAAAACTTCTGCTTTTTCTGGCAGTAGGTGGAGAGGCTGTCTAATGGAAAGAAGTCTGACCTGGGCTTCAGAAGATCTGTATTCATTTTCCCCTTCAGCTACAGACTTGGTGTGATTTCATCTAACAAATACACCAAAGGATAACACAAAGGTAGAAATATACAGAGAGGTCATAGAATCAAACAAGAATTTGCAAGTCATACATAGATGGTTCCCAAAAGACCGACATAATATATATTTAAAGAAAAAATAGCCTCTCCAAGGGGGTTTAAAACTTACAGCCACCCCTGGTCTCCAATAGAAAGCTTTTCATTTCATTTTCACTCTCAGACTCCATCTGGGATTAGAAAAAAATAAATCTCATATTACTTGAAGCTGGGATTCACACGACTGTCAGGAATTTCATTTTCTCCTGAGATTTCTGCAGACTTGGGAGGTTTGGATGTGCTCCACTGAGGAGACTCAGCTCTTGGAATCCTATCTGAATATCACTGATTATTTGCCTACATGGTGAGCAAGAGAGACCTTCTTGAGATGTCTCACGATTCTCAGTGACTCCAAGCCTTTGGGCACCATTTCTTCGTTTGTGGCATCAGTATTCAAGTACATACTAAGACATGATCAAAGTATATGTTTGAAAGTTACATGTAACTTAAAAAAAGTAATTTGAAAGTTATATGATTCTTGGAAAAGCCAGGCACATTCCTTGGGTGTCTCACTATTTCCTGGGCTGATGTGATGTAGTTTACGTTCCGATGAATGATGAGGGCAAATTAAATGTAATGATTCAGAGATACGTTGGGAAACTTCAGAAAGTTCTGAGTTATATGGGGAGAAAACAAGTGTTGGAAAGAGTAGTTATATAGAGACAATACAGGGACTTGAGGTGATAACCCTCTATCCACATCAGCATCTTGATGATGCTGTCATACTGCTTTCAGTTTTAAAGTCAGCATGAGGAGTGCTTCATCGTGCCCATAACACAGAGCAAGCATACTGTGAATTTCCACCAACTTTGAGGGGTAAACTAAATAATTCTCTAAGGACATGTCCATCTTTTCCTAGCCTGACATGATCCAGGCTCTGCAATTAAGTGAAAACTTTTCCTCTCTCCCTCTCCTGATAAGTGGATGGAAGAGCTATCTATTTGATTCAAAATCAGATTGGAAAGAGGACAGTTTAAGGAATTAAAGCACAAAGCAAGAGTAGTAGCCCTGGAAATGGGAGACTCAGAGTATAGATTAAGCATGCGTACAGGGAAGTAAGGAAACTTGGTACTCTGTGTGCATCGCAGAGGTGTGGGACGCAGGAGAAGGGTATAACAACATTGTGAACCAGGGATTTGTGAGGAACCTGAGGTCAGATGGCAAGCAAGCAGGAATAAGACGGACTGGTATAACGAAATTAGTTGTATATGGTTAGGACTAATGAGGAGTGTGTGAAAGCAGACCTGGAATTATTGAGGAAAAAAAAAAAGAGGATTCAAAAGGAGATATTGAAGTGGAATGAGAAAGGAAGAAAGTGAAAGGCTGACAATAAGAGGAAGTAAAGAAACTCTCTCAGTAGGGAGTCTGGGAACAGCACTAGGAAAGACTGGAACAAGATCCGTGCATTGGCACAGTCATAATAAAGAGGGAAAAATGAAAAAGAAAGGCTGCTATTTTTGGCCATCCAGCCAACCCACTCATACTAGTGGTGTGTGTGAACAGGGAATCAGACAATGCTTGTTATTATCAGCCCACACTGGTAGTCTACACGCTCAGGAGTAGCTGGCTTACAAGCATGTTGCTCCTGCCATTTCACATTCTACAGAGACTCCACCAGCACAGAGCTTTATGTGGTTTGCAAAATGTGTGCTGACCACCCTTAAAGAGAAGCTTCTCTGCTATAGCAGCTATCCCTTACTTTTGTGACAGGAGTCTGTGAAATGTAATGTGAATGTCCAATGCCACAAATGAATCCTGTAGTGTTTAATGCTATGCCAAGGAATGAGATTTTGGGTTTTATTAATTTCATTCTTGAAAATCTAGTAAATTTCATGCAAAAAATCTCCCTAAATTCATAATTATAAAAAGATTATGAAAATCAGGCGTGTAATAGTTAAATGCACAAGAAACGTTAAATCATCTTATTTTTTTCTCACCCTCCACCCTGTACTGGAATACAGCTGGAGTTCGTTAATATTTTTGAATCACTTAGAATGACAGAAAATCCCATATGGAAATGAACAGAAAAGTTTGGCTAGATAGCGTTCAGGAAAAAAAAAAAGCCACACACTGCATAAGAAAGGGTAAATAACATACTCAATCATTGCATTTCTGCACCAAATGAGACCAGAAAAAACAGAAAAAAATCAGAAAAATACCATATGATCACATAAATAAAGACCTCTGTATACATATGTTTATTTAAGGGGACACAAGTAACTAAATTTATGTGGAGAGCTATACCTTCTGTTTGTTAATATCATTCTTTCAGTGGAGCCTGAGATGCAGAGAATGGATAGCTAATTCTGCTTGCGACTGTGTGTGTGTATGTATTACAAGTAGTTACTAAGTTTAGCATTAACAGATAGTGCTTAAAACTTTGTAGCTTGTTTTCTGTGTTATTCAGGATATATAACCTATTTCAACAACTGCAGATGGTTCCTATGGCAGTTCTTTACATCAGTTTTTGTATGGGGAGACAGATACAACAGCTTGGTCTTATGTTAAAAAGGCCCCTCCACAACCACTTACATGTTAGAAACCACACAAGGCAAACTGAGACTTGTCTCCCTCTGGTATCTCAGTGAAATGACATCATGATCCATCAAAAATAAGAAAAGAAGATTATATTTCCTACTTCCTGATCCACTTCATTTTCGTAATCAAAGGAATGAGTTTTGCATGTGTAAAGACACCAAATAGTGAATAACTTTGTTCTCTTTATACTGTGTAGTTGTCTAAGGATACAGCTGAAGGACATTCATGTACAAAACAAGAATTACCAAAATCCATATAAATATAAACCAAAATATAACCTAAAATATAATTTTTTGTCAATCTTGTCTTTACTATAGTTTTATATGAATGCATACATATCATAAAAACACAAATAATACCTTCATATGTACTACAAAAATCTCTACCAAGGAAATGTTCCACTTTCTAATATTTCTTCCCATGAGGTCAAAACAAGAAAATAGAGCATCCATGACAAGTGTTTCTGTAATGCTTAGTTTTATAGTAGAAAGGCACTCAGCATCTAGAGTGTAAGGCCCTCTACAGAATGGATGTGCCACCTGAATAAATTAAATACAGGGCTGGTGTTTTTTCAAAAGGTATTTCTGATTAATGTTGACAGATCACTGTGGCACTGATGATCAATTAGTTAATGTTTGTACGGTACTTTGGAGATGTAAAACTCTATAAGTACAGAGCATTACTATTATTACGAGTACACTTCAAGATCCTCAGGTAACTGTTGGGAGTACAGTAGACACAATCTTAAACTATTAATAGCCCTTTATAAGTGCAGTTTTTCACAGACTGCCAAAACACCGCTATTGTAGTATAATTATTTTTTTCTTTTTTTTTTTTTCCCAGATAGTATGGGTGTCACGAATGTTAATAGCAAGGAAGCAAAATTACTCTTGTCATCTTCTCATTTTTGTACATACAATATATGAAAGAGTCTGTCTCCTTAAAACGACAGGAGAGAAGCACATCCCCCTAATCACACAGAATCACAGAATCACAGAATCTAAGGGGATGGAAGGGACCTCGAAAGATCATCTAGTCCACCCCCCCTGCCAGAGCAGGGTCATCTAGAGTACATCACACAGGNCCTAAGACTCTGATCATCTGCATAAGGTCTTTAATTTGGGATCTGAGTGCCAGATAATTAGTAGTCAAGGTAGAATCACACTGCTTTGTGAGTCCCATGGCCCAATTAGTAAATCAGATTGTAAAAGGTTACTAGAATGGGCCTTTAACCTTATCAGCATTTTACTGTTATTGCATGTGGTAGACAAAGCGTCCTGTATCAGGGAAAGGAGGAAGGAGAAATTTAGTGTCATAGCAGATAATCTGCTGATGAAAATTTGTACAGCTTCTTATTTAAATCTGCTGGGAACTTGGATCCTGGTCTTATAGACACTGTACATAGTGTCTGCAAATTGGTCTCAAGTAGTCAGTGAAGGTAACTGAAAATCTACCCAGTGAAGATGTGTACAATGAAAGGCAAAAAATAATAATCCAAAATCAAAGAAGCAACAAGCTTACCAAACAAAAGAAGTTGGTATAAACTCCATTGAGGACAAGGAAGAAAGAGCAAGAAAACAACAAGGGCAATAAAAATGTATTTTTGAGTCGTTCAGCTATCTCTTCACATGCATCACACCCTCACACAACCCCAAGTGTGTTGAAAATTTCTGAGCTAGGCTTTGTCAAAGGGGTGCATTCAGAGACAAGGTGGAGCGGCAGGTAAAAGTCAACATACACCCAGAATCAAGAGCAGCGTGGGTCAGGAGAGGAGTACCATGTGGGTTAACACCTCCAGATGTGAAAGAGGTCTGAGGGGGAAGACAGGCTGGCAGAGCAATCCAGCAGCCTTTACCCACCACATTGCTACAAGGTCTTGGGCAACCACTTCACCTCTGCTCCCTGCTTGCTTCTTCTGCCAAATGGAGTCACCAGCTCTGCGACATGCTGCGTGAATATGAAGTATTAGCAATACTAATTCTGTTTACAGGAATATTTGTTCCTCTTAGCACTACAGAAACCTGCTCTTAATCTCCAGCTCTCATTTATTTTTGTTCAATACTGTCCACACAATCACCAGTTCTCATTATGAAAATAATTGCTGCCTGTATCACTGTGTTTTTGTTTGATAATATATTTTGTGTTCAGGAGGGCTTATTAAAATTATCTAGTCTGACCTCCCACACAGAGCAAGCATTACATTCTCACTGAGCCGTTCTTACAACAAATCTCACTGTGGAGCTATAAAAAATACCAGCATATGTTCATGGGCCGGGGTGCCACCGTACCAGACACATAACAAGGGATCAGTCCCTCCCTGAACATTTTGTAATTTAACTGGATCCTGCAGTAAGGTGAGAGGGAAGAAATATGGCTGTCCTTAAAATTATTAAAATAATTTGTGAAAAGCCCAGAGAATAAATCTTCTAGCTCCCAGTGTATTGTTTTATCCCCACAGCCATCCTTTTTGTGATTAATAAAAGAAAAAAATCTTTTGTTATGGTAATTCTCTGTCACCCATTTTTTAAATTATCTCATTTTTTTATTATCTTGAATATTTTAAGATAATATTAAATTTCTTTCCCAAAAAAGCAGTCAAATTCAAGTCCTCTTCCCAACAGCTGAGGTCCTTAAGAACCTCTGCATTTGGTGGCACAAGATTTCTTCCTGTTCCATGGTCTGATCTTTCCCAATATTACACACTACCCATCACTGTCATTGCAAGCAAAGCAGCCTTATGAAGATGGAAAGCCTCCCATATTAATTTTCAGAGCTGTGCTCTCAACCTGCTACACAGGGCATTAGCCTCAGAACTCCCATTAGCCCCCACTGTGTTGAGTCAAGAATCAAGTGCATAAAGGATGTCAGGCAGAGTATGCTTGTGGTAATCAGATTTGCTCATCACTTAGCCCTAGTTACACTTAAAAATATGTGTTTAGAATAAAAATGTTGGATAGTAGCAAAGCTGAAATACTTGACAGCAGGATATTTTTTTAGGCCATGTAAAATATACATCAGATGCCAACATACAAGGAGAGTCATCACAGTTTGTTAATGCAGTGTTGGAATTTAAGGAGGCGTTTACCAGTGCAGATGTTGGTGCTGTCATAGTAATTAAACTTTCCAGCTAGGCTTTCCTGTGTATACAGACTTATTTATGTGGTTGTTTGCACTGTCCTGAGGCCACAGTCTATCAAACCTCAGTTGTGCCGAGTGCCGGATGAGTACAAATAAAGAGATGGTCCCTGTCTTGTTGAGCTTCCTGTCTGCAAAATAATGACATTACTTCTTGGCTTGGTGTCACAGTTCAAGGAGAAACACCCTGGCTGGAGGGGAAATAGCTGAAACTGCACAACTTGGTCCATCTTCCCCCTTTCATGGAGGAATATAAGACATAATAACAATCGGCTCTTTCCTCTTCACCCCATGCTCCCTGCTGTCAAACATCACTCGCTGCAGTGGCATCTGACAAGCAAACCTTTCCTTCAGCTTCACCTTGTATTTTTTTTACAGGAGCACATTATTAGCAACATAAATTATGGTCTGAGGTCAGTGTTATCAAGCACATGGGATTGAAATTTGTGCTTTAAAATCAAAATGTCAGTCTGGTGGGTGCACGTGGCCAGCTCTGGGGAATATTTTTGACAAATGCAAGTTTTCTTTGAAAACAGAAATTTGGAAGGGGGAAGTATTTGCAAATTTGGTTCAAGTTTGATTAAGTAAGATGTTATTAGAAATATTTTTTCTAGATATTTCTACATTTCTTTAAAAAAACCTATGCTTAATAAAAGAAAGATACATGAAAATTTTAAAAGACAAATACTGTGGCAAGAAAATCTGAATTAAAAATTAAATATATGCTTTATCCAAAACAAAGCAAAATATTTGGGGGAAAAATAATATTCTTTAAACTCTACACTCAGCCTTTTGGTTTCATTTAATGACCAAGTCTCAGAAATGCATCAGTCATGCATCTCTGTTTATTACTTGAATTTTAGGGCCATTCATATTTAAATGACTGGAAAAAGAGTTTCGGGGAAAGGTCATTTGTATTTGGAGTTGTCCAGTCACAAATTCACCACGACAAAATAAAATTACAGAAGAGTTAAGGTCTGAGGTCAGGTTTGGGTTCCTCTCCAGATGCAATTCAAACCCCATGGGCTTGTTCAGCATACTTTGATTTGCAAATACAACAGACGGACAGCAGCTATTTAGATTATTTCAGGCTGCCAGTGGGGATGAAATGAATATTTCTTATCTAAGTTTGAAGATACCACACATGTTATAATTACAGCTGTCCTCATCTCTTCCAACTGACATGGTAGCTCTGCTTATTCATTGTTTGTTAGCTGTGAAGTTACCATTAAAAATTTGCATTGCCCAATACCATTTGGAAACTTCAAAGTTCAAATGACAGTAAAGACCTCTTGTTTAGCCCTGGTATACTGCCTAGACAAAAGGAGACTTTTTTCCCAAATGTTTGAACTAACATTTGAACTGTTATATTGATACCTTTCGGAGCTGGGCCTTAAGTATATCAGCATATCACCACACATTGTCCAGGGGGCAGCAGGAACGTTCTTGAATCTTTTTTTTAGGGAGTGACATCACTGATGGTCGTGAAGGAAAAATTACAAATTAGAATAAGCCCCTCAAAAATATTGTAAGAATGTTTAGTTTTACCGTTTCCTCTCATTTCTTGTGTCTTCTTGGCAATCCAAATTCATGACATCAAATTCTTGTGTTACTCTGTGATGAAGGGCTGATCCTAGGCAGCAGGGGTAGAAATTTCTCTTATGATTAGTGAAGTTTCCACTTTAATTTGTACATGCACAGACTGGATCAGATCACAGAGAGACAGTAGTCTTCTTTCTGGACTCACCCAAGGGCTGTTAGAATGTTCCGCAGGCAGCTATCTGCAGCTCTGTTAGTCTTCTGCTATTTCTTCAACATATTTAGGGAATACGAATTTTTGCTGAACATTAGGTTTATTTTCTGTATCAGAAATACATTGCACATCAATAGCATTAATAGTAAAGTGGAATACCAGACCACTTGGTTAAGCTAGAGTACTTCAGTGAACCATCATGAAAAAGGCATCCTTGGTAGGACAGTGGGCCCCCAAGGCTAAGCAAAAGCAGTCATAAACAATAGCCCTAGATGAGAACAGTGGAGAAATTCCAGACAAACATTCTAGCTATGATCAGACCACACATGTATTTTCTGATAGTGCAAGAGACTATTTCTGAGAAGCTGTGATTACAAGATTACAGCTGGATTTTGCTGACCACATCTTTCACTTTTTTCTTCCTTTTACAATCATTGCTAAATATGAACAAAAATTTGTTCCATTGTCCATAATTTGAGGCATATGAAATGCAAGTATAACACACTAAGCAGTAAACAATGCTGTAGGAGTTTTAATGCCTGTTGCAGTAGCATGCTGTTAATTTTCTCCTGTTCTGTGTCCAAAATACTCACCTATATTCCCCATGTTTCTCAACATTCATATAAAAAAATTCCAGCTGACCTGGAAACACCCCAGAGCACTAAGTAATTGTTAGTCCACACAAGTAAAACTTCTACAGCACTTCTGCAAGAGCTGAGGACTGACAACTGTGGGACAGTTCTTCCTGTGGTCCAAGCCAGGTCAGGAACAGTTTGAACATATTGACTTAGGTATGTCACTCATTAATGAGTCCCACTGTCATCTCACTGTTGTTTTTAATGCTTTTGGAGAACTTAACCATCGAAGCACATTCTGTAATTACACACCCAGACTTCTACTGGCTCACATTCCAACTTCGGAGAGTGACATATTAATGTGATTGACTCCACTGGGGCAGGCAGAGGTTTTCTTCACAGAATTACAGCTGGGACCAGCTTTCACTCCTCAGTCATTACAGTTTTGTTACTGCTAGCAATGCAAAAATAAATAGTCATTGCTTCATCTTACAAGACTGCAAGACCACTTGCATGCACCTAGGAGACCTTATAGCAGCCTTCCAGTACCTGAAGGAGGTGTATGGGATAGCTGGAGAGAGACTTTTTATAACGTACTGATAGGATGAGGGGGAGTGTATTTAAACTGAAAAAGAAGAGATTTAAATTGGATATTAGGAAAAAATCCTTTCCTGTGAGGGTGGTGAAACACTGGCCCAGGTTGCCCAGAGAAGTTGTGGGTGTTCCCTCCCTGAAACTATACAAGGTCAGGATGGATGGGGCTTTTTGAGCAACCTGGTCTGGTAGAAAGGATTCCTGCCTATGGCAGGGGGGGTGGGACTGGGTGATCTTTAAGGTCCATTCCAACCTGAACCAATCTATGATTCTATGACCTTGCTTGTCTGAAGCCCCTAGAGAAACACACAACCATGTGTTTTATGAGTTTACGTGAAATGCAAGCTTGATTTGCTGGGTGTGGATGACTTGTATAAGCCTTTGTCTTCCAATAGGCCCTGTGAGTGCAACTTCAGTGAGGCTTGTGCTTTGTTCCAGCATGGGAATGGATTCCATACGTTGGATATGGTGTCAGTCTTATAACCAGTCCTTACGGTTCCATGACTTCAATTTTCATATCAGGGAGCATATGAGAGATGCACTCATTCAGTGGTTGTCAGAGCCAAAACAGCTATTTTCTGTTTCTCTGTTAGCCTGGTGATCATTTATATTCCCACATTGCTGGGATATCCCACAGCACTCACTGTAAAGAAGTAGTGAGATTTGCAAGCCATAGCTTTCTATCCCCACATAGCTTAGTGACTTGAGATATACAAGTGGAGACACCAGTCAAAATCCACATCAGCCAGTGCAAGACAGCCTTTTCCAGCATTTTGCGGTTTTTTTGTATTCCTTCTTTTTGATACAGACTCTCATGGATGTCTTATCACTTTTAATACAGGTTTCTGGGCAGTGCTAAACAAAGGAAAATTCTGCTAACATGCAATTATCTTCACTGAAAAAAATTATTTGTGACTTTAAATGCTCTCTTTTGTAAGATCTTTTTTAGAAGACTTACCTTTGTGGATATGTAATAAAATGGGTAGGCAATATCTTTGAGAAAGCGGAGTTTGCCTTTAGGGAAGAATTAGACAATCTAAAAATTCCTCTGAAATGTCTCTTTTGTTGAGCAATTGAAGCTGCCATAATTAAGCAGTGTTTTGTTCTCACACAGGTTTGTTTACATTTGAGAAAATGCAATGGAACAATTAAAATTTAATAATATGGTAAATAAGATCACAATAATTTATTCAGAGCAAATAAAATGAATGCTGATGATCACATTTTGAGACTATAAGAAAAATCTGACTTCTAAGACTATATAGAAATTTGTTCTTTTATTTGGAACAAATGTTCATATTGGATCCATCATCAAAGGAGAAAATACAAGTATTCCTATTTAGGGACAGATGTATGTATGAAGCATGAACTTATTTGAAATTAGACTTGAATAATATAGAAATTATGAATTGGCAAATACTGATTTCAAAATATCATATGCCAACTATTTCCTAAAAGTAATTTTATATATATGTTCTCTATTGTATAGTTATGCATTTCTTTATACTTTTGCAATGGTAATAGTAGAGAGCCAGATTTTTTGCTATTAGCAGTAATGGGATCTATACCATTAGCTTCAATGGTGCATGACCAAGACTATTATTATCATTATTTTTTACAAAGGCATCTAGAAGCTCTAAATAAATGAATAAATCAGAATCACATTGTACATATGTATAAAGGCTTATAAGTTAACAGCATGCTTTGTTATACAGACTCTACTACTTCTAATGAAAGCCTTTTTTCCAACAGTATGTAGTTAGCTTTTTCCTTGAAATAGGCTTCAATAAGTCAAATGATGCATCTTCCATTCACTTCATAAAATATTTTCTATCTCATAATTACTTACTTACACAGTCAGTAAAGAAAGCCTTGTTTATTTTCCTTCAAATTTATTGTTTTTAAATACAGATGAATATTTTGAATACAGAGGAATATCTTTGTGTGATTTGCAGCTCAAATTAGTACACTCAGAAAACATGTTCATAGATGGCTGTTTAACTCTGTGCCTCCTGGGTTCTGGTAATTCATGGGTCAAAAACAGGGAAAAAAATCTTTTGGCCATTTTTAAGACAAAAGAATAACAGAGCACCCAATGGAAAGCAATAGGAACTATTGTTCTGAACAAAGTTCTGAAACTTTGCCTATTCCTGATTCAACATCCAACAGCCCAGTGCTCTAAATTCAAAGCACAGCCATGGTTTGAGAGAATGTCTAGTCCAACAGAGTAGAATTATTGCTGCAACTCTAGGGAATGCAACAGCAACAACTAGTAAACCCGTAACATGCAGAGCTGAAGACGTATGTGGACCATCTGAGGTTTAATGTTTTCTACAAACTATGGAGAATGCAACACAGTATATAACCAAGACCTGCATTGTGGCTGGACTGAACTGAAAAGCATCTTTCAAACAGCATAGCAGAACCCCAAGAAGCTTCAAAAAATGTCCAAGTGCATGTAGTGTTTTTTAATTGACGGGCTCGGTCTGTCTCACACACAACCTGAATGTTGTATTTCTTATTTTTATGGATTCATATATAACATGAAAGAAGAAAAACTGAGGTCACTAGTGTTGTTTCATGCTACGAACAAAAACAATGAGTCTCTTAGACATCTGCTCGAATTTCAGGTTTATTTTCTGTCCTTGCAATAGGCTATGATATATACTATGTAACATCCACAACAACTGGCAGAGTTATTAATATAAATAATGAAAAAGAAAACAAAATAGCCGTTTTTATGATACAAAATAATAAAAATGAATAATCAAGACAAATACACAAGATACAAAGGGATGGCAGGAGAAAGGGGCAGAGAAAAGGAGATTTTGTTCAGATTTTACACCACCAACAAATACTGTTTGGTGACATCTACAGTCTGCTGAGGAAGTGTCCATTTTACAGTTACTGTCTTTCTTGCAAGAGTTACGTATTTGGTGGATGGCCTACATGTGTGTTTTGATCCTGCAGTCACTCATCTAGGTCATTCCAGTGGTGTGTTATAGATTTATAATCATGTTAAAATGGAGAAACCAGCACTGCTATTGAAATAGCCAATCTTGTTCTCTACATGCATTGTGTCTTCTCCCTTTCTGTCTTGACACAGTCGTCCAACCTGACATTTATCTGGAGAAAAAAAAAATAAATAAAAAGATTAAGCTATTTCTTGGTTCATCTGACTGCCAAGCTGCGCTTAATGTTGGATATTTTGGAAAAAGTTTTCTCTTTTAAGTCTCATAAATGAAAGCCTAGAGCTTGGATCTGCAAACCCCTCCTCAGTGTGTCTGGGAAGGGTGTGAAGGACAAAGATATCAGGGTAGATCTCAGAGAACTTGAAGGAAACACTGACCTGTTGAAAAACCTGAAGTCTTCAAGTCTCCTCTGGTCAGTGTTGAAACATAATCACTGTTATGGTAAATGAAAAGAGCCTTTGATCATATATTATCTATTTATGGACAATTATATTTATCTAGCACAATGTGTCTGGATAAGCTCAATAACAGTCTTTTTTTTGCTTTGGTTGGACAAGGTGAGTTAAAGACTAGTTCTCCACCAATGAGGCTTAGATAGTTTGAAGAACAGGTATGAAATGGAGCAAGCAAAGGGGTGTCCACTCTGTAGTTTCTCAGGGTGTGGTGTGAAGTAGCTATTGCGGAGCAGGAAAACAAGTGCCATGAATCTGTATATACTCATAGGAATGGTGTGAGGGTTGACATGCCTACTTCTGCCAGGCTGGAAGAGATGCTTTTTGTGGTTACCCAAAACCATAAATTTGAAACTTGAAAGCATAAAATTAGTCTTCAGGCTTAATAAATTGCATGTTAATAAGCCTTTCTGAAGTTCCCAAAATCTCAGAGCCACTGTGGCATTAGCTGGAGCGAACTCATTTTTGCCACTTTTGTATTTCACTGTAAAACTCAAGACTTAACTTACAGTACCAAATTTAATAAAGAAGTTGGACGTAGAGTGTTAACTGACTGAGGCTACTAAATCTCATTAGCTGACTAACAGTTGTTTTATTACTTGCTATAAGGTCCATAAATAAAAAGCTCCAGTCGTCCATTAAGTATACAGTGTAAATCATTTGTACTTGCAGATCATGTTTTTTGTAAAACAAGAACTCATGTGTATACCAATAATAAACAGCCAACCTCTCAAAAGATCTAAGAAATTAGTCCTCTCATTAGGTTTTATTCTTCCTCATCCTTCATCACTGAATTTCGTGCTTTATTCTACAAAGATTTCTCTTTTTTAGCTCTTTGCTATCAGTGAGCAAAAATGCTTCCTACCGATAAGAAGATATCTTTTTTCTCTGTCTGTTGAGGCATTTTCTTTACTGTGCTCTGGAAATTTGCCAAAAGGGAAGTAGATAACATTTCTGAACATGGGGTGGATGGCAGACGTAAATCTAATGGAGACATGGGCTACAGCAGCCGACTGATGATGCAGAGATTTCACAAAGGCTGTTTTGTTCATTCTCACTGAATCTGAGATTTTCTTCTTCCCTTTGTGCCAGTGAGAACAAGGATAGACCAAATCACTCACTGAAGGAAGTACAGCTCTTTTTTAATTATGTGAATTTTGTCCTTTTTGTTTTGACACTCCAATTTAACAAAGCCAGACCCTACCACTGCAGGTGAGAATTTACCAGGGAGGTAAGAAATTGCTATACAAGGTGTCTGCCTTTATTTGCTAGCAATAAGCAATTACATCTTTACTTTCCACTGTGTGTAAATTACACAGTTAAAGTACAGGATATTGAGAGAAATGATCTTTGAAATCTGCACAGTGTTTAATGCTTTTAGTGGTCTTTGTGAAGGGTAACTTGCACATTTGGAGTTTTGGGTCATCAGTTACCTTGTTTATAAGATACAGATAATTATTTGTAGTATTATGTAGCATCTTTTCATAGAAGGCTTGGATTATCCCCTCCAAGTTAAGCAGGTTGCAGATTACTAAACCCAAACTGGTGGTTGATTCTTTCACATAAAATATCTATTCCAGCCGCAATTAGTTTTTGACCCAAGAGAGGGTTTGATGCATACCTCAGCATTTAGTGAGGAATTTCTTGTTAATTATAATGCATTTGCTTTAAAGGGTAAATGCAGGTACTAGTCTGACGTGATAAGATTTATTGTGTGGTGGCTGCTGTGGCTGGATGATGCTCTTGGATTCACTGACTTGAGGACCAGATCCACCTCCTGATGCCTAGTGGATGTCAATGGAAAGGCTTCCACTCTATCAGGGGTTTCTGCATAAGGTGTCTCCTGCAGAATTAGAAGTAGCTTCTTCTCAGAGAAACAGAAGAAATAAGAAAACAAACTCCAAAAATAGTTAAGGATGTTCTTCATTATTTTTTTTTCTGAGGGCTGCTTTAGGCATTGTGTTGAACAAGTATATAAACCCAGCATTTTGTGAACTACAATTGATATATATTTCCTTTTAAATTAAGACTTGGCTCTTTGCCCTAAATAGCAGAAAGAATTATATTTTTTTTATATTTTTTTAATGCTTTTCCATTGAATTAGTAGCAGAGAATTAAGTTTAAACACTGGTTTTCTTCTCTAGGTAGAAGACTGATATATTCACGTCTGGGATGGTCTGTCTCAGTCAGGTTTCACCACCACCACCTTTATGCAATGTTTAATCAAGCTTCATTTTATTTTTATAGTGCTTAGCTTGGACAAATATTTCTAACTCTTACTCAGCAATTTAGGAGAAGATGCCCTTCTTCTACGGTCCACTTGCAAGTGTTCAGCAAGGTTATTTTCCATTTTGCTGTTATCTTTGCCCTCTATGGTCCTGTTATATATACCACTGAAATGTCTTCCTAGTTCACATATGTTATTTCAACAGAAATTATATAATTAAATAGAAAAATTACAATATAAATACACATTAGTCTAACTAGGTTAGTAACAATGACAGTTTACCAGCACAAGCTGTAAACTCAAGTCCTCTGCTAGTAGGTACATCATAAAGTTGTATTAATATTCTTTTGTGTTTTAACCCTAGCCAGCAACTAAACCCCACACAGCTGCTCCCTCACTCCCATTATAATGGGATTAGGGACAGAATAGGAAGGGTAAAAGTGGGAAAACGTGTGGGTGGAGATAAAGACAGTTGAATAGGTAAAACAAAAGTCACACACACAAGCAAAGCAAAACAAAGAATTCAGTCAATACTTCCTATCAGCAGGCAGGTGTTCAGCCATCTCCAGGAAATCAGGGCTCCATCATATGTAATGATTGCTTAGGAAGACAAACACCATCACTCCTATGTTCCCCCTTCCTTTTCTTACCCTGACTTTATATACTGAGCATGACATAATATGGTCTGGAATATCCTTTTAGTAAGTTGGGGTAAGCTGTGTCCCCTCCCAACTCCTTCTGCACTCCCAGTCTACTCACTGGTGGGGTGGGGTGAGAAGCAGAAAAGGCCTTGACTCTGTGTAAACACTGTTCAGCAGAGATGAAAACATCCTTGGGTTATCTATACTCTTTTCAGCACAAATCAAAACCAGCCCAAACTATGTACCATAAAGAAAATTAAATCTATCCCAGCCAAAACCAGAACATATCTCTTTTATTATTTGGTTATGACAGGCATGCAAATGTAGCCTTGCAACCTGAAGAAGCCAGCTCCTTCTTTCTAGCAGTTCCCACTTTCTTACAGTAGCTGTGGTGACTGCAATGATTTGACAAACGTAAAACTGACCTCCAAAAAAGAGCAAGGACAAGTATCTGAATAATGAATCATTGAATCATAGAATGGTTTGGGTTGGAAGAGACCTTAAAGACCATCTAGTTCCACCCTCCTGTCATGGGCAGGGACACCTTCCACTAGACCAGGCTGCTCAAAGCCTCATTCAACCTGACCTTGAACACCTTCAGAGACAGGGCATCTACAATTTCTCTGGGCAACCTGGGCCAGTGTCTCACCATCCTCACAGAAAAGAATTTCCTTCTAATATCCAATCTAAATCTACCCTCTTTCAGTTTGAACCCATTTCCTCTAGTTTTATCAATTCAATCCCTTGTAAAAAGTCCTTCTTCAGGTTTCCTGTAGCTTCTTAAGGTACTGGAAGGTGCTCTAAGGTCTCCCTGGAGTTTTCTCTTCTCCAGGCTGAACCATCCCTACACAGCCCGTCTTCATAGGAGAGGTGTTTCAACCCTCTGATTGTCTTTGTGGCCCTCCTCTGGACTTGCTTGAAGAGCTCCATGTCCTTCTTATGTTGGGTACTCCAGAACTGGGCACAGTACTCTAGGTGGGGTCTCACGAGAGTGGAGTAGAGGGGCAGAATCTCATCCCCCAACTTGCTGGTCATGCTTCTCTTGATGCAGCCCAGGATACAGTTGGCTTTCTAGGATGCAAACACACATGCCACATCCTTCTCCCAGTTGTACCATGAAGTTGTTACCCTGTGCAACCCTTTGTCTCCCAGCACCATTATTGGTTACATCAGGTCTTGTCCCATTGAAGGCTGAATCTAGCTGAACCCAGAACACCATTTCTACAGACTTAAGCCCTTGTTTGGTTTAGGTGTTGATTGTTCTTTTCTGTTATAATTTTATGACCTTCAATATGTTTCATATTCTCATTATGAGACTCATGACACTTTCAAATATTTCTTCCATATATCTTAACAGGTCTGTGGAAACAGCTCTGGATGATCTGCCTAAAGCAGATGGGGATGAAATAAGAGCAGTCAGGGGAATTACAGAACTGGAACTCAAGCAATAAGGAAAAAACAGGCAGGATATTTTTGTAGAGCATGTGCTAGAACTATACACTGTGAGAATTAGCTCAAAAATGTCACAGTGTAGTATAGTCTCAATAGGACAAGGAGCAGGTGAATTAGCGGCAAAAAAATAATACAGTGTTAATACACCTTTTGCACAATAGGTACATGAAATTTGTGGTAGGTTTTGAAGGTACATGTGCCCTGGGATATGTCAGGTCTCTGCCTTGCTTGTAACTCATGAACTGCTGCCTGGCCTTCACTTAACTCCAGATAGAAGATTTTGATATATATTCCCTTTGAAAGTGTCAAAAAAACACCTTTATCCACTTTTTTTTTCTTTTCATTTTCCCAGAAGTGAAGTACTTAATAGAATATTACTGGGGGGAAAAAAAAAACAAACAAACACAAAAAAACCCCAAACAAACCAAAAACAAACCAAGAAAGCATATATACTAATAAAAGAAACCACAAGAGTTGTTAAACATTAGAATCCTGATTTGAGATTTTATTATCCTGCCTATAACAGAGAAACAAATGTGGTTTAGGGAATTTGGGGTACATGAATTAAAGAACTGCATCTACAGAAATCATGTACCATAAGCCCACTTAACTTTCACTGTGGAATGAATCTAACTTGGCAGAAAGTGGCCTCACCTCCATGGGCATGCATTTTACTAATTACACACTGATTTTTACTCCAGAAATATCAGGTATTTCATTGGATTTGGGACCATACTTTACTGGGAAGTTTAGAAGGGCAAGACAGCCCTGCTGTGCCTTGGAGCTGACAGATCAGAGAAAAGAAAGAATGGATGAGAAGGAAGGTTACCTTAATCCCATTTGAGATGATATTTTTATTAACTTCTATGTCATTGTGAGTAAATGATTTCCTAGAAACGGTAAACTGAGAAGTGCACTCTGTTTGCAGCAATGTCCTTAAAGAATTACCTATTAATACTGAAGTCAACTATCACCTATTGCATACTTTTATGAAACTCTGCATCAGCAGAGACCCACAACTGGATTGAGAAATCTCTTATAAGCTGGATGATCCCAAACCAAACTGAAATCAGGGAGGAATTGTGTGTGAGAAGCAGTTTTTGGCAGTCTCGTAATACAACAGAAAGGCTAAGTGTTACCACTTGGGGCACGCAACCAACCCCTTCAATAAATTATATTATAATACACCAAACTAGCCACAGAATTAGGTTGTGCTCAAGATTAGTTTGAGCCTTAAACATGTATGAAAGCATATGCAAGTGTTAACTTAAGCTCTTTGTAGATTTTTCCCTCCTCAGACATGCTTTTGCAAAAGATTATGTGAATCTACCTTTTTATAGTGGGGTTTATTCACTAGAAAAAAAATATGCATCTGGTAAAAAAATCCATGAGAGTTCTTCATAACTGCCTTTTCATCTTGATCAGTTGCTGATAAGAATTATTACATTCCTTATAGTTTCTGAAGGAAATCACAAAGCTAGCTTCAGATACCCTCATACAGTAGTGAATTTGCCAGTGTTTTGATTCTAATTTTAAACGTTATTTCTTGTTCTAATCAATGGATGATCCACTCCTCATTCTGCTAGATATGATATTAGAATGACCCCAGCAACTGAGAAGGAGTAAATTTGGTGAGGAAATTGTCTCTGGATTGTTGGATGGGGTTTTTTCCTGATTTCTTTTCCCCTCCAACTTACATAAGTCTCAGTCTGGCCAGGAACAACTGGTAGCAACATAACATAGCGGCCTCAATGAGTATTTCCATTTTGCTTAAAGAACGGGAGAGATATAAAGACAGGGATAAAATGGTGTTTACACTTCCCCAGGTGACCGAGCCAGCTACCTCTAGGTAGCATTAGGTTTCATGTTGTGAAGCTAATACACTTTGTTGCAAAGCAGAGCATGCACGGTAGTCCTAGCTCCCCAGGGTTTCCCTGACTTCACAAAAAACAATCAAGATGCTTTGTTCCAAACTTCACTTGAGAGAAGCCTATTTATTTTGCCACTAGGGAAAATGAGATATGCATCTCATTCGGAAGAACATCCTAGAGGCACCAACTTGGTCAAATTGGTCTTGGGCAGAGCTGGGAGTAGTAATAATACTATAAGTAGAACCTCACTACGTAAAACTGAGGCAGTCTTCATTACTGAGGCAGTGTCTACTTATTTTAAGCAAATAGAGAATTACAAAGGTGTATGAAAGTTTATTTTAGTTAGAACTTTGTAAAGACTAGTTTATAGCTAAGTCCTCAATGACACAGCAGTAACAGCATCATTCTGAATTGGGATGCTATGGCTGAAGGTAGGTTAGATAACTGAAGTAGTAGAGCGGATTATGATGTCACTGCATTATTAAAGGTGTTTTATACAAAGGATTTAGAAACGTGTTGTTTTTCAAGTCCTCTCTGCTCTGGGACTCCTGTGGTCACTCTGTTTTTCAGGGTTCAGCATTTTCCTCCCTTAAGTCTCTTCCCCAAAAGCCAGACTTATCCCACCTTCTCTACAAGCTCTAATCAGCACCAGGTCAAAGCAATTAATTCACTTCAAAGAGCTGTAGCTGCACAGACCCGTATGGCTGTTTCCCATGCGACTCTGTGAGCTAATTAGACTTGACTTTATCTTGCCCTCTTTCATTTTCCTCTACCTGAGGACCCAGTTCTTCAGTGCCTCAAATTCTACACCTATGTGCAACCCCTTGAAGTCAGCTTTTTGCCACTAGGAAGTTTTCCTATGTATTCAACCTAATTCTTTCCTATATATAATTCAATTACATTGTTTTAATTGTGCCTCTTTACATCTCCTTAAACAGCGGGGTTTGGCACAGGTACAAGAAGTTTATAACTGAGTAGATTTAAAGGGACTACTGTGACCATCTTTGCAGGGGAATGGTCTGTTTTTATTAACACTGTGTTGCAGAGCTAGGTCTAGGGCAAAGAAAGAAGGGCTGTTCTCCAGGATCCTGAGCACCTGGGGTCAGCAGGCCAAGTTAGACACCAACAGGGATTATCCAACATAGAAACAGCTTCTGCTTGGGGCACCCACGCATCTATTGCAGTTATTTCTACATCTCAAGTCAGTTGTCAGCTGCGGATTTCTATCAGTGTAGTTGTGTCAGACAAGGATTTACAGGTGTTTAATCCCTGATTGACACATCTGCAACACAAGAAGCACCACCAGCAGCCACAGGTTTTGCTAGGAAAAGTACCCTTCTCCTGGTATACTTTGTTTTATCCAGAGGGAGTCAATTTTATTTTATCAGCACAGAGTACAACACTGTTGATTAAACAGGACTGGAATGCTTGAATAGTCAATATAACAATTTTACTGACTTGGCAAAGCATTCCTACGGCTGACGATACTTCATGTTGACTTCACCTGAATAAACTACATCACTATAGTTAGCAGAATAAATGGATTTCATAGGATTTCTATATTTGATTGAAACAAAGTGCCAGATTCTGCACCTGGGATGGGGCAACCCTGGTGGTATGGACAGACCAGGGAATGAGTGGCTGGAGAGCAGCAGGGCAGAGAGGGACCTGGGGCTCCTGGCTGATGACAAACTGAATATGAGCCAACAGTGTGCCCTGACAGCCAAGAAGGTCAACCATGTCCTCGGGCACATCAAGCACAGCGTGGCCGGCCGGTCAAGGGAGGGGATTGTCCTGCTCTACTCTGCACTGGTGCAGCCTCACCTCGAATACTGGGTACAGTCTGGGGCTCTGCAATTCAAAAAGGACATCAAACTACTGGAGCAAATCCAGAGGAGGTCCCCGAGGATGGTGAAGAGCCTAGAAGGGATGACTTATGAGGAGCGGCTGAGGTCACTTGGATTGTTCAGCCTGGAGGAGAGGAGGCTGAGGGGTAACCTCATTGCAGTCCATGGCTTCCTTATGAGGGGAAGAGAAGGGGCAGGTACCGATCTCTTCAGTCCTGTGACCAATGACAGGACTCGGGGTAACAGCAGAGAGCTGAATCAGGGGAGGTTTAAGTCAGATATCAGGAAAAGTTTTTTTACCCAGAGGGTGATTGAGCACTGGCACAGCTCCCCAGGGCAGTGGTCACAGCACCAAGCCTGCCTGAGCTCAAGAAGTGTTTGGATGATGCTCTCAGGCACATGGTGTGACTCCTGGGGTGTCTTACACAGACAGGAGTTGGACTTGATGATCCTGGAGGGTCCCTTCCAACTCAGCACATTCTATGGTTCTGTGATTCTATGATTCTTTGAGTTGTCTCATGAGAGTACTGATTCCTTTTACAAAGGCTGACTTGAGGGTCACTAGCTTAGAGACAGATATCTTACATATATGTCATTAATCCCAGAATTTTTATTTAATGCTATGAGAAAATTAAGTCATTATTGTTACATTCCTGGATGGTGCTCAACTAGAAACAACTACAGAAATAGTATGGAATTGAATGCTTTATGTAATTTGTGTATGATATGCAGTATCTTAGAAAGTAAAGCTAGAAAAGTCTTTTATTTCACCCTCGTGACCTCCTACTGCAGGATTGATCCCTATATTATATTTTTCCAGTCCTTTGTATGTTTTAGATTTAAATGCCGTGGTGAAAGGTCACGGTCTGTGAGATTTCTCAGAACATGCAGTTTTCCCTCAGGTCAGTTTAAAAAAAATAAAAAATTCCCTCTCTATGTGTGACCTCCTCCCCAAACACTTTCTCTCATTCTTTCTGTCCTCCAGTGGGGCACTCAATGCTGCCAAGTTCCACTGAAGTCAATGGGCTATTACATGTCTTCTGTAACTTGCCAGAATCAGCCCTTTGATATTTACAGACTATGCATTTTGTAGAGTAGATTTGGGTATAAAAAAATGCAGATTTGGTTCATTGGTGGTTCCAGCAACTTGAGAAGAAGTATTTCGGACAGAAAAAAATCTTTCTGTTTGACCTGTGAAGTCAACTTGCATTTCAAGATCTCTTAACCTTTTTTTAAAATCTCTCTAAAAATTTGAACTGAATTTTGGCAAGAAACATATTTTGGAACTGGAAAGTCAGCCCATATTATTTTACTGTTGAAAAAAAATCATAGAATAGCAGAATCATAAAATGTGTTGAGTTGGAAGGGATCCCTTCAGGGTCATCAAGTCCAACTCCTGTCTCTGTGTAGGACACCCCAGGAGTCACTCCATGTGCCTGAGAGCATCGTTCAAATGCTTCTTGAACTCAGGCAGGCTTGGTGCTGTGACCACTGCCCTGGGGAGTCTGTTCCAGTGCTCAGTCACCCTCTGGGTAAAAAAACTTTTCCTGATATCTGACTTAAACCTCCCCTGATTCAGCTCTCTGCTGTTACCCCGAGTCCTGTCATTGGTCACAGGACTGAAGAGATCGGTACCTGCCCCTTCTCTTCCCCTCATAAGGAAGCCATGGACTGCAATGAGGTTACCCCTCAGCCTCCTCTCCTCCAGGCTGAACAATCCAAGTGACCTCAGCCGCTCCTCATAAGTCATCCCTTCTAGGCTCTTCACCATCCTCGTGGACCTCCTCTGGATGTGCTCCAGTAGTTTGATGTCCTTTTTGAACTGCAGAGCCCCAGACTGTACCCAGTATTCGAGGTGAGGCAGCACCAGTGCAGAGTAGAGCAGGACAATCCCCTCCCTTGACCGGCCGGCCACGCTGTGCTTGATGCACCCAAGGACATGGTTGGCCTTCCTGGCTGTCAGGGCACACTGTTGGCTCATATTCAGTTTGTCATCAGCCAGGAGCCCCAGGTCCCTCTCTGCCCTGCTGCTCTCCATCCACTCATTCCCTGGTCTGTCCATACCACCAGGGTTGCCCCATCCCAGGTGCAGAATCTGGCACTTGTCGGATGTATGTACAAAAAGACCAGGTACAAGAATTTTGTATGCAATTTTAGAGCTTCTTAGATTGAGTGAGGTTAGGTCTTTGCATAAATGGATAAGGATTTTCAGAAATGTTATGACCAATCCAAAACTGCACACTTCAGAAAAAAAATATTGCCTGCCACATTTGTAGGTAGCTTTTAGGCTCTAATCACTTAATAGCATTATAATCTTGGAGGAGTTGGTATTAAATTTTGAATATAAGCCAGTCCCTGTAGCATTATCAATCCTATATCCGGAAATACAAGCTGCAGGAGACAGTTCTAACAGGATCAATGTTTTTGGTTGTACCTCTTCTCACTAGCTATTCATTCAAAGATCTTCCCATCAAAAAAACAACCCTGTATGTCCACCTATTGTTTTCTGTAACAGAAACAACGGGAATTGAAGCTATGTAGTCTTTGTATTAGGTATGAAATAGTTAACAATCTGAAGCCAAGATCACCATTTGAATCCCAATACACCTCCTATTTAATCCATCTGCTAAAGAGGGATGTAATATTGTCAGTCATCAGGCAGGATGACCATAAAAATACTTGCATGAGTTCCCTTAGCTAAATGTTAATTACAATACAGCCTTTGCAAAAAGTGGTCTGGGAACCCGAGTGGTTTCTCTAGCTTTGCTATGTCAGGAAAACGACTCTCCCTAAATGAAATACTTAGAAAAGATTGCTGTGCCTTTGAGTCACAGGATAGGTGGTCACTAGACCTGATTGTCAGCTTGTCTGTGCCATGGAGAACTCATCTGAGGTTTCTTCCTTCTGATTCAGATCCC
The DNA here is from genome assembly GCA_013398125.1 of Aegotheles bennettii. NCBI lineage: Eukaryota > Metazoa > Chordata > Aves > Caprimulgiformes > Aegothelidae > Aegotheles > Aegotheles bennettii. The sequence continues at coordinate 888,825 of VZRW01007749.1, read as the reverse complement.
TCACACACAAAACTCCTCTGATAGTACCTGCCTGCTTACTCAGGAGCACTTATTGTGGGGCTTAATTAGGAGATGCATGTAGAAGTCTTCTTGAAATCCTTAGGTGAACAATAAAAAAAAATATAACTATTGACTTCACAGACATTATAAAAAAAACATTTTAGACAACTCCTTCTCGAGCATGTTCTTGAGTAAAAATAGTTTCTAATTGTTTTCCTTCAGCTGACATAAACAGAAACCAACAAAACTATTACATAAACCCTTTATAAACCAACAAACAAGCAAATAAGCTGGAGTGATTGATGCCAGGAAGCACACAACAATCAAAATAGGGGTTTTAGCTCTCAAACACCTTTTAAATGTGAAAGATCTTTCTGGAAAGTTTCAAGAAATTTGGCTGGGTTTTTTTCATCAATTTTCATGAATTTTTATTTCTTCTCTTTATTATTGCCAGAATCCAGAAACAAACGAATCTCTTTAGAAGTTTCCATAATAGGCTTAATTTGTTTTCTATTTAGTGAGTTAACAAGGTGAATTTGAATAGAATGCTTTCAGGGTACACGTGTACTAGCTGGCAGTTTTTCTCTTTTATACTCTCACATACAGACAGTGCTATAGAAGCCATAATGTATACAGTACAATAATATCACTGAGCAAACAACCTGTAAGTCTCAGACTTACGATATTTCCTTGGTCCACCATTATTTAAAAACAAATTATTCTCTCGGTCTCCTAGTGACTCAAAGCCTGATTTAGAAAAGTGTATCCTATCTTAATAAAAATGTACACACGCAATCCTGTGCAGAATTTACATAACAGAATAGTGTCACCACGGCAGATCAAAGCAAATTAGTGAAAAGGAACAGTACCAAACCTTCTGGCTTAATGAGTTTTACTCACAAGAACAAGTGCTAAGACTTCCCCTCCCCTGGACCCCCTGTACCTAATTGACCATAACATTGCATGGTTAATTATTTGAATATTTAATCTCAGCATGAAAAAATACAGAATTTATTACCACTTTCTTTTGTGAACAGCTTTTATAATTGATATTGAGGGATTAAAATAGCTGATCATAGCTTATATTGCCATACAGCTGTTGATACAAACTGTGAAATTATTAGTTTGAGTCACTCAAATCCCTTCATGTGTGACTCCTTCTTATGATTTTTAGTATGTTCTGGGAGCTCATGTGTCTTTTTACACAGAGAAAAAATTTCACTCTCCTGTTTTTAGTTAATTTAACACTTACAGTTCTTAGTTGCAGATCCCCATAGAGTGTAAGCAAAGCGTGTATCCTGGGAGATAAATTGTCTGCCTTAGGTTTAGGAGTCTGTGAGTTGAAACCTTAAAGGGTTTTCTTTATTAAACATTTTGTGTGTCCATTTTCCTCTGACTCTAATATGGATAGCTACATTTGCACCACATAATTATCTTTATTGCCTATAAACAGGCTGTATCTGACATGAATATTTCAGCTTTTTCTTTTTCTTTTTATCTGTCAAAGAAACAAAAGCTATAGTAAATTGTCTGATCTCCATGAAGTTCTGTGTATATTTAAAACTTGGTATGTGTTTTGTTTGAACTCTATAATCCTGGAATAAAATTCTTAATTAACCTCTTTTGGAACATCTGTAAAATGTTTCCATTAAATTCATGAGGCTGTGGGGGCACCAAATGCTGGCTATTTTACAAGAAAATGTTTGCTTCCACCTCCCCAGATGCTCTGTGTACCCTATGGATGATCCTAGATGCAGATGATGTCATTGCTAGTCTTGTTATTGGCATTTATAGAAAAAAAAAATACTTTTTAAAATTTGTTTTTCTTTGCCTTTGTTCAGCACAGGGAAATAAAATATCTCCTTTATTGTTTGGGGTCAAAAATGTAAAGCACTTCTGCTGTTACCAGACTGGACGTTTCTTCTGCATTAAACCCCTTAATGGATTACCTTGCTGTGCCCTGATGGCTAGCACACAGCCAGAAGCACTTGGAAGAGCTTCCTTATGTGTTACCTCCCCTGAGATATGCTCAAACCACCTTCCTCAATGCAGTCCCCCAAATCATGGCTCTTGCACTTTTCGAGGGCAAAGAGATATTGTGTGCAGTTGGAGCCAACATAAAAATGCCATCTCCTTTCCCACCCTTATGTTTCTGTGTGCTGAGAGGAAGAATTTACCAGGGAGGTATTTATAGAGGAAAATGTGTACTTCTTTAGAAATTACAGGCGATCAAGAAAGGCAAAGATTAAACAAATAAAGAGGGGAACAGATGTTGTGAAGGAAGTCTGTGTTCAGGTTCAGCTGTGTTAACTGGGTACCAGGAAAGTAGGAAAAGAAGTGATTAACATGGGATGGTTAAGGAGAGGTTTCTGAAAGTGGTGATGAGTTTCCAATTGAAAACCAAGACTAGACATGTTTGGGGCTCTTTGTGGAATTTATTGCTACAAGTTTTCCCCTTGGCCAGGAAGTCATATACTGATAAAACTCTACATCTTAATGAATAATTATGTTTGTTGAATGGTAAAGGAGATGGATAGAGCAGAAAAGAAGAAGAAATCAGTGCGAAGCTTGTAAAAAACAGTTAGAAGGGGGAGAGGAATGGCAAGAATCTAAAATTTAGATGATAGCGAAAATCCAAAAGTATCAGATTTCTCATTTTTCCGCTCGTCCTTGAATCTCAGATCTGTATTACTCTGCTCCAGGAAGATCACAGAATCACAGAATCACTTGAGTTGAAAGGGACCATAAAGCTCATCTAGTCCAACTCCTCTGCCATGGGCAGGGACATCCACCACTAAACCAGGTTGCTCAGGACCCCATCCAACCTGGCCTTGAACATTTCCAGGGACAGGGAATCCACCACCTCTCTGGGCAACCTGGGCCAGTGTTTTACCACCCTCATGGTGAATAACTTCTTCCTTACAGAAGAAGAAAACTTCTTCCTTTATCTTTTGGATAAGATTTAAAATTGAGAGCCCAAGCTTTTGGCACTGTGTAGTAGGAAAATGTCTTTCTGCATGGTTAACTTCCAAAATATCTAACACTTTCACAGTTATTTTTATTTTCTTCGGGTTTGTTTCCTGTCTAGCATTTGCAGGGGAAGATTGAGACACAACAGTTGTGTGCATCCTTTGACCTCTCCATGAGCAAGAGGAGAAGTTGCTAAGAATTAAGGATACCTGTAATAAGTTGCAAGGGCATCATCTGGTTTCTGGCAAATTGGCAGTTATTCCCAGTAAGAGTTTTTCATGTCCTTAATGAGGCAAAGTTTAAAATGTCTGCCTGTGAAGGGAAATCTTGGCAACACATGTCTCAGGGAGGGTCTGAACAGTGGGGAACCTTTTTGTGAATTACATGAACTTTAATGGCTCCTTTTAGAGATATGATTATAGGTAATCTGTTACTCCAGAGTAACTATTGTCTGTTTATTAACTCTCACATGTATCAATGCCTGTGGAATAGGGATAACCTATTTTATTGAGAATATACTACTAAAATATCATAAAAACAGGCACGAGTACTCCTATGGCACCAAACTGCAGTGTGACAGTCACAGATGAAACAACTGACCACTGCTCAGTGGTCATCAGTGTAACAACATGCGAATAATTCTTACAAGTTACTTCAACAGGTGAAAGGGAGAGGAGAAAAAAACAAAACAGGCTGTTATGCCAGTGTCTTTTGGGACTTCTAATTAATAGCAGTGTTGGATTCACTACAGACATCTTCTTTCAGTCCCAGAAGGCTCTATCTTCACTTTACATGACTTTCTCTCCCCCAGTGCTCAGAATTTCTCAGAATTTCTTTCATTATCAGGAAGCTATTTCACCCTAAATTTCCCCAGCTTGCTACCCACTTGTCAACATAGCAATGTGTATATCTATCTATCTATCTATCTATCTAATTTTTTTGCATGTATTTGATTCCTTGCAATCACATGGAACTTCCCTGACTTCTGCCTCCAGCAAGCAGCAGTGGGGAGTACTGCTGCAGCACTGATGCTGCGTTTGCATCTGAGGTACTGTGCTATACAGCATTTACACAGCTATGTTGCCTCCCTTCCTCACATTTGCAAGCTGCCGGAAGAAATATCCTGATAATACTTGAGAAGGGCTTAGTCTGGGACCAGCTGCAGATTGTAAATTTGCTGGTTCTGAGTACAAGGCAAAACAGGAGAGGATTATGCAGCTGTATGAGCAGCAGTGATAAGGGAAATTCAGGATGAAAACTACCTTATTCCTGAAAAACCAGGCAACATCTGAGACTGCAGACAGACCATTGGTATGAGAATCTCACTGAGCAAAGAGAAACAAGTGACAATAACTATCTGCAAGCTCTCTGCTGCCCCTAACTACTAGTGCACTCTTCCATGTCAATTTGGCACAGAAAAGTCTTTAGCTACAGTCCTCTGTGTGAATATTTACTGGTATGAAAAAGATACTAGCATGGGTGTCTTTGCCTTCAGTCTGAATAGGAGCAACAGACAGAGAGCTCACTCATGCACCCTGGTAAGGCTAGTCCAACAAGCAGTATGACATGAGGGCTCTCTGCAACTTGATTTTGCTTTTCTTTTGGAAGAAAAATGAACACAACGTCACAGGAGATGGATGAGGTGAACCTTCCACCAAGGATACCCCTCACCCCGCCTACTGCTTGATCATAAAGCCTCAGCTGAGTGCTCTGACCACAGGAATGAGCTCTTCAACCATCCACTGAGCATCTGCAAGATGGTGTTTCAGTGTGCATTTCAGCACCTCGGGGCCCGTAGCATATACTTAATATTTGACTTGAGAGAGAGTGTGCTGGTACCTTTCCTGTATTGGGGTTGACAGCTGCATCTATAAAACTGCCAGGGCAACTGAAGTGGTGAAGTGATTTAATCATCTAGGGACACAATCAGCAACAGGCAGGGACTATTCATGCAGAGGCCTTGACCAGCCCTTTAGAAAAACACATAAACCCCAGAGCCTCAAAGAAACTGCCTGAATCCTCTTCACCTTGGAAAACCCTTGAGAGATTTTTTAGCTCTCTTTCATTTTCTTGTGAGCTTTGGCCAGCAATTCTGTTTGGACAGGATGGCCTGGAGGCTTCTGAATAAATAAGGGAATTTTTACTTCTTTCCCTCTCTCTTTTACTTGGAGATATGTCATCATTATCTGTTCAAGGTTCTGTTATATTGCAAAGAATCAAGGTGTTTTTTGATGTTCCTAGTTTGCAGATAGTGGCTAAAACATGAGAAAACTCATCAAATTAATATTGTGTAAAATGTAGTAAGTATCAAACTGTACAGATTTAGGCAGGAATTCAGGACTTTGTCATAAGCACAGGTGGCATATTAAAATTGAGTGACTGGGAAATGGCAATGAACATCACATGAAAAGCAGGCTACCACTATTTCAATGTGAAAGAATATCTGATCTAGAGAGTCCATTGGTGCTGTTCTTAGGTCTCACATGTGAGAATATGATGAGGTAAAGGTTGGACTTGATGACCCTGGAGGTCCCTTCCAACCATAATGATTCTGTGATTCTATTCTATGATTCTATGATTCACCTGATTTAAAGAATATTTTACTGGTATTATCACTGCCCAATCTGCATGGATAATAGGCTAGTTGGCAGCAGACAGAGCTGATCTTTCTGGTCTAGAAGGCACTTGTATTCACTTCAGTTTGTCCAAATCCTTAGTACTTAACAAACAAACCCTGGCTCTGAGGCACTTGATGGTGCTTTCATTTTATCCTTACTTACAATCCTTAAATTACATTGCAGCTCCTCAGATAGCAATCACTGAGTCCTGGTAAGTCGTATTTTTTTAGGACCTATTTTACCTTTGTCTCTGCTCAAAATGCAAGCAATTGAGACCCTCGTTGCAGCCAGGTTTTGTATCACTGGTGGCCACCAAATGTTTTGATCATGGAGGTGATAGTGCAAGAGAGGGCCCCAGAGAACACCACTCCAAAGCCTCATTGGAGAACATGGCAGGTGACAACCTGTGTCCCCAGCAGGGACCTCAGAAAGGAGACTGAGAGATCCTGCTCTGACAGGCTAAAACCCAGTGCCAAAAGGCTTTGGAGGGTCCCAATTGCCCAAGCAAAGACCTCAGAAGCCATAAGCAAAAAGCAAAATGCAGTATTTAAAAGTAATTTAGCCTTAGTCTGTATTCCCCTGAGAATGATTTCCTTGTAGCCTGTCTTTGCAAGGTTTTTGCAATAGAAGTGCTTTGCTTCTTATAATACAAACTATGTCTTTGTCCAAGATTTCAGTTACTGACCTACTCACTTGCAGGCTGTGTGTGTTAAAACAGTGAGTTGAAACAGAAAGCCTGTTTTATCTTGTCCAGTTTCCTTTATTTATAGATGTATATATGAATGTATGTATGAATGTATTTATTTATTTATTTAAAATGACCCTGAAAATAAGAAGATAGGCATTTGGGTTTTCTGCTGAATCATTCTTTCTGTCTTTAGAAGACTTGCTTTGAAGCCTACGCTTATTTTTCCCAGTATGATATTCCACAGTGCTGCCCTTGCCTTGCCCATACACCTGTCTGTGGCACTCAAGGCACTGCTGTGTGTGCAGCCTGTGGTGGACCACGCAAGATATTCCCAAGTACAACAGCCACTTTGTGGAATAATCACTGTCCTTCCATGTTTTATGTTGCTTGTCCATTGTCTTCTACTCACAAGTCTTCTGGCTTCACAATTGTCAAAACAGAATAGTTTCAGCTGGTTGCTGTCTCTTCCTATTCTCTAGTTCAAGTAGAAGTGGGTTTGGAAGGATTTCTTAAACATAACTTATCATTTTTACTCAAATAATCATAGTAGATAATCCATCAAATGCTAGACATAGATTGTGTGATTCTGACTCCCACAAATTCATGTTTCTTTATGGCTTTTTTCTTTGAAAAGAAGCACAGCCACACTGCATGTCTGTGTTTAATTATTTACAAGAGACAATTTCTCATTATTTCCTATGCTGCATGGAAGTTTTCACCCACCTCACCTGGTTTGTGATTTAAAAGAACACTGTAAGCAAATTTTAATTTTCTGACCTGAATATAAAAGCTGTGAGACTGGTGAAATGGCAAGGCTTGGTCGGATCTGTTTTCAGAGATGTGCAATATAGGCTGCAAACGTAAAACGATGAATGATACAGGGAAGGTAAAACACATTTCAAAGTATCTTATCACATAAAAAAGAAATAAGGAAGCAAATTACAAAATGAAAAGGAGGCAGAGAACGTGTGATATAAGGAGCGTATGTAGCCTGTGAAACACATTGCCAGAAAAACACCCTTGGGACCGGGTATACAGCCTGGCTCCTTGGCTGAATGCATGCCTTAGCTACCTTCTGGATGTGTACTGGGCTGAGTCCAACCTGCATAGACACCTCCCTTCTTCTTGGATACAAAACTGCTGCTTTAGGGCATAAGCTTATGCATTAGTTGTTAGAATAAAGCAAATTATATTGTCAGTGATTTCTTATATTTTCCTCAAGAGCAGTGTGTGTCTGCCATTGCCAGAGACTGCATTCTGGATATAATGAGTCACTGGTCTGACCCAGAGCAGAAACTCATTTATAACAAAAGATATATATTTATGTATGATTTCATAATTATTCCGCTTGCTCCACAGCAGATCCTGCCTTTGTTTTGACTGTGTCTGTTAAGGTATGCATACAGCTAAGCTTATCATGACTTGTGGCTCCTCTCACCAGATAACAACATGAGGCATTTCAGGATGGCACAGATAACAAATGGAGAGTAATATATATGTAGATGTATAGCCAGTTCAAGACTCCTCCCAGACTAATCTCCAATATTTATTTGTGTCTTTTGTAATCTAAGTTAGGCTTCTGTCTGTCACAGAGAGTAGATGACACTTGACAAGTCCTCTATTGCCTGTTATAAACTTTTCAGGACCACAGGCTCAAATCACTAGGGGGGCTTGTCAGGTCTTAGTAAACCGGTTATGTTCTGGCTTAAAAGTTTATTCTCTGTTGTTCACTCACTGCAAACAGGAGGAAAAGCTTTCTGTTGACATTCCTTTTCATTATTTTATTTAGTAATTGGCTCTAAACTATTGCGCTCACCCCCAAATGTAGACAGTCTTGTACTTTAGGTAACTTTTTGCTGCAAAATCATTTTTAATCTTGTTTTGCAGATTGTGGTATGCAAATAAACAATGCTGTGCCAACACAGAATTAGGGCTAAGGTCATTAAGAGTCAAATGTCCATATGTTTGATTAACCCTCTTTAAATTTTTGTTCATTAGCTTATTTGTCCTTCTGGAAAGAGCTATCAACGTCAGAGCATTCAGTGCATATTTGTGTTAAAGGTGTGTACAGGGCAGTAAACCATGGTCAGAGCTCAAGAGTGTTTCTTGCAAGTAGAGGAATGAAATGAGGAAAACAAAGGAAGGCTAATAGGAAAAAGACATAACCATGATAAAAGCACAGACGTGATCAAAGAGAATTCAAGAAAGAATTTTTTATATAGTTTTAAAAAAGACTGCTGCAGTTTCGATTAATAATACAAATATCTTATTCAAAGGATTTTATATTTTAATGGTGATTAAACTGGTAGAAGCATATTTAGATATTCTGCTGGATATATAGGATGAGGGGGGGGGATATTTCAAACTGAAATAGGGGAGATTTAGATTAGACATTTGGAAGAAATTTCTTCCTGTGAGGGTGGTGAGAAAGGGAACAGGTTACCCAGAGGGGTTGTGGCTGCCCCCTCATTGACAGTGTTCAAGGACAGACTGGATGGAGCTTTGAGCAACTTGATCTAGTGGGAGGTGTCCCTGCCCATGGCAGGGGGATTGGAACTAGGTTATCTTTAAGGTCCCTTACAATCCAAAACTATGATATTTGAGTTTAACACTTTCTTGAATATTGATTGGTGGTTGGCCAAAGCCATTGTTTATTTCTAACATTATAAGTGAGTACAGAATTGTAAAAAACAAATAGGAGAAGACAAGGTCCATGCCCTGAAGACTTTACGGTTTCGGGGTCTACAGAGAACAGAGAACACATCACAGAACTAGACAGCTCTCAATATCTCCAGCACTATCAACTAGCACACCATGGTGCTATCTTTAAATGGATTTATTCAGAGGATAAAGCCTCAATTAGAGTACCAAGACAGACACTGTTGTAGTTTTATTTAAAAAAAAATAAAAACCAAACCCAACACAAAAGCTACAGAATTACTAGCTACAGCTGCCAAAATCCACTGGCGAAATAAGGTTAATCCGAGAGTTCCAAGAGTGGCAGGTTGAGTTTCATGAAAAACAAGCCCTCCTGTGTTCTTTGGCAAATAAAAAGCCTGCAATGATGTTCAGAATAAATATTCCCAGCAATGCTAACTGCACGTTCCCTGCCCATGCTAAGTTGGTGAAGCGGCCAAGCAGGCATGTACAGATTCAGCTGAGCATGGAAAATGGACACTGTCATGGTGATGGCTCGGTGTCTGAAAAAAGAACTTTTTCCATTTAAAAGTTAGCCTTTTTGTATTGATTTCAGCAGATCTAAGGAATAAATCTGTTGAGCTTAGTGGAGGAAATTAATGACTTTTGAATATATTCAGTTGCTAATTCTCAGCCAGGACAACTTGTTGCCTTATGCCACCACTTACATCCATGTGGAGAGTGCACAGGGAGCATAAAATGCTCACAGACATTAACAGCTTTTTACACTTGTTTTGCACCTTTTAAAAATATCTGTACAAAGCCAGGATAACAAGGAACAAGGTTCAAACTCCACAGGCTGGATTTTTCCACTGATTCCACAGTAACTCATCTTTGAAAAAATAGCCAGGGAACTTACAGAAGATACTAGGCAATGTTTCTGTAAATGCACAAACCTGTTTTATCACAGAAAAAGATAAACTACTGAGTGGTAATTAATGCACCTGAAGAAAGGGGAATTTGTGACTTGTATACACATATGCACCATCAGTGTGTGCAGTCCAGGGTATAATTTTATTTCACAGCATTCTACAACATAATGGTACAAAGACAGTGTTTTGCATATCTGAAAGTTTAAACTCAGGTTCTCTCACAGTTTCTCCAGAATTCAGTCACTCGTGTGCAGTAATGCTTAGCTACTTGACAGAGTGATAGGTATGCTGGGAAGCTTTGATGATATTGAAGTTTGCCAGTGGCAATGGATCAGAGGAGCTGCCTGGCCCCTGTTGCCTGATGTGCCCAGGGACCATCGGGCACAGAAGGTGCAGGAAATGAGGTGGCTCAGGGAGTGGGCTCACTGATTTGCAAGCTGTCTTTGGCATGCATTAAAGCAGCCTGGGGACTGTTTTAAACAACTCCAGTTGGGAATAAGCCAAACACAGTAGTCTTCTGGCCAAGTCCCGGCACTCTCCTTCCTCGAGGGCCAGACAGGATTGATGGTATATTAGCAGGGTTCATTGACTGCATGCCAGAGAGGGATGTTATAATGCCAAGAGAAATCTCAGCTGGTGAGATCTGAAGATCTTCCAGGCTTTAGGCACTGCTGCATGAAGTTTATCTGAAAAACAAGTCCTGAAAGTGTGAGGTTCTGGGTATCATGTTAAAAATGAGAAAGACAACAGAAGCAAAAGAGAGAAAAGGGGAAGTACTTGGAAAGTTCAGTAGTAGTAAGTATTGCCACTTGGAAAAAATATTTCCTGCATGGACTAGGAGAACTTGTGAAGAGCTATGAAGTCACTTTGGAATGGCACTGGCTTTCAAAGAGGACTGGTAAGGTTATACAACAGCCATTCAAGGGACAGAAGATAACCCAATATGAGAGCTAAGGTTCTGCAGGTCCCTGTAATCTTTTTGCTGCTCTCTGGTGTTATGTTTAAAACTAGATCCTCTCCCTGATCTAGTTCAACTTCCAAACATAACATGTCAAGCCAGAAAAGCTAATTCCTTGGAGATCTCAGAATTTAACAATTTTGGCAGAATGCAGAAATGGATGTCCTGTCACTGTGGTTGAGTTCCATCCTAAAGCTGCCTTGCATTTGGCAGTATGCTCACTCTTCAAGATCTTGGTTCCCTTGCTAGTCTCTCTTCCCTTCCATTTTCTTTTTATTGGAGAGCTATTATGTCACCTTGCTACTAAACCAATAAATATCTGACTAATATCCACTCCAAAGATGTTGATGGTTGTGTTAGGATTGTATTTTTCTCAAATAATTATAAAGAGAAAGGAGGGGAAAGGATATTTTGTATAAGCAGTAATCATATCCCGTATCTACCCTCACCTTGTTAAGCAAATAAACTATTTTAGTCCCTTCTCATAAAATAGGTTCTCTGTTCTCCTGTGCCTATCTTTACAGAAATATAAGATTTCTGTAACTAAACCTACTATTATTGGAGGTCTGTGACTAGTGGAGTCCCTCAGGGTCGGTACTGGGACCGGTGTGGTTCAATATCTTCATCAACGACCCGGATGGGGGTACAGAATGTATCCTCAGCAAGTTTGCTGATGACACTAAGCTGGGAGGAGTGGCTGACACACCGGAGGGTTGTGCTGCCATTCAAAGAGACCTTGATAGGCTGGAGAGTTGGGCGGGGAGAAACTTAATGAAATTCAACAAGGGCAAGTGCAGAGTTTTGCATCTGGGGAAGAACAAC
>VZRW01007749.1:787591-876765 GCA_013398125.1 Aegotheles bennettii | reverse complement strand
GCCAGAGCACTGGAACAGGCTGCCCAGAGAGGTTGTGGAGTCTCCTTCACTGGAGACATTCAACCCCCGCCTGGATGCGTTCCTGTGTGATGTACTCTAGGTGACCCTGCTCTGGCAGGGGGTTTGGACTAGATGATCTTTCGAGGTCCCTTCCAACCCCTAGGATTCTGTGATTCTGTGATTCTGTGATTATCTACTTCTGCATTTACTTCTAGACTCATGGGTTACTAGTATCTGAGCACTTGTAGACTTCCAGTAATTGACTGTTACGTAATAGTCTTGGTTTTAAGTTTAAATAATAAATGTGTAGAAGTCAAGGGCTAAACCCCACAAATATAGACTGCAAATGTTCATGTGTCGATGGGCAGGTTCTATTCTACCACTGAGACAAATTTCAGACCTGATAGAGCACCACATTTTTCACATGAGCTGAGGCTTTGCAGGTGTCTGGCAATCCACTGAAGTTCTGGCTAAGCTACCAGACAGGTAAAAGTTTAGCTACTCTTTCTGTGTAGAGATCAACCATACAATTTGGGTGAACACAAGTGTGGTGTTTCCTGGAGGCATCCTGATTACTGTGTGGTTTTTAACAAAGCTAGGTTGTCACATCCAAGAATTGTAGGAGAAACTTTTGCCTGTATGCAGAATTCAGTAGCAGAAGTACTGTAAATCTGACTCATCTCTGAAACATCAAATTTACCAAATATCACCAACACTTCTCTGAACACACATACAACATCTATAGACACTGGCAAGTAACATGCCTACATGAAAACATAAACTTTTCACTGAAGCCAGCAGTTGTCTACATGAAGAAATTCAAGACTTAGAAGCCATTCCTGAAATTTAAATTTGGCAAAGTAGTTTATTACTTAGATATTTTTGCCACCTCAGCTAGTTCCTGTAGTTTTCTTCAGTTTCTTCATTATTACTTTGGCAGATTTCATTACTTTAACTTTTTTCTTTAGTTTAGTACATCTCTTATCACAATCTTCATCACCATGGTTATTATTACTGTCTTTATTATTACTATTAAAAAAACCCCAAATGTTCCTTATCTCTTAACAACCTGCAGTTAATTGCTATAGAGATTGTACCTAAAAGAGCTGGTGCTCCAACTCTTCTGCCAATGCTAGCACTGAAAAAAGGGTGGGTGTTTTAAAATTCTGCACCATGAAAAAGTAAGGACTTTAAATCACAGTGGCATTTAGATCATCTGTAGAGGTTCTTGAAGATTTTTAAGGATTGTGCTAATTAACATAGGTAATCAGCATTAGAGGTAAATCATTCCATTTTAATTTTGGATGAGATCTGTCCGTTAAGAGTACCTTCTGGTGAAGTAAAGACCATTATTACCATTGGTATTATTTCATATTCTTTTGGCCATTAATGGACTTCTTTTCCTGAAACTAGGCAACATTTCAAATAGATGTCCACTACTTTCCCACATTCTCTTTTAATTATCACTTTCTTCCTCCCTGTACCCAATGGGAATTAAACTGAGGCCTGGTTCAGCCTCGGAGGATTTAGTAGATTTGTGATATTTAACTGATTTTTTTCTGGGAGTTTGGTGCAAATTGAAACCTGTGCCTCTGGGGAAAGAGATCTCTGAGAGGCCATCATTCTTGTTGGGAAATGTGGAAAGCCAAACCTCAGCTTTCTTTATGTCAGAGAACTGTTCTCACGTTTTTGAGGTTTCATTTTCAAGTTCTGTGCTCCACTTTTTCACTTGTTTCATGTATTGTTTGTCACTGTGTGGGACTATCTTTAATCTAGCACCTGGATCCTGCATTTGGCTGCATGGCTAACTGATGCTGTATGTTTTATTAAACATGTCCCTAATTGTTTTGCATACATGTGAGCCCTGAAGGAATCACTATATCCTGTAAGATGTCCTTCCATATGAACCTCCTGTCCATTTTGTCCTGTAAATATGTCACTAACACTTTATTAGTATTTCCAACAATTATGTTCAATCATGTTTTAAAACTCCCAGACATAAAGAATCAACTTCTTCATTGTTTGCTCTTATGACTGCTTGATCTCCCCACCTTCCACTTTGAGTCAAAGCAGATATAAGTTCCCTGTACTGGTGTTTTGCAATTCTGCAGTGTTTTAAATTTGTGCAGGAACACATATAGTCTTCTCTTTACATTCCATGGGTGGGTGTTGCTCCTAACAGTACTGGTAGGGAATTCTTAGTGATTAAGTAGGCACCATTGTCCATGCAGTTTCTTTGTTGGCTTATCCCATACCTGACAGGTAATTCAATAGTAAAGTTACTGGGGGACTTTGTGGCACAGCAGTAATGTACTCTGTCAACATATGAATGCTATGTGATGCAGTGAAGTTTTAGAATCTTTTAATAAATACCAGTCTTTATGGTTTTCATAATTTTTAGCCCTTAATCAGAACTGTTCTTACATGTATGTAGAAGTCCAGGTCAGACAGCTTTCTCTGACTCTCTGGAAAAGAGAGAGCACCTGCAGAAAATAACTCTTCTTCCTCAAAATGCTGGTTGAAGGAGATCTCTGGAGATCATTGGTTTTACTTCCCAAGCAGACTGGGACTATCACCAACACTAGATCAAGTCAGTCATTTCTAGAAAATCTCCAAGGACTGGGATTCCATACCCACACTGGCTAACTACCTTCTCTCAACCCTTACAAAAAGCTGCAAGCTGCTAATGAGTCTCTCTTTTGCCTTCTTTCTGTCAGACTAAACCAGCCCAGTTTTCTCAGACTCTCCTCACAAGTCGCTTACACTGGCCAGTAATAACCTTGGCAGTCCTCTGCAGCAACTCCTCCAATTTCTCCCCTTGAATTCCAGAGGTCCATACCTGGACTCATTGTTAGAGGTGTGGCCTCATTGGGGCTAAGTAAAGGAAGATACTAATTTCTTTTAATTTGCTGTCCTAATGGAGCCTATTATGCAATTTTGCTGTATTCCTTATGCAAACAGACAGACTCATGCTCAGCCTGGTGTCCACAACAACCCTTAGGCATTTTTCAGCCTCTTCCATTCACATCAGTTGAATTCTGCCTGCTGTGGTGATGCTCACAGCTCAGTTATTAAGTAGCCACATTTTTTGGTCTTGTGAAGTACAATCTGATAACTTTTGCTTTGGTTAAGGATGTTGCTTTACTTTAGCTTTCTGCTGAACTTTTTTTCTTGTAGTCTCAGTTCCCTTACAGACACTTCTTCATTTGCTCCTGCATGGCAATAAGCAAAGCCACCAGTCTTCAGATCCAAGGATCTTCATAACCTACCACCTACCCACTGCCTCATATTTACCACCCTGAGCAGTTATGTACATATTTTCAAAAAGACACCTTTGTACCCTTCATCTGGTGTTTCTCCTGAGTGGAAAGACCTTCTTGCAAACCTCTGTGAAATTGCATAATGCTTATTTTTATGTGTATATACACCCTTTTATAGAGATATAAATATATTTAATCTAATAGGAATCTCAGATCAATTGCACAAATAGCTTATAAAATTTCTGTGTTGTTTGTTGAAGATGTTGTATTGCAAGCATTATGTAGTTCTGGTCCTCACTCTTCTGTAGCTCCTCAGTCTGTCCATATCTCAGTTTGGATTCTTGTTTCATCCTGAGATGATAAGCATTATGGTCAGAAGCTGATTTTCTTTTCTTTCTTTATTTAGACACAGACTAATAGAATTTAACCTGCTGCTTGAGCAGGTGTCCAGTTACTATCATGATAATAATGATAATTATACTAATAAACCTAAACAGGGCTAATTTTAGCAGACACCTGAGCTCAGCTTCCTGAAAATTAGTTATTCAAAATTCTAAATATGTAGTTTACGGTTTTTCCTTTGTCATATGTAAAACAGGGATAAGGTACTTATCTACTTCCCTGGAGAGTAAATATATTAAATAGTGTTTTTATATACTACAATGACAAGTCCTTGTAACTAAGAATGTAAATGAGATAGTCCCTTTCACATCAAGATATGTAGGCTACTCCTTTCTTCTTTTAGCATTAAGAAAGAAATCTGAACTACTTCCAACTCTTCCTGCAGCTGGAGTAGCAACGTAAAAATTTACACCTTGCTTAGGGAATTTAAAAGAACAAAGATCAACACCGAGCATTCCAGACAGAAAAATGCAGACTTTGTTTTAGATATCTGCAAACAAAACAAATGCAGCACATGTTGCACTAGGTTTTCTCACTCTATTAGCTTGTATTCCCTGCAGAAATATCTTTTGGCAGGAACATGTTGCTCCACCATGCAGCAATGATGGGCTCTTCGTGGCATGGCGTGGCTGCTGCCCTGCAGAACACTGGAGGCTGGAGCAGATACAAAGCTCTGATAGCAGCATGCTGTGAGAGAGGCACAGCCACAGCCACAGCCATGCTGAAAGGCTTAAGTCCACCTCCTACCTTGACTGCTTTTTTCTCTGGAAAAGCCACATTCCCTGTCATGATACGTAAACCACTTTTGAAGTAAGCATGCAGCCTAAAGGGGATAGAAACATGTTATAAATAGGTTCCATGAGGAGTCAAGAAAGCTAAAAGGGTACGTGGGTAACTGGTATATAGTGGAGGTTGTAATAAAATACAGACTTAACTCTTTTGAAGTTCTTTGTACCCAAAGATTTCTTGATTTTTTTAAACTTAAATGGAGGTTTCAAAGATCTCTGTAAAGTAAATGAATGCTAGAGATGGAAATAAAATAAAAAATTATGCCTTGAGGAAGATTTTGCTGTTTCAGTATTTGTTCTCAGCTCAAAATGTGAGCTGAAACAAACAAACAAAAAATCTTAAGGAGCAGAAAGTTAAAAAAAATCACAGTTTGTAAATGTGTGATTTTGTGCTACATTTCCTTGCCTGCTTTTAAAAGAAAAGCCTTGTGCAGACAGTCTCCTACTCCATCCACCTTTCCTTCCTCCTTGTCAAAGCAGTTTTGAATCCTTTGGCTAATACAGCCAAAGCTTTTAGAGACTATAAGTTCTTATATGTTTAGTTCAGATTTACAGAAAGAATTTAAACAGATGTCCCAGTCAAAACATGAACTGCAACATGGACTCAGCAGTCATCTATCTTTTTTGCCTCCCCTGGTTAATCAGACACTGGTCCTCACTGGCCAGGCAGCATGTCCTTATTTCAAAAACAATGGCATTTTACAACATAGACATTAAATTAATAATCACAGGTGAAAGAAGAGAATGTGTACATTTGAGGAAATTATGGAGCGAGGAAGATGTTAAGGAATTTTTAAGGCAGTGGATTTAAGAAACAAATCTCTAGAAAATGGTGGGTTTTTTGTTCTGTGTCCCATAAGCAGATTGTTTTCTGTTGTCTTTTGCAATCTACAGAACTGAATTCATATTGAAAGGCAATGACTTAGCACTACTGAATTAAAACATTATATTTCTGTTTAATTGATGCAAAATTCTTTGTTTCAGCTGTATTTGCATTTTAATTTGGGTTGCCTGTTGATTCTGTCTTCCATGTAAGATTAACACAGCTGCTACTCAACATATTGCAGTGCTCCTCTGTACACAGTGTGATGGAGGACAGTGCCATATGATCTGAAACCATTTAACTCTGCATTTGAGATGTAACCCATCCAAACTGCCAGGCCCACAACATTGCAAGTGGACACAAATTAAGAGTAGACAATTATATGGTAAGCAGTCTGAAGACCCATGGACTCAAAATGATGAATTTCATCAGTTCAAGAGTCCAACACATTCCTTTTTAAGTCATGTCCTTTCACGTGACAACAATATCATGTCTTCTGCCAATATTTTAATTTTTAAAAAGCTGTATTTTTATAAAAAGGAAATAAAAATCCCAGCTTTAAACTCTCCCCTAGCCCTAATCAATAGACTGAATCTACTTGGTAGGTGAGTTAACTGAGACTGTAATCATATCCCCATTTCACTTTCATTGACGTAAAGTGAAAGTGACTCTATTAGAATCAATTGAATTAGATCAGTGTAAAGCACCTTTAAAAGATGTTGGAATTGGTCCCAAAAAGAGCTTACTTGCTGCTAACCTAGAAGCTGCTGATAGGTCAGGATTGCAATCGAGGAATCCAGTCTCACAAGCTATTACTTTGACCACTGATCCACAACAGAACTCTTCAGGTCTATTTCCTTTATTATAATTATGAAGTATATATATCTAAGCATCTACCTCCTGTGTGAAGAAGATAATTCCTTCTCAATCACACTATTTAAAGTTCTCTTTTACTTTCTTGTAGAAACGTGTTTCACCGATTTTTTTTCTTAAACCACCAACCGAAGGACACAAATGTTCTTTTGTATTATTTGGAAAGTAACATTTGGGAAAGCAGAAGCACAGTGACAATGTTTTGTACGTGCCCAGGAAGTAAGAGGTGATATTACAAAGTAAAGTTTTGGAAAGCTAAAAATGAGCAGTGTAAAGTATGAGAAAGCAGCTGTAACTGTCAGTTTAACATCAGTGACCATATTGTAGGATTTACTGTCATGATAGATTAGTTCAGCAGTGATATTTAGAGGTTTCAAAGGAGGAAATTCTTATTTGGAAAGAATAGTTGTTAATTGTTTATGTTTCCAAACTATGCACTGAGACTATGGCCATCCACAGTAGGAGCTGGGGGCAAGAGGGTTGGTTGCCCCTGGGGTGGCTTCTGACAGAAGACACAGGGAACCATTCAGGGACAGTGGAGCAGGGTCTCACCAGCCAGGGCTCATTCTATCACCCCCAGTTGGGTTCAAATGCAGCTGAGTGTTGTCCAGGTAAGTATCCTAAACCCTGAAAATAAACTGTTGATACTCAAACTGCCTATCAGGAGTGGTCCTTGGACTGTACTTCACCATGAGCAACGTCTACATGTTGTCTGGGAAGACTGCATGGGGACCATGCGGAGAACAGAAAAGATTGCTGCATGCCAAGGTTCAAGCCTGGGTGTGGTGGAACAGCTGTACCCATGGAAACATGAGGTTTGCTGCCAGTCAGAGAGGGGCTCAGGACTGAGCTTGACCAGGAGACTTTCACTACCTGCGTGGATGATGATAGCTCATTCCCAGGCTCAGCTCTGGGTTGCTCCAATTCACCCTCTTCAGGATAAGTCCTCTTGTGGTGGTACTGTCTTCAGAGAGAAGTCTTGAGGCAACATCAGTGGTGTAAATACATCCCTGGCTTTGACTGTACCTGTGCACTCACCCTGTGACTCACTGTATCCCAGCAGTTAGGGCACTCCTAAGAAAAGGAAGATCTCCGCTCTGATCTTTTCTCCAAATAGTTACATTATCATCAATGAAATGCATAGCATGAGGGTAACCAACACCCAGGGTGTATCTAGCCATGTGCTCGCTCTTTTGAAAAATGCAAGTAATGCCAAATGCAACTGCAAAGCAATATTTACATGGTTAATGTTGCTTTATTTAAAGATTATTTATCAAACTAATATGACTAGTGTGGCCAGCAGGACCAGGGCAGTGATTGTCCCCCTGTACTCGGCACTGGTGAGCCCGCACCTCAAATCCTGTGTTCAGTTTTGGGCCCTTCACTACAAGAAGGACATTGAGGGGCTGCAGTGTGCCCAAAGAAGAGCAACAAAGCTGGTGAAGGGCCTGGAGCACAGGTCTTATGAGGAGTGGCTGAGGGAGCTGGAGTTGTTTAATCCAGAGAAAAGGAGGCTGAGGGGAGACCTTATCACTCTCTACAACTCCTTGAAATGAGGTTGTAGTGAGACAAATATTGGTCTCTTCTCCCAAGTAACAAGCAATGGAACATGAGAAAATGACCTCCAGCTGTGCCATGGGAGGTTTAAGTTGAATATTAGAAAAAATTTCTTCACTGAAAGGGTTGTCAGGCACTGGAACAGGCAGCCCAGGGAAGTGGTGGAGTCACCATCCCTGGAAGTATTTAGAAGATGTATAGATGTGGTGCTTAGGGACATGGTTTAGTGGTGCACTTAGCAGTGCTGGGTTAACTTGATGATCATAAAGGTCTCTTCAGTCCAAAATGATTCTCTGCTTCTACGACTATGATTTTTTTTTTTCTTAAAGAACTGATGCTATATTTTAGCTAACCTTTGTTAAACATTTCAGACAAATAAGGAATTACATAAAGTATCCAAAACTGTAAAACAAAATTATACTTTGTTAAAAACTAAATAACATGCTCTTCTGTGCCATGTACTCCTGTATATACTTGTAGTTAAACAGGGTGTTCAGCATCTATTCATGTGTTCCTTCTTCCCTGCTGTAGAAAACTACATTAATTTCTCTAGGACTGCATGAGAAAGCTCTAGGAGCAGATCTTGAAGTGCAGTATCTTCCTCTCTGAAGACAAGGCCCAGAGTCTGATGAGTGAGGCAGCTACACCATACTTCACAGGAGGCCCTTAAAGTGGCTCCTGATAATCACAGGTGGATATTCTGTCATGCAGTCCTCTTCATCCTTCCCAAAAAGGTAATAGTCATCCATAAAAAATCACTTGGAGTTTTGGGGAGCTTTAAAATACTACATTCCACACTGAGTCTGTTATTATTTCTTCTCATCCAGCTTCAAGGTTTATATGCAGTTAAAACAACCTTTGTCCTTTGCAAGCAACCTATTTTTGCCAGTAATTCACTCTGCTACTCTGACCTTATTTGCTGATAGCATAATTTGTCTTGCAACCCTACATAAATACACTACATCAATAACATTTTCTCAAGGCTATTTTCCCCTGAACCACACAAGAGTAAATTGGTTATTTTTCTTTTCAGCAGAGGAACAGACAACATTATAACTTTCCTTGTAAAGTTCTAATGTAAAGCAGGCATGAAGACAAGGTTTGTTGTGGTTTTATTGCTGTTTTTAAGATGAAGACAAGGTGATAAACTAGAGCTAAATTTCAGGGGTTTTTTTAAATCTACAATTGCACATGACCTTTTCCATTCTTATTCAGTTTGCACAGAGGAATAATTTCCAAAGTAGTGTGGGAAGAAACAATTAAAGTTAAATGTTAATTTTCAAAAATAAAACCCAGCTTGCTGTCTAGTTTCTGAATTGCTCCTGGAATACAATTCAGGCTCAGTGTCCTGGGGAAAGATACTGGAAACAAAACACTGGTGTGGCAAGCAAGAAGTGGAATAATATTTCATTAAATCAGACAGGTGTCTCTAAATAGCTATGCCTTAAGGAAATAGTATTCTCCTTCAAAGTTGCATTTGCTATAACTTTTTTAATTGTGGACTGTGGACTCCTACAAAGAGGCCAGATTCTTCACTCCATCTGGCAAGAGCAGAAGAAATCCAAATCTGTCCAAATGAAAAGTACTGGTTCTTAGTAGAGTAGGGGGAACCAGATGACAGTTTTCTGAGTAAAGTCAGCAGCCTCAGTGTCTTCCTAGGCTGTTGAAATCTGTGCTAAAAAATGTCCATTGGCTATACCACACAGCAGTTTCCACATTAGTATTCTTGTTTAAAAAATCCTAGGCTTAGACAGAGGTTCCTCCCAGTGTGAGCATAGGGCATCGGGACCAGAGCTGCTCAAATTTATTGGAATAGGTGGTGGAGTCTAGGGAGGTGGTGGAGTCAAAAGCCCTGGAGGTGTTCAAAGGGTATCTGGATGTGGCGCTGGGTGATGTAGGTTAGTGGTGATGTAGGTATGCGGTTGGACTGGATGATCTTGAAAGTCTCTTCCAACCTTGATGGTTCGGTTCTGTTCTGTTCTGTTCTGTTCTGTTCTATTCTATTCTATTCTATTCTATTCTGTCCTAGTCCTAGTCCTAGTCTATTCTGTCCTATTCTATTCTATTCTATTCTATTCTATTCTATTCTATTCTATTCTATTCTATTCTATTCTAATTTTTCACTCCTCAAGCTGAGAGTATGTGCAGCTCTACCATCTTCTCAGTTTGATATATGCTTCCACATGAGCAGCACCTATAAGATCAAGTCATGCTCAGGATGTACTGCCCGCCACTGGGGGTTATTAACCTCCACATAATCATGATTTCTTAAGCTGAGCATATATAACTGTAAACTGAGTCTTTAATAAAAGTTCAAAGGATTTTTTTGTTCACAATGGGAAACAATGTTCCAAATTAAATCTGGAAGTGCCAATGAATTTTCTCTGTATCACTAAACACCATCATAGATTTTTGGTGGGCTTAAGGGGACACTGATTTTATGACAAGTTCAAACCACAGGAGTGACATGCACTAATTCCTGCCTAAAGTGCAATAGACAGAGTTGAAGTAAAATGTGTGGTGTCTTATGAAACAAACATCCACTCCTGGCTTCACAACTTGTAATGATGAAAAATTCACCACAAGAGATAAGAAGTGATTTCACTGATTATTCCTCTGCATTATTATTCTTTTTTTTTCTGCTGAAGTCATCTTGTCTTTCCAACATTGCTTTTGTTCTGCCTTAGTATTCTAGATTGAAAGGGCTTTTATTGAATTTCTATGGTCCACACCGAGACACTGTCAAGTCACCCTGTAGTTTTCTCCCTGAAAAGATGGAATATCTCCCATCTCCCCAGACACCACATTACTGTCTGGGTTTTAGTCGCTCCCCCCTGCTCCTCTCTCAATCCTTTCCAGGTTTTTAGCATCTCAACTCACTGATACCAGAAATGGGCAAATTATTCCAGGAATGGTTTCATTATTGTCAAAGGCAGATGTATTATAATCTCAAAACTCTGACTCACTATTCCATATATCTATCCATTATTCCTTTTGGCTGAGGTGTCACCTGGGATCTCATTATTAGTTGATTATCCACCATGTCCCTAAGTACTTTTTAGAGTCATTATTTCCCAAGTTAGCAAACCCATACTGTTATTGTAGCTTACATTCTCTATTTCTATATACATGGCCCTTGGCCATATTGAAATAGATATTGTTTCTCCGAAACCAAACTCTTTCGTTACACACTCTCCCTCCACTCATATCACCAACAGATTTTTCTCAGTGGTTCTACAATTTTCCCAGTCATTCTTAAAAATTCCAAATAGCATAGAGCAAGAAGGTTCTCTGATGAATCCAAGGAAAACACAGGTACTCAGACACAATTCTATATTATCAATGATGTTTTCAGACTTATAGTTTAAACAGTTTTCAATATAATGAGCATATTATAGGTTGTGGGTACTTTATTGTTTTCAGATCTTTTGTCTTTTAAATTTATGAAACAGAATCTCTCATGATACCAGGTCAAATGTCTTGTAGAAGTCCAATATATCATATAAACAATATTTCTCTATCAATCAAACTCATCAAAAACAACATCTAAACATGATGACAAAATCCATTTTCTGTAACACATGCCAATTAATTGTGTGTTTGGGGTTGTGCTTGCTTTTATAATTTATTTGTTAATTCTGTATCTGTCTCTTTCATTCAATTGCTTTGTATAAGACTGCAGCAACACAGTATTTTTTTCTGATTTAGATTTATATATTTTCCTTGTATAAGAAAGAACTGTAATTAGAAGTTCTGTTCCATTCCAGTAACATTTTTTTTCATTTTTACTTGATCTCTAAGCTAATATTGATTATATACAATTGCTATTGTTTTTAAGTAAATCTTACAATAACATAAATATACCTAACCCAGATATTTTACTGATCCTGTGAGAAAAGAGTATTTTCTTTCATTTGTTCATTGTTTTTTCTCAGAAAACATACCTTAAAACCTAGTTGCATAAATTAACTCTGAAAAACTACACGTAAAATGAAAATGAAATACTGAAAGAACTAAATAACAAAACAAAACAAATTATAAATTCTGTAAGATTTTGTTATGAGATGTTTGTATCTAGGAAAATGTCTGTACCTATGAAAACAGATTTTCTGCAAGAAAACAGTGATTAAAGCAAATTACTTTCAGAATTCTAAATACCAAGGTATTTCATCCATATTCATATTCTATTAACTGAATCTAATTATTGCTAATGAATCTCAAATAAAGAAAAAATAATTACTAATGAGTTGATCATGTTTTTAAAAATCTGATAGTTATATACAATTTCTCCCAGAAAAAACATTTTTATTACATCCAATCATATTAGTATCTTGAACTTTTATGTTATCATGAATTCCCTGTCCGAACACTGAGATGCCCCTTTGCCTCCAACAAAATCTGCTGAGAAACCAGGATTTTCATTTGTTTCCTCAAGTAGCTGGGACTCGATTAAACATCTCTGTTCTCCACACAAAAAACACATTTAGGGTTTTGGTACTTTTTTGCCAAAATAAATCTTTCTCTTCTAAAGCAGTACAATGAGGGTGGAATTAATTTGACATTACTGTATGCATACCCTCTACAGATGAGATTATTGGCCTGGCTTCCATTTATAGTTGATGGAGGTGGTTTTAGGGTACATTTAATCTGTTTGAGTTCATATGTCTATTTTGGGAGAGATTAATTGCACTTGAGCAGGATCTGGTTTTCTTACTGGTGGGAGAGGGAGTCTGGGGTTACTGGCTCAAATGCAGCTAGATCCATGCACATATCTCACGTGAGGTGTTTTGTAGAATGGCTTATACCTAGACCTACAATCTCATGTAGTGCTATTTTTCTGGGTATCTTCAACTAGGAATATCACTCTGATATATCAGAGAAGGAAGGATGATCTTACCTACTGAAATCCATGAAGAGTTGAATAAACATGGAAACTCAATATTTCTTGTTAATTTTCTCTGTGTGTACCTAGATAATAAACATATTCTTTGCATGGGGGAGACCATAAGGATACTCATTATCCTTAAAATCCCTTTGTGGTTCTCCAACGTTGAAAGGGAGATATAATGCAATTAAGAATCAGCCTTCAGGTGGAAAAGCTGATTTACACCAAGATATTTCCCTTCAGTGAATATTCTAGAAAATATTAAACCACAGTAATTATGGTAGAAGACTGGAAGTTTTTTCATGGCAGGAGAGTATTACAGGTGGATCAAGAAACTGGAAGTTGAAAGTAGAAAAAATCAAAGTAGAAACAAATAAAATACATTTAAAATGGAACTGAATTTATAATACTAACAATCCTATGCCCAAATTGGATTTAGAGGTTATAGTCCAATATAATGAGAAGTAACTCAATGAAAATATCACTAGATTGATTTCTATGGTATGTTTATGCAGATTATAATGGCTGACAATACAATGGTGGCTTTTTTATGTAAAGTTCTATTCTTACAGAAGTCATTGACAGAACCCCCATAGTGTTCATTAGGAGCAGAATTCCATTGCTAGTCTCTATTATGCTGTACCTAAATGTCTCATAATACCTGGTTTCTGAGCCTCTGTGAGTTTTTCCAGGGTGTGTATAGTTTATAGACAGATTTACTTCATTGTTTGTGAACTAATGTTGTACACTGATACCTGGAGAGGGTGCTAGAGTGTGAATGCAAAGAAATTGCTAGTATCATGGAAACTCAGTTGAAGGGGAAAATAAGAACTACTGAGAAGTCTACAGTGCTTATTGTGTTTAATAGACTTACATCATTATACAAAATGAAATAGATTGTATATAATCTGAGCAATTTAAAATTCATCATTTAATTTTCTGCCCAGTTACTGGATGAACAAGTTGTTGAAGTGCACACTTCTGGAATAACCTAAGACCTATTTCATAATTAAAAAACAGTATAGATTTCTGTGATTTTTTAAATGTCCATTATTTTAGATGAAGAGGGAATTAGGACACATTAGCATACAGCATAGCATGTGTTTGCTTCTGCCTGTCATGCTGATTGGTATTTGTCTTCAAGCCCACATGGAGATGGCTTCTCTTTTTTGAGCAGAACACAAATGTTTTCTGTTATATTAAATATTGTCAGGTGTTCAGGGCTGCACTGAATAGTCAGTTTTGCAATTGTCTATGAGGAACAGGTTTTGGAAGAAAAGCAAAGGAATTTCTAAATTCTTTATGCAAGTTTTTTTGAAAAAAAAAGTTTTTGTGTTCTTCTTTTTTTTTTCCAGTATATATATTTTAAATTCTACCATAAGGGAAATGTCAGGATTTTCTGAATCAAGATAGAATAACAATAAGCCCCATCCGTTTCTAATGAAGGCAGCTGGTTTATTTCCGTGTAGGCATGGAAAGTGGATTCTCTATTAGCACAGTATTCATAATACCATTTGAACAGACTTTTTCGAAGTTCTTCGTTATACCATATATTGCAAGCCTCCCTTACTAGAGAAGGAGGAGGGGGGAGAAAAAAAATCCACAACAGTTCTCTTTTTGGTTCAGCATAGTATTCATAGTGCCATTTGAACAGACTCTCTCCAAGTTGTGCATTGCTTATGTATGTTACAGGCTTTTCTACTGATGAAAAGAAAAACAGATTTATATATATTCATTTTTTTTAACTTGGTTTTCAAAGTATTGGGAGGTGTCCTTGAAATGCAGGCTTTACTCCTCTTTTTCTTTGTTTATGGATTATTCTTTCACATGGGAACAATTTAAATAAATCCTGATTGGACTAATCCAGAAAGTATTAAAACATGACTCCTATCCTGGCTTGAGTAGCATTAGGAAAAAAAACCCTGAACCCAAAATAGCCAACCTGCTTTTCAATTGACTGTATTTTTAACAGATTAATTGCTTTTTGTACTGACATGGGAGAAGCCATGCAGAAAAACTATTTCATTTGCACTCTGGGAGGACTGACAAAAGGTTCTCTGGTAAGTGATAACTGGTGGGTAATATCAGCAAAGATACTGAAGGGGGATTAGAAAATAAATAAAAAAGATAAATCAATGCAAAACTAGTTGCATAAACCCCGAGATCTTAAATATGGGTCATTCCCACTGTCACAGTATCCAACGGTCACAAGAAGGACAGTTGGAAGGAACCTGTGGAAGCCATCCCCAAGCTCAGAGAGAACCATGGCCAGGACTAGACTGGGGCAGCCAGTGTTTTTCTTAACCATCTTACTTCATTCCAGGTTGAGAAGTGGGCATTCTGGGCTCCAGGATGACCACACTGCTTTCTTTACTCTGGCCAATTAAACATTAATTAAATTAAATTAAATAATAATTTTTAAAAGCCCTTAAGAGTGACATATACCAGGTTGTGCTAAGTATCAAAACACTTTAAGAAAGTGTGTGTGAGGGGGAATTAAAAAAGAAGAAGAAAGAACTATTGAATTTCTAGGTAGTAGAAAGGATGGTTGAAAGTAGAAGTGGTTGCTTCATCTGATTTACTAATCAAGTTTATTAATCTCTGCATTATGTTGGTGACTGAGAAGAAGTTAGCTCTTAATCAGCACTCCATTAGTAATGATTATTTTTTTTTCTGCATAATGGTTTATAAACTTTATTGCTATGTAGATTTTTTAAGATATTGTCATCTGACCTTCCATAAATTGCTGAGGTGTACTGCATAAAATCTATTCCAATTTTGTGTTAATTACTGTTTAATAAGAAACTGAAAAATGACCTTTTTAAGTATTTATAGTGTTCTCTACAATAACTAACAGTATTTTCATTCAGAACCCACTATTAGAGTGCTTTCCTTAAAATCTGAGATATAAAGTTAAGCTCTTCTGAAATATATCCTTGATTCAGTGTAACTAATTATGGAAGGTCTTGAAAGTAGTTGAAATTGTAACAGAGTGCTAAAGAACATAATGCAAAACGCAGGGTGTTTCAGAGTTCAAGAGGAACTTCTCATAAAACCTTACATAAATGCAGAACTGCCTGTATCCTTTTGCCTTTTCCCCCCAATCATAAATCCGAGGCTGTGCAAACTGGAATAAAGTTTTACAATTTAAAAAAATATTTCAACAAGGAATAGTAGAACCAAATGAATTTACAATGAAGGTGGGTTTTGCACAAATGCAAAACTGTCATGTTATTACTGGTGAAAATGCCATTTTATAACTGATTGGTGGTCTGTGGGAATAATTTATTGGTTTTCTTTTGAAACTGTATATGCCTGGTGTAGAGCAAGCCCAGTCGATATCTCACCAGCAGTTCAAATTTTCTTGGTGCATGACTCAGGGAGAAATACTAGCTGTGTGGTACAAGTCAACTGTGGAAAAATACAGTCTAAGAACATTTTAAGAACCCCAGCTGAGGAAAAAGTGGTTATCATGGGGCCTGTGAAAGGAACTATGGTTATGTTTATTGACACAATGAACACCTTACTTCTAAAACAATTCAGTGAGCCACAGATACAAGTTGTGCAAAAAACCCTACTCCATTAGTAAATTGCAAATCCTACAAGACTGTCATTCTTTCAGCCACGGTGGCTCTGTTAAACAACCTTGCAAGTAATCAGCTGCAGGAAACCTGAAAGATATGTTATGATGCTATGTATTAATTTACCAGGTTTGTTAATAAGCTTTAAATAAACAAAGTTATCAAGCTAATTAGCATTCAGGGGAAAATTATGTTCTTTGAATCTCTGAAGTTCTGATACTAGTTAAAATTCTCTCAGAAAAAGGAAAATAAGCAGAATAATGAGTGCTGCAGTAGGAGGTACAGTCCAGCAGCCAAGAAAGCAGAAAATCAGTGTTAACTGTATAACCTAAGGTTTCTGCAACAGTCTTTAAAAGGTCAAAAAGGTCTCAATTTTTCTAAAGTTGTTAGGAAATCGAAGGTACAGAGGAAGCCTTAGTGTTTTTCTTTAAAGCAGGTCTGGTGTCTGAAGTCAATGGTGATCACCCATTTAAAGCAGCCCAGTAATTTCTGAAAATTCTTTCAAGCTCAGCTATGTGTAGTCTGCTGTTCAGACACCCTGAAAACATCATCCTCCACTTACTTTTCTAGATCTTTAAAGGTGTAGATGCACAGAATTGCAACGGAGATGTAGATATCTATGTTAAAGGATCTTGGGCTTCTGATTCTCCTTTGTTAGCTAAGTATAATAGTGCTCTTGTTTTCTTCCCCAGTCTTACCAAGATAAGTATATCAAAGGGATTTGAGGCCTTGAGGTATTATAGAAGTTGTATAAATGTCTATAATAGATGAAAAATATAACAGTGAAAACAGTAAGCTTGTTTATAAAGTACACTGCAATCTCTAAATGCCCTACCTAAACTTTTTTGAGAAATAATTAATTTATTACTCCTATGTTATTTGTCACTTTGTGTAGCCATATAGAAATTAAGGAGTTCAACTATGCCACTAAACTAAAAAAAGAAAAAAAAAAGACATCTATAATAATTTTCTGCAATAATATAAACATTACAATTTTTTTTAAGTACTTGTTTCTTGGTTTATGCAGTTAACAGCTGTGCCTGCTGAGAAAGGATGCACCACTGAAAGTGGGTAGTGGACATGGGGTGAAATAAACATAGGAGGCACAAGAGTGAGGGGAAGGTAGAGCTCCTTGGGAGAGGCACTTCCAGGTTGTGGAATTACTTTCTTGCATTGAGAAGCAGTGTAATATTATTAAGAAACTGAAAGTTGTGTAATCTTTCTGGGATTTCTTGTATGGGATATTTGCTCTATTAGTGTCATCTTTGATTTGCACAAACTCAATGCTCTTCATCCTGTGCTTTTGGGGGGTCTCCTGGGATCTCGGCACTCCTATTAAAATGCCCATGAAAGACAATTAAAAAGAAAGCCCATTGACACTAGACTTAACTTTACTATAAGGCAAACCATATAGCTGCTGGAAAAGTAAGCAAAGTGCTGAAAATGGGAAGAAGTTGAAAATCATTTCTCCAGAGAGAAGGGAGTCATCAATAATCTCCTCATTCATTTTCTGACTTAAACACTCTCTTGCTTCTAGGCACCCAGGCACCCATTTGTTCACTATGACATGGATCACATTTCTGCTAGGCTCATATTTATTTCTATTAATGATGGCTTAGGATGCTCTTCTTAGTCAGGCTTTCAAAATAGTCACAGAAAGAGAGCTTAATATGTTTTATCCTGGCCCTACACTGACAAGCAGCTCCCCTTCTAATCCACATTTGTGCGTGTGTTTTATGCCCCACTTCACAGTCTGTAATGGGCAGTCATTTTCATAATTAATGGGATTTCCAGCTTTGCTCAGAGGTGCCCTGTTCAATCCCTGGTTGTAACTTGTTTGTGATTATAGCACTGGTTCATCTCATTCCCTTCCCTTCCCTTCCCTTCCCTTCCCTTCCCTTCCCTTCCCTTCTGCTATTATATGCAAATGACATAGAAATAAAGGATTCTCATGTACAGAAATCCCTGGAGAACATACTTCAGTAAAAAAGGGCTGCATTATAAGGGCTATGTCATAAATTAAATATATTTGAAATTATAAAAGAAAAAATAGAAAAATAATAATTTTTAACACTTTGCAGATCATTAAGCTTATTCTTGTGCATGCATCTTCCTAAGAGTGACTAGATCCTGCCTCATGTTATTTTGCTCCCTAAGTCGAGCAATACTCAGTAAATAGGACTAGGACTGCTGTTTCTTTTTGTCTTACCGATTTGCGAAAACTCTTTGAAGATTTTTGCGCTGTTGCCTGAAGTCAACTAGATTCTGTTTGTTCCTGATTCCCAAAGGAAATCAAATCTGGAGAACAACTTATCAGATTATAACACCATTTCTGTGCAATAGCCGAGGGAAGACATTCCTCAAGGTGTCTGAATGACACAGTTCAATGTGTTCAATGTGCTCCACACTGCCTGCGTGCCCTGAGATCTGGCACCTTGTCAAGCACCAGAGATGCCCAGAGACATGAGAATAAACCCATCATAGTTTAGATGTGCCATTGACAAGAAGCACTGACTATCAGTCTGCAAGCAGATTTGAAGGGAAGGGTGAAAGCATGCAAATCACTTATATGTTTGCAAAGAGCTCAAGAATTGTTTTTCCATGCAACAATAATTCCCAAAAATTATATGTAAATGCCCAGATTCTTCTTTGCCTTGAATTTTGTTGTCCTTCAGAGCAATCTGTATCATTTAAGAAATATCAGTAGCTGCATAATTAGTCATCTTCCATTTAACACAATTTAGGAATGTAGAAACTTGGTTATGAAATGGACATGATGATGACCCACCTACACCAAAAGTGTTGCCACAGCCAGAAAGGCCTACTCCCTGTACCACAACCACCTCAACCAGGAAAAAAAAGAAGGGTTATAGTGGTAGGTGACTCCCTTCCGAAGGGAACAGAGGGTTCAATATGCTGGATGGACCCTCCTCTTAGAGAAGTTTGTTGTCTCCCTGGGGCTTGTGTTAAAAATATCACTATGAAGCTTCATAGCCTAGTGCAATCATCAGACTATTATCCATTACTGGTTTTCCATGTGAGCAGTGACAAAGCTGCAACGCGTATGCCAAGGAAGATCAAAAGAAACTTCAGGGCCTTCAGATGGTTGATGAGGGAAGCTGGGGCACAGGGCTGCACCCAGGGATAAATGAGGAGCTGACTGAGAGTTTATGGGTCAGGATTAAAGGGAGGGAAGGGGACATTATAGTGGGTGTCTACTATAGGCTGCCCAATCAGGAAGACCAAGTAGACAAGGCTCATTACAGGCAGATAGGAGAAGCTTCATATTCACAAGCCTTGGTGCTCATGAGGGACTTCAACCACCCCAATATCACTTGGAGGGAGAACATAGAAAGGCATAAGCAACCCAGGAGGTTCCTGAAATATGTTGATGACAACTTCCTTCTTCAAGTGACAGAGGAACTAAAGAGGAGAGGTGCTATGCTAGACTTTGTTCTCACCAACAAGGAGGAGCTGGTGGAGAATGGGAAGCTCAAGGGCAGCCTTGGCTACAGTGACCATGAGATGGTGGAGTTCAAGATCCTTAGGACAGCAAGGAGGGCACAGCAAGCTTGCTACCCTGGACTTCAGGAGAGTGGACTTTGGCCTCTTCAGGGGCCTCCTTAGTAGAGTACTATGGGAAAAGGCCTGGAGGGAAAAGGGCCCAAGAAAGGTTATTAGCATTCAAGGATGACCTCCTCCAAGCTCGGGAGCGCTGCATCCCAATAAAGAGGAAGTCAGGCAAAAATGCCAGAAGGTCCCTGCATGGATGGACAAGGAGCTCCTGGACAGCCTCAAGCACAAAAAAAAAAAAGCCTACAGAGGGTGGAAGCAAGGACAGTGAGCCTGGGAACAATATAGAAAAATGGTCTGAGCAACCAGGGATCAGGTCAGGAAAGCTAATGCCCTGACAGAATTCAAACTGTCCAGGGACATTAAGGACAATAAAAAGAGCTTTTATAGGTGTATCAGTGTTAAAGGAAGACTAGGGAAAATGTGGGTCCTCTCTGAAAGGAAACAGGAAAACTTGTTATCCAGGATATGAAGAAGGCTGAGGTTCTCAATGAATTTTTTGCCTCAGTCTTCTCCGGCAAATGTTCAAGCCACACTGCCCAAGTCATGAAAGGTAAAAGTGGGGACTGGGAGAATGAAGAACCACCTGCTGTAGGTGTAGGAGGGGCTTGAGACCATCTAAGGAACCTGAATGTGCACAAGTTCATGGGACCTGACGAGATATACCCATGGGTCCTGAGGGAACTGGCAGATGAAGTTGTTAAGCCACTATTTGAGAAGCTGACTTGAAAAGGGGAAATATAACCCCCATTTTTAAAAACAGAAAAAAAAGAAGACCCGGAGAACTACAGACCAGTCAGTCTCACCTCTGTACCAGGTAAGATCATGGAGCAGATCATCTGCTAAGGCACATGGAAAATAAGGAGGTGACTGGTGACAACGAACACAGCTTCACCAGAAGCAAATCGTGCCTGAAAAATTGGTGGCCTTCTACGACAGGGACACAGCTTTGGTAGATAAGGGAAAAGCAACTGATGTCATCTCTGTGGGCCTGTGCAAAACACTTGACACTGTCCTGCACAACTTCCTTGTCTCTAAATTAGAGAGGCATAGACTTGGTGGATGGACCAGTCGGTGGATAAGGAATTGGCTGGATGGTCACACTCAAAGAGTTTTGGTCAATGGCTTAATGACCAAGTGGAAATTGGTGATGAGTGGAGTTCCTCAGGGGTCGATATTGGGATTAGTCCTGTTTAACATCTTTGCCAGTGACATGGATGGCGGGATCGGGTGCACCCTCATCAAGTTTGATGATGACACCAAGCTGTGGGGTGCAGTCAACACACTGGAGGGAGGGGATGCCACCCAGAGAGACTTTGACAGGCTTGAGAGATAGGCCTGTGGAAACCGCATGGAGGTCAACAAGGCCAAGTGCAAGGTCCTGCACCTGCATCAGGGCAATCCCATACATAAATACAGGCTGGGTGGAGAATGGATTGAGAACAGCCCTGTGGAGGGGGACTTGGGGGTGTTGGTTGATGAGAAGCTCAACATGAGCAGTCAGTGTGCGCTTGTAGCTAAAAAAGCCACTGGGATCCTGGGCTGCATCCCCAGCAGTGTGACCAGCAGGTCAAGGGAGGGGATTCTCCCCTTCTACTCTACTCTCATGAGAATCCACCTGGAGTACTGTGTTCAATTCTCGAGTCCCAAACATAAGAAGGACATAGAGCTGTTGGAGCGAGTCCAGAGGAGGGCCACAAGGATGATCAGAGGTCTGGAGAACCTCTCCTATGAAGACAGGCTGAGGGAGTTGGGGTTGTTCAGCCTGGAGAAGAGAAGGCTCCAGGGAGACCTTAGAGCACCTTCCAGTACCTGAAGTGGACCTACAGGAAAGCTGGAGAGGGGCTTTTTACAAGGACATGAAGTGATAAGACAAGGCCAAACAGGTTCAAACTAAAAGAGGGTAGGTTTAGATGGATATTATGAAGAAATTCTTTCCTGTGGGGGTGGTGAGACACTGGCCCAGGTTGCCCAGCGAAGTTGTGGCTGCCCCCTCCCTGGCAGTGTTCAAGGCCAGGCTGGATGGGGCTTTGATCAACCTGGTCTAGTGGGAGGTGTCCCTGCCCACGTCAGGGGGGTTGGGACTAGATGATCTTTAAGGTTCCTTCCAACCCAAACCATTCTATGATTTTATGACAACAGTCATGCAGCAGTTTTAGGTTAAATGTACAAAAACAATTAAAAATAAACTGCTTTTAGTATGCATGGACATCATGCATGTCCACAACTATATTCAGAAATACACACAGTGGATGCTGGTTTATGAGCAGGCAGCCATGAGGATCAAGTCTCATTACTTTGGTTGAACTGAGTCCATAATTTAGGCTGCTGCTTTTGGGATTGTATCCCTCCAGAAAACCAGTATCATGGAATTTTAAAGCAGAGGCTTATGCACAGACTATTTGTAAAGCAGTAATAGCAGATCAATCCAGGACTTCATTTCAGCATTTCAAAAACTTACACACTGGCAGTTTCTAAATGGCACAGCTCAATGTAGAGCTGGTAATAGACCAGATGCTGCTACTTCTTACCCTTCAGCTATGCTTCTTTAAATTTTATTAGAACATAATAAGCTCAGCTAAAAATATGTTTTAATATGTCTGCATTAGTTAACAGTCTGGTAGGAATTCTAATTATTATTGAGTTTATCAGGGAGTACTACAATATGCCCTTTCTTTAAATTTCTAGAGACCACTTAAGCTGCAGATTGTTAGCTGTATAAATATTTGTTGATATTTAAGATGCATAATTCATTTGTTTCCCCCAAAAAGCTGTGAAGCTGTTTTTGAAATACTGTTCAATTGCTGCTATTTTAGTGAAAGCTATTCACTTAGGTAGTTAGGGCTGTTGTAGTTCCAGTGGGTAGATGAAGAGTTGGGAATTTGAAGTGATAGCTTTGGTAATGTTTTAAAAAATTATTCTGGGTTATGCACTTAAGTATTTTGACTCTGTTTAATAATAATTAAAAAAATGCTTATGGCAAAATATAAGACATAAGATTTCTAATTGACTAAGTAGTGTAAAAATATTAGTTGCAATAATTGCTCATCCAGGTTTTTTTCCTCATAAGACATAGTGGTATTCTTGATATTTTCACTTATTCCTATGCAGATGCTATTGGAATTTGGTGAGCTATTATTGATCAGGGGTAGGGCAGGAACAGAGAAATCATCTGAATTTGCATCTGATTGACAAGGCAGGTGCTTTTTTTGTCTTGTGTTGTTCAACATGTTCCACAGAAAAAATGTGGTCATTGGGTACTATTGCTTTATAAATGAGATTTCAATTGAAAATCATAAACAGATTAACATAACTGCAAATCATTCTTAGTGTCTTTTTCCTCTAATGTTTGTGGAGTTCTCTTTTTTCTTTCAGCCTGGATTTATCATTCTGTACTCAGTTTATGAAAATTAATTCAAAATACTGTATATAAGTTGATTTTAATTTTATTCAAACCCTATCACCCCTTTGACTAGTGCTACTATCTTATTCTCCTATCCTTTATATTAGCTGCTGAGTTGTAACCTTCAGTGTGATCAGAGTCACTGTGCCTGTGCCAGCATCAGCTGGCTTTCTCATGGGGTCCTCTGTGGGTTACCTTTCTCTCTTGTACCTGGAAATGTGTAAGATAAAACCTGTGGAGAGAAAAGAGAGAAAGAGAAAAACCAAACACACCAACAAAAAACCTCAGAAAACTCCCCAGGATTTCCTCATGTACAGAAGTCTGTCTTGCATTTCAATATCCTGTTTTTATATAAATGTTGCTTGCCAGATATCTAAGTCTGTAATTCAGAAATAATAGTATTCTAGCTCTGACTTGTTAGCTTATTTGATATATTATCATATCTTCATTCTCTGATCACTGACCCCAGTGGCCCTTTCCAGCTCAAAATTTATATTTTCACCTATTTTACATTTTGTCTGTAAAAATATCAAACAATGACCTTTTTTTAAAAAAATACATTCTAGCATAAATGTCCCCTGCAAACAGAAACCTCTGCAAAAAAAATCCCAACAAACCAAAACCCCACACAATGGAGTAGCATTCTTGTTTGTTAGCCTTCAAACATGTGACATTTCTAATCCTAGCTGTTTTCCCCTCCTGGGCTTTCTCCTCTTTTGAGTGAAGTTTCATTAACTCTTTCTTGCTCTTTCCCACCATAATAACAAAGTTCTTTTCCTTCACTTCCATCCTAATCCGTTTTCTTTTATTAACAAGACCTCATGTCTTGCTCCTTTTGTGATAAACAGGAAAATTCACCAGAGAAAAATGGAATGTGACAAGAGTGGGGCTGAACTACCAAAGGGAGGAAGGAAAAATATCAGCTAATATTTCTCTAATGAAACTTGTCATTTCCTAATGAAAGGATTTGAAGGAATTTGTCATTAAAAACTGTTTCATCTATGAATGCACATATGAACTATTATTTAGGGGCAAAAGCTTCTTCTCTGAATCCCATGTTTTATACTCAGTGTTTAACTGCAATGTGTTCAGCTTCCTTACTGTGATCCACAAACACTTGCTTGTTTCTTCTCTTTCTTCTGATGTTCAGATTCAATTCCCCCCTCAATAAAGTACTCATTCACTTGATTGGTCTTTACCTAATGTTTTCACCATATTGCCAAGCTCCTTCTATTTTCTTTCCAACATTTGCCTTTTTTTTCCTTCTAGTCATCCGCAAGGTTCTATTTTTCATCTTTTTCTTATACATTTTCTTCTAGGAAATATAATTCAACATAAATTTGCCTCCCACTGTGTTGAGAAATGACAGACTCGGACTTATGCCTGTTTGTCCAGATAAAATCCCACCCTGCCTCTTCAGCTTGTCCTGTGGTTGTATCTGTAATGGCCATTTCAATATCAACGTGTCTAGAACAAGGTTTTTCATGTTTCCTCAAAATCTGTCTTGATACCTCCTTTCTTGACTGTTGGAGGTTATTTAAAGTAACTTTGTATATTTCTCATCACCAAGTACATGAAGTAGGGTCATTAACAGCACCCCAGCCAAAAGGACTAAGCCGCTCAAAATTGCCAACTCAGTAATTTAATGCACCAAGATATTCACAGGAGATACCTGAAACAAATAAAGATATTGATCTGGAGTAGCTAACCACGGTTCAACTCAAATGGTAAAATAAAATTACAAAAAAGGAGAGGTGGAAGAGCAAAGGACAGCTCTATTCTTTTGTAGCTTTGAATGTTTTTAATTGATGTGAGTTTCAATGAAACAAGGCAATATTTTCTTCCTTAAATAATTTCAGATTCTTTAATGCTAAAATACCGAGTGCTGATTTATTACTATGTGGACATGATCATCTAATCATAAAGGCAAATGGAAGTTTTGGGCATCAAGTCTTCCTTAGGTAGTTCTCAATGAACAGAAATCCTATATACATATTTATGCTAAAATTTCACCCTGGGTTCTTAATTCCTTTTCCTTCTCTGAGAGCCTGGATATAAAATCAACAGAGATGTTATGTTACATTTCCTTACCTCTTGGCATTTCCCAGAAAAAACAATGCAAAGTTTGAGTTGACCTTGCTTTAATCCTTTGCACAAATATGTGTTTGTCAGAGAAATACGGCATCATACTAATAATCTCTTTCTGTTAAATTGCAGCCTATGTAATATCGTGCCTTCATGCAAAACAATTGTCTACTTTTGGTAATCTGTAGAGAAAATTAATTCAAGAGACATAAATTAATATTTTACCTGTGTACATACCTATTTAAATATATAAAATTCACCGTAATAGCCGTCAATCTGCCTTCAAAAAAGATCAGCTGAACAATTTTAGCCTTATTTTTCTAACCCATGAGTAGTTTCAGAGGGGAGCAAGATAACAGGGCTTCATGTTTTCTGTTCTCAATAGATTATTTTTTTTTTCCTCTGATATACCAGTGGTCTGAGTATGGTAATCTCATTTTCAAAACTCATGCTAGACCCTCTTCACATTGCATCGGGTTATATGGGCACAGCTGTTCAGCTGGCTCTAGTTTCTAGATATCTGCATTGCATTTCTTACTTTGGTGAGCCTTGCATTATGGAGTTCACAGAGGTGGTCCAGAAGGAATGTTGGAACTCTGGGTATTGACCTGGCAAAGGTAGTTGTAGTTACAAACCCGTGGTCAAGCATATGTGATTATTTCACTTGAGAGTCTCCCAAAAAGTCTTTCATACAAATCTAAGAACTGCAGAGCTCAAACCATTAGGACAAATGCAATTTGATTCAATTGATAGAATTGTTGAGGTGTCAAAGTCTATGCAATATAAACTACATAACAACCATGAGGTGTGACCAGCCCTAAGGAGCTCAATAAAGCAAAGGTATTTTAGCTGGTCTTGATCAGGACTCAGTTTCTTGGAAATCCAGACTAGTGCATAAGATATAAAGACTTATACCCTGTCCTTTATTCATTAAATCAATTCCTAATAGGATTAATAGAAAAATGAGAATTGTAGACCAGGAGAAATTAATATAGTGGAGCCAAGAACAGAATAGACACAGACTAGCAGTTCCCATCTAGCCTGGAAACAAGACCACTACTAAAGACCAAGCATTCAAAGTCAGATTTATTTTCATATATCTTCATACTAAGCAGAATAAACCTGCAGTTAGCAGCAACTATGCTGTGGTTTTGCACAGGGTTTCTCAGCCAGGAATTATTTCCACAGGAAAGTGCTGCTATTTTTCCTGTAGGTAACAGATGGACCTTGCAATTGAGTTCTTCGGGGGGTTTTTTCCCTTATTGTCTGTTGTGTCTGATGAAAGTCTCTACTCTTAGATATCCAGCCTTAATATACTTTATTTATGTATAGTGTATTTACACATAGCACCTTTTGCTTAAGGTGCAGCTGCTGTTAGAAAGCAGAAGATGTTTGAATAAGTAAGGAAACAAATGGACAACATCATGGCATTATGTCGTTCTACATATTAGTGCTGTCCCATCTTAGATGGAGAGTGGACCACTAGTCTTACACTGAATATTGCAGAAGCAGAGATTTACAATTGTTGAGCAACATAGAAAAACAAAATGAAGTAGAATTTCTGCCATAGGAAAAAATATCTCTGGGCAGTAAAATCAATCAAAACAGATGTTTAATGGGATATCAGATAAATCAGATTAAACATCCAAGTGATGACGGCATTTTTACAAGGCTTTAAATCATTAAGACATGATGTCATAGAGTAATTTAAGCTGAAAGGGATTTCTGGAGACCATTTTGTCCAGTCTATACCTCAAAGCAAATTTAAATCAGATTTTTTGGAATCTTTTCCATCTTGTTTTTTAATGTGTCAAGAATGGAGATGCACAACCTCTTCATGTCACCCTCTCCAATGTTTTATTACTTTTCTTATGAATGTTTCTCCTAATACATAATCAGAATTTCCCATGTTGCAGCTAATGCTTTGCCATTTGTTGTTCTGCTCTGTATTTCTAAGTGTCTGGTTTCATCCACTTTACACTCTCTGATTAGCTATAAACAACAGTAAGGTCTCCCACTATTTTTCTGTTCTCCAGATTGAGAAAATGCTGTTCTCTCAGCCACTCCTCATTTACAATGTGGGCCAGGCCCCTTGCCATCTTGATTGTATTTCATTGGCCAAGATACTGTAAATGTCTGTTTTGACCTGGAGCTCTTTTCTTGGCCTCCTGCTGTGTTGAAGAAGGTGAATCAACGTTCAACTTGCTGTCCACCAGAATTCCCAGGTCCTTTTCTGCAAATTTGTTGTCTACACAACCACATCTCAGCCTGTGTTATTCCATGGGATTATTCCATCTCAGTTGCAGGACTGTGCATTTACTTTTTTGGGGGAACAACATGAAGTTCTTTTGGGTCCATATCTCCAGCCACTGGAGTTCCCTGTGAATGACAGTTCCCTCAGCTTATTGAGTGCTCCTCCCATCAGTTTGGTTCCAATCAAAATCTTGCTGAGGTGCACTCTGTCCCATTGCCGAGGTCATTAAATAATTTTAAGTAGAATTGATTTTGGGACTGAACACCACTTAGCTACATCACTAACTACACTACATCAACATTACTTCGCTTCACCACCTAGATACACATGAGTCTATGAGGCTGGGTGGGTTACACACTAGAGTGCTGAAGGACTTGCCAGGTGTACTCACCAAGCCACTCTCCATCCATTTACCAGAAGCCCTGGCTAATCGGAGATGTCCCAGTGGACTGGAGATTGGCAAATGTGACATCAACCTACAAGAAGAGCTAGAAGGAGGATCCAGGGAACTATAGACCTATCAGTCTGATCTCAGTGCCAGGAAAGGTTATGGAACAAATCATCTCGAGTACCATTACGTATCATTTACAGGACAACTGGATGATCAGACCCAGTCAGCACAGGTTCATGAAAGGCAGATTCTGCTTGACAAACATGATTTCTTTCTATAAGAACATGACCTGCGTAGTGGATGAGGGAAAGGCTGTGGATGTTCTCTACTTGGACTTCAGTAAAGCCTTCGACACTGTTCTTCACAACATTCTTCAGAAAAAAACTGTCTGCCCAAGGCTTGGACAGGTGTATGCTCTGCTGGGTCAACACCAGCTAGACAGCCATTAAAAATTGTATAGATATGATCCTTAGGGACATGGTTTAGTGGTGTGCTTGGTAGAGCTAGATTAGTAAAGCTGGGTTAATGGTTTGACTCATTGATCTTAAAAGGCTTTTTCAACCTAAATGATTCTATGATTCTATGAACCCTGAGGAACACCACTATCAATCAGCAGTTTGTTGGACTTCATGCTGTTGATCACAACTCTTTGACCCTGCAACACCAATTATTGTGAGGTTTATATAGTATTATGTTGCATCTGATGCTGGTCAGTTCTACAGAAATCTCTGAACACAAAAGCATCAGCCAGTGATCCAGTATGATGTAAGAAATTCTCCTCTGTGTGTCATATGATTTAGTGGACTATTCAATAGATTTTGGTCTCTGGAACTACATGTTTTCTAATCAGTAGAACATGCAGAACTATTAAAAAAAGCTAGAGTAAAAAGCATTCAGGTCTTGTTTGTTTTCTCAAGCTACAGTTAGCATTCTGATTTGGTTTACTTCTTGCAGAATTCTGTGAAACTTCTTTTCACCATGAAGTTTCAATTTGCGAGAGTCTTTTTTTTCAAAGTACTAAAACCAGCCTCTGTCACAATTGAATTAGTGTGATTTACTGCTCTGCTCCTGCTTTCTGTTGTACTGCTGTGCAGTTAGCTCTTGACAAATCAAAGATCAGAGTACGAGTATTTTAAATCTGATTTACAAAGTGTTTACTTCAGGAAAAATTGTACAGTTAGTATAGTATATTACATTCTAAGTAACAATTTGTTGTTCTTAGTGATAAAAAATTAAGCTAAGGGTGATATTTTGGTATGCTACAATAAAAATACAAACATTCTAATGAAAAAATCTTAAGCTTTATTGTTTCATGTAAGAAATTGAGAGATTGGTTGGTTATTTTGTCATTCTGTCTCGTAGTATAACAGCGGGAGCTAGGATGTCAGCTCAAGTATTCTAGTGTCATGATGGAGTATTTCTTCCCATAGTATCTGCAGCAGAATCACGAGGTGGGATTTTTGATGTTTGGGGTTTTAGGTTAGATTTTTTTTTCCAGTAAACAGATTGTTAGTATTTGAAATTAATTCAAATTTGTTCAGCATCAATGGCATGAATTATTTTCCTGCCATAAAAGTTTCACTTCAGTTTCATTTAGTAATATTTGTTGTTGTTTTTTTACTAGCATGCCTAGGATAGTGGGAGTAGAGAGTATAAAATATCTTAGCTAGAGTGTCGAATAAGGGAGATTTTACACTGAGAACAGCTTTTCCAAGATACAGGCCAGATGGTAGCTTTGGGACTTAGAAGCTGAGAGAAGTAGCTGGAGTGGTGTCAAGAGAAACAGTTTTTTAAAAAAATACAAAAAAATAAAGGAGGCAAGAGAGATTGTCAAGTCAAATCAACACAAGTAACTATTTGCACTACCATTCTCATGTCTGCATGATTAGCTGTATTAGTCACATTATAACCTAGCAGAGAAATCTAAAGCAAGGATGAGGAACAAGGTGAGCATACCAAATATTTAGATAACCTTATACAAATACATTTCACTGCATTTAACTGTGAGATGTCAGCCCATGACATCACAGCATAGCTTTAGATATTTCCATCAAGTCTGATGGAGGAATTGAAGCTGTTATCTATCCAAACTTATGGGATAAGAACTACATATGTATCAAAATGCAAAGACATTATGACGCACTGAAAGGCAAGTTATTTTCTACCTGTGGACCTGGAAACCTCATACCCTGATACAATTGCACCAGTCTGAAATCTGCACTGTGCCACCTCCACTCTGGAACCAAGGCAGGGACTGGTGTAATTCTGGCTTCTTATTTCAGAGCCTTCTCAAAACATACGGAAGAATAATAAAGTGCTAGAAAGAAAATACTCTCCAAATTATGGAACTTCTCTTTTTTTTCAAACTTGAAATTCATAACCCCACTCATAAAAGTTAGCCGGGATTGTCCAGAATGAAGTTTCTTACCTGGATGTACAACATAACCCATAGAGTTATAGGTTTATAATCTTCAGCAACAGCTAACAGCAGCCAAAACATGACTCTTGTAAATTAGCTGTCATTGTACTATACCGTCACAAAGGAGAAAGATACATTGATCCCCTAATTTCTTATGGAAAGTGGCACAAAATACTGCTATAGATATATATAAAAGAATTTTAGTGACCAATCCAGATCGATCCAAACCAGGTGTACTTCAAACACTTTTAGTAGCAGGCATTAGAAACAAGAGCAACCTTAACTGAACACCATTCAAAGCTAGAATATGTTGTTGCTGCCATGAATTGATCTCTAAACTAGTGAAAACTATTTTTTGTTCCTGAAGTATTCTCTTGCTTGAGGAGACATTCCAGAATAACAGGTTTTACAACAATTTATGGATTGAGAGAAAGCTGAAAGAGTCTATAGGGCTTATTGAAGCTAACTGTAGCTCATAGCTAATTGTTCAACACTGAGGTTCTGCTTAAATTCATAAAAGAACAGCAAACATTCATATATCTAACTTGCTTTGGATAACAAGAAAGGATAACAATTTGCACAGTGAGGGAGCTGGATTCTTTTCATGCACAGACGTGTCAAGCCCTTAGTGTTTAGATTATGTTTCCTGTCTATAAAACTAGAAAGGGAAATTCCCTTATTAACAGAAGATTGAAAATTACTAGCTGGAAGGGAGCCACAAAATGGATTTTCTGAACAGGATTTTCTAAACTCTTTGAGAGAGCCTAAATGCTTCTGTTCTCAAAAGAAAAGAACTGGTACATTTGGGATCTTTAGAAAACAACCCGTTAGGCTCAGGAGGCAGAAGGAGAGGAAAACTTTTACAGTCAAAGAGTGCAAAAACCATACCTCTGTTCTGAAATGTACTGCAGGCTCAGAAAGTCCCTGTGTACACTGACAAGGTGTGTGAGAAAGTATTTCAGTGCACATTTCTGTTTTCACTCTGTGTTATTCCATATTTTAAGAAAGAACTACCATTTGTGAATATTGAGTTTATGATGCACTAGAGAGGTTATGAAAGTCTTTAGAGAACATACCGGTATATTTGCTACCTAATAACTTCAACAACCAGTTAATGTATTTTAAGTAGATATAGTAAAAATTCTCAATCAATTTATTTTATAATGAAGTTTCAGAGGTGATTTCATCATGGTCTACAGGCATCTAAGTGAGGAAAGCTATCTGATGGTAATGGCTTTTTAATTTACTGGAAAGTTATAATGAGTTTCAGTGGGTAGAAGCTGATGCTAGATAAACCCAGACTAGAAACAGGGTTCACACAATAAAGTAAAGCTAATTATGGGTTGGAAAAGCTTTCCTATATGTATGAAGGATTCCCCCCACCTGAAGTCTCAAAGTTGAGACTGGACATCCTTCAACTCAGTTTGTGATATTTCAAGCAGAAGCCATAAATTTGATACAGGAATTAGTGAAGTTTTTTGTCATGTGTTTGCCCAGAAATCAAACAGGTATTTTAATGGTCTGTTCTGAGTTTAAATCTACTAAAACTAGTCAAATTTTGAATACATTCCTCTACATTGTTCAGAAACTCCTCAGATTTTTTCATAGTGAGATTGCAGCAGCAGTTTTGTGCAAGATCACCAATGTGAGACAAAGTGTACCAGACAAAAGGTGTGATACATTTCTATGCTCCAGAACTTGCTTTCTAACACAGGTTTCAAGACAGTTATCTGGAACACTAGAAGTCTGTTCTTGTAATGACTCTCAGGAGTGTAAGATATGCAAGTCTTCACAATACAGAGGATGAATGGAGAAAACCATCAACATACATTTCCCACTGTCTCTTGATTCATTGCTGAATTTAGCTCTAAACACTGTTTCTACATCTTAGACTGTAATCCCTCCCATGTTTTCCTTTTTCCCAGTTGAGGAAAAATAATGTGCTCACAAACGGTAGATTTGACATTGAGGTTATTATTACCAGGCCAATATCAGTAAGTCTGTATTTTTCCTTTTTTTCTAATCTGTCTAATATATATATGTATAATAGATAAATATTTACAGCATTTGTTTGGTTAAAAGAGTGCAAGATATGGTACACCTTTTCTTCCTACAAGAATACCCGTCAGAATCTATCTTAATCTTTCTGT
This sequence comes from Aegotheles bennettii, assembly GCA_013398125.1. NCBI lineage: Eukaryota > Metazoa > Chordata > Aves > Caprimulgiformes > Aegothelidae > Aegotheles > Aegotheles bennettii. The sequence goes on along the minus strand of VZRW01007749.1, from coordinate 844,321 downwards.
TTAAGAATGCATTACATTTTTTAGTTTAGCTCAATCAAAACACAAACATTCTTCTCACTTGATTTTCTGTCTCCTGATTTCTTTCATAAAGGACAGAGAGTTTAGATACTCACCTACATGTAGAGACAAGCAATCTTCTTTAGGTCTATTTTATAAAATAGAGGAACTAGTTTATTTAACTTAGTTTTTAGACATGCTGTATAAAATGTTCAAGGACTTAGCCTTTCTTAACAATTGAATGTTAATTAACGTTATTGATTTCACTTAATAAGTCACCAACATTTAAAAAAAGTCAGCCATTAACTGGGCTATGCAGAAATATATAGAACTTTCAATATTTTTATTTCATTGCTATTTAAATATGCATCTGAAGAGCATCTGAAGAAATGTTAGTGAGCAATAAATAACACTAATGTTTTCCAGCTACAGAAGTGAGTCAGATTAACACTGACAAGAGTGTTCTGTGCTATTTGGTCACCATTTCACACAGTAAATTCTCAACTTCCCAATTTATGTTAAGGGCTAAGTTAGTGGAGAACCTGGGCCCATCTAGAGCAGTGCTCCTTCTCCAGCAGTGACTGCAAGCAGACTGCCAGAGAAAAGTATGAACTGAACATGCATATTTGATGTTTCCACCTACTACTTTCCCAGCCTCTAATCATCTTCAGCTGAGGGGATTTCCTGAATCTGTTCAGTTTAGTTACTATCTAGCTAATCACAAAAGATCTTTTTTCCAAATGCTTCTTCAAGAAGAATTTTCCTTACTCCTTGAAGCTACGTGGAGAAGACAGAATCTTTTTTGTCTTATGTGGGTTTGGATGTAAAATATTATTTCTTAAAAATAGATGTAATTGTGAGCAGCCTAGCTGGAGAAGAACAATATGCATAAGGGGTAATAAGAAGACACATTTTAAGATCTCACATGTTCAAAAGGGTTGAACTACTAAAATCATGCAAAAGAGGGAGGGGGAAAATCTCCCCACTGTGAGTTGGGATCGTAGTCAGTGAGAAATACGCATTAGGAGTCTAAACATGTATCTCCTGTTTAACAGTAGACATTTTTCAGGTCCACTATAAAAGCTTGTAAAAAAACCTGTAAAAGATCAAGTCCCCTAAGTGTTAATCTGAGCCATTAGTAAATGTGACAAGAAAAAATGAATTTCATTTATTTACCTAAATATTACACTTAGGCAGTCAGTTGCATTGAACTCAATCTCTTTGCTTTTCTTAAGTGTTGTGAGGAAGTTCAACAGCATGGCAGCTGATAGTGAGGAATGTAGCCCATGTACATATGTACCCCATGCCCACTCTGGAAGTGTTTGGACATAGCAAAGGTAGAATTTACGTATCTGATTTTAAATGTCTACTATCTGAGCTAGTTATCCAAACTCCTGCTATAATCAAAGAAGAGAAACTGTGGATTTTAGGGTGAAAACCATGTCATCTTAAAGAAGAGGTCTAAAAGAGACAGATGTCTCATACTGTAATAGTGCTATTCACTCTTGTTGACTGGAAAGGGAGCCTAGGGTGACTGGCTCAGATGCAGATGTGTAACTTTGGTGTGATGAATCTCTCCCTAGGGACTCTGGTGTCCCTCCTTGTTAACTGAAGATTGAAAGAATTTGGAAATAAGCCCTGCAGGAAGCCTGTTACGTTTATGGCTTTAAACCATTATAAAACTTTCGCCATTTCAAGCATTTGTATGCAGTTATGAAAGAACTTCAGAAGCTGCAAACCACACTCCTGTTGACTTTTGCACCATTGCCCTGCTCAGGAATTCTGGGATCTTTTTCATGATCTGGATATAATCTCATGTTGTAATAATACTCATCTGTTCTTTTCCCACATTCAATGTCTGGGATGCTATAAAATACAGAGATGCCCAGAGAGGGATGTAAAATTACTGAGATTTTCTCAAAGCACAAAAAGCTGCAGTTCATTTTCCACAGTGTTCATAGACAGGATCTACAGAGAGACCTTGACAGGCTCAATCAGTGGGCGGAGGACAACTGTATGGGATTTAATAAGAAAAAATGTCAGGTTCTGCATTTAGGCCACAACAACCCCATGCATTGCTACAGACTTGGGGAAGAGTGGCTTGAGAGCTTCTTGACAGAAAAGGACTTGGGGGTGCTGGTTGACAGCCAGATGAATATGAGCCAGCAGTGTGCCTAGGTGTCCAAGAAGGCCAACAGCATCCTGGTTTGTATCAGAAACGATGTGACCAGTAGGAATAGGTAAGTGATTGTTCCACTGAATTCGGCACTGGTGAGGACGCACCTTGAGTGCTGTGTTCAGTTTTGGGCCCCTCGCTTCAAAAAGGACATTGAGCAGCTGGAGTGTGTCCAGAGAAGGGCAACAAGGCTTGTTAAGGAACTGGAACATATTTCTTCTGAGGAACAGCTGAAGGAGCTGGGTTTATTTAGCCTGGAGAAGAGAAAGCTTAGGGTAGACTTCATTAATCTCTACAACTCCCTGGCAGGGGGCTGTAGTGAGGTGGGGGCTGGTCTCTTCTGCCAAGCCAACAGTGAGAGGACGGGGGAAAATGGACTTAGCTTACAACAGTGGAGATTCAGATTGGATATTAATTTTTTTTTCACCATTAGGGTGATCAGACACTGGAACAAGTTGCCTAGGGAGGTGGTGGAATCTCTGTCCCTGGAAGTGTTCAAGAAGTGCCTGGATGAGGCACTGAGTGATAGGGTTTAATGTTTTAGGGGTTATGGTGGTGCTGCGTAGACAGTTGAACTGGATGATCTTGAAGGTCTCTTCCAGTCATAACGATTCTGTGATTCTGTATCCTTCTCCCCCTACTAGTATTTTCAAATACTTAAAATTAGAATCTTTATGTTGCCATTTCTTTCAAGTTAAAACTTGAGCTGCTGGACTAATATTGATACAAACATAAACCACAGAGCTTTAGTCTATGTACAGGAAAACAATATAGAAAACAACAAAAAAACTATTATGAACTTCAGAAATGTAGGACTTCGGATTTCATTTTGTAAATATGTAGCACATAGGATGAGAAACTTGCTTTCCTTCTCTTTGCAGCATGAGTGACAGATTTCTAACTATTATAAACCAGAGACTATCTGACAGTAAATATGTTTTATGAATGGATTGATGTTAACACTAGGAGTGCCAGCTAGTAATACATAACTGAATCATTACAGTGATCAGATACATCATCACATGGAGTTTGTCGGTCCCTTTGTGTCCATAAAATTTATACAGCATTCACGAGAAGATCTGATCTGCTGCCAAGGAGCTCAAGATTTTCTGTTTATAGCACAGATTAATCCTGGAAATAAATATATCATTCTTTAAATGGCTAGAAAACAGGTTTTGAGCTTTCTTAGCAGAGGTGGCTTAGTGAGTATTTGACCATACTATATGAAACTCCAATAAGAAACCTTCTTTTTCACATAAAGGAACAGCAACATGGTGAAGGTGTTTCACAGAGTAGAGGTGTACTGTTCTTTACTCTCCCAAGGATCACACTTCTTTGGATCTCCATGTGGATGTGTGAATGTGTTTAATTTTCAGAGTTGTCCAGTTCCCTTTTTTTCTACAGCTTTTTTAAGATCTTGTCTTCTGTGTAGTATTAGCTCAGGAAGCACCATCCTTAGCCTAGCCTTTGATCAGACATAGAGATCTCTAAATGTGGGCCATCTAGACAAGTAGATGGAGCATGGTTTGATATTTCAGTGCAGTGATGCTGAAAAAAGTGATGCAGTGATGATTCAAGTGCTGACTGCTGCTTAATACAGCAACCCTGCTGTTAAAGTGGTATTTTGCAATATAATTGTAATAACTTGAAAGGAATGGATGCTACTGTGAAAGAGCACTGAGAATGTCTGCAAGAGACCAATTTTATGTGGTCTTTATGTTTGAGGTAGGTGTTTGTTTGGAAGAGAATTGACTGGGGATGTCAATTATTCATAAAACAATATTCTTTGGAGGACAGTCAGAAAAACTAACAAAAGTTAGTCTCCTAATCTGAATCACTCTCTGGAGGATCCCTTCCCTGAACTGACTGTAATGGAAGCCCAGGGAAATCAGACATCCAAGTCTTAAGTTAGTCTTCACCCTCTGTGAGATATATCAAAGTAATATGTGTAAATACCTATTGTTAAGTTCTTTAAAGAAGAACTGAGTGCTCCTTCATATCACACTTAATGTAATGTGCAGGCAAAATGAATGCAAACATAAATTTGTTTTGAAGTACTTAGAGTTCTAATACTTCCTGTGTCAGCCAAAAGATCTGAAGAAGAATCAAAGTGTGGGTGTCTTGGGTCCCTAGAGTAACTTGAATGACAATAAATGTGACGATGAAGAGAATTCAAGGCCAGATTTTCATTCCATTCCACCTACTTTAAAGCTCTAACCTCTTTCATGCTGTGCTCCTAGTCTGTCTTCTTATTTTCCCTCTTCCATGTGTGTGATTTAATAACAAAATGGATAAGAGAAATTAAGTGCCCAAGTGAGACAGTGCAGGGAGAATGATCTATATATATATGCATGTTGATTTGCCAGGTAATTATTTCAACAGCCTTTCAGTTTCATTAGAGTTTCTGGTACAAGTCAGAATGTCACTTATTTTTATTTAAAGGTTACAGGAAGGAAAATGGGAACTGACGTCTTCTTCAGGCAGGCCTGATTTATCATTATCAGTTGTATCTTCAATGTTGCGCAAAGCCACATTAGCTCTACTTTAGTCATAGAAGAGATCTTTACAGCTTACTGAAAGGCAGTGACCACATATTTTGCCTTGCTCTGTTCTGCTTACAATATTTTTCTGATTTCCAATTGTCCTTCTCTAATTAGTCACTGTGAATATTTAAAAGTGCTACACAGTGCAACAGTACTTGTAAATCCATAGCCATCTTGATGCCTCAGATTTTTAACCCTACCCTAGATAAACACTATAAAGATCTGATATGTCTTAAAAACTGATAGTAAATTACAGTACAAAGCACAGGCAGCAAATCCAGCATGTTCTTCTGAAATAAGATTCTCTGGGAAAGTCATTCACTAAATTGTGAACTCAGCATAACCTGGAGTTTCTCAATACTCTGAGGCAATAGATTTCTGATCAGTATCATCTTATTTTTTTGAAGTACAACATCTTCAACATCCTACTCAGTTTCTTCCAGCAAGTTGTTTGTTGGGTTTTTTCGCTTCATTCAGGAAGGACAAATATAATCTGCATCACAATGAAAAGCAGGCCAGTCTCTGTTCAACAAATGCTTAGGATGAGAAAAAAAGGTGCTTCTTTATCAAGCATTGTCATTGACTTATTAAGGAAAAGTAAATATATTGTTTCTCTTCATCTTTTCAGCTCAGCATTTTATTTAGTTTTTTTTTTTAATAAAGACTATTTCAAGGTGTGGAAACAATCTCTTTTAGTTTAAGGTCTATCTTTGATATAGATGTGAAAGTTTGATTCAATTGTCTAAGGATACCCCAACTGTGTGTGATGTCTTGGCCCTCAGCTGCCCACGGATGTTTTTCTATAGATTCTGTGTTGTATCTGTCACATCTGCAAGTTTACTAGATACTCTAAAATCTCTTGATCGATTCTAGATGTTTTTATTAAGGCAGGCATAATTCAAGCTCTCCAAGTGGGATTTAGTATCATATTTAGATACCTATGTATCAGATGCATGTACCTACTTGTATGTATCTACTTGTGAGCTACATGTCTAAGATCCCAAAACAGAAGTCAATGGGTTGGTTCAGTTGCTTAAATCCATTTTTCTAGTACTGTTCAATGCACTTAACTGCATACAGAACATTCTCAGAAGGCCTACAGCCTTCTGGAACAGCATCTGGAAGTGAAGCAGAATATGCTCAGATATCTCATATCTGGCTATGGATGGGCATTTGCATCCCATCTCTAATCAATGCAGTCATGTGATGCTAAACAGCTATTCAGCTCTCCCTAAAATAGACATTTAGGGCATGATATAACAGCCTGAACAAGGGAGTGTACTGCCATTCCAGAGGTACTGCAGATACATCCAGGCCATTTACATGATGTTGGGAGATATGATTCAGCATCTCTGAAGACATGCTCTTTAGGAACAGCAGCTGAAGGCCAGGTGGGTTACCCTTTTGTGTTTTTAATGGCATAGGAACAGTATGCTAAGGCACCTGGGCTGAGTCTTTGCTGGCCAGTCAACTGGACTGTGTTTCAGACCCTCTGAAGTCATGTGTTGAGTTTTTAATTTAAGAAAAATCTCTATAAAATTCACATCACTTAAGTCTAAACTGAGTTCCAGTTGAAATCACATATCCAAGCAGTCACTTATGAAAAATGTTTCTTTTCATAGAGTCCATCATAGAATGGTTTGGGTTGGAAGGGACCTTAAAGATCACCCATTCCCAACTCCACTGCCAGAGAGGGGGCAGGGACACGTCCCACTAGACCAGGTAGCTCAAAGCCCCATCCAGCTATCCTTTAACACTGCCAGGAAGGGGGCAGACACAGCTTCTCTGTGTCAGTGTCTTACCAGTCTCACAGTAAAGAACTTCTTCCTAAAATCCAATCTAAATCTACCTTCCTGTAGTTTGAATCCATTACCCCTTATCCTACCACTACATGTGGCCACAAAAAGTCCCTCTCCAGGTTTTCTGTAGACCTTGTGATGACATCTTTGATGCAGGTGGGCCATCATTCCCATCATCCCTTAACTGAGATTTCCCACTAAGAGCCTGATACCTCATTTTCATAATGAACCATGACGCAGAGTTATCTATCCATATTTGCAACCCTGCTTTACCTTCTGTTCTTGCCCACATGACGAAACAAGACATTTTCAGTAGAGCACTTTCTGTAAGTCTTCAGAATCCAGTGCAAAATATTCAATAAACATGTTCCATACAACAAATCTTAAGGTTTCTTGTAGTTATGTTGGTGTAACTATTGAAATTCATGGCAAAAGTTATGAACTTATTGTTTAGTTATGACTCAAAACTCACTTTCACTCCTCCTTGCACTCCAGCTGGCTGCATTAGCCTTTAAGCTATTGGTGCAAATCTCCACTCCCCCTGAGGATAAGAGGTACTATTTTAAAAGGGTGGCTTTCTATTCTTTTGTGAATGATTGTCATAGATAGTGAAAAATGGCAGCTGGTTTTGTTCTCAGTGGGATGTATCTGTAAGTAATTATTAAGGAAGACTACAACTTGGTATGGCTGGCTGTCTCTTCTTTTAAACCTATAAATAAAAACTGAAAGCAATTAGGGCTAAAGGGCAATCTGGATGTAATTTGTGTGCAATGCCTAACACAGCAGGACTTTAATTCAAATGGTGTTATATGCAATGATATGATATTTACACAGTTCTGTAATTCCCAGATTTGAGCAAGCTCAAATGTTATAAAAAGTTATTTCTAACCAAAATGGATATCTGGGAATGCCTGGATTTCATGAATCTATTCTTTTGTGATATGTGGCACAGGTTTCCACATAGAAGGTTTTCCCAAAGATCTGGAGAACATGTTTTTGACACATCTTTACCCCAGGTAAAAAGCCACCTACTTTAACACTGGCCCAACTATAAAGTACAGTCACCAATGCAAGTTTTAAGGGACAAAAATAATGCATTCAGAAGATAATTCTTTTGAATAAAGCTGTTAGACTGGCAAGGAACGTAGAATATAAGAAAGAAGTAAGAAACCCTCCAGCAACAGTGGAAACACTAAGAATTATTTATCATAAATAAAAGACATTCAAGATGACATGTCAAAGCACAATAGCCGCTAGTTGTGCAGGAACAGGACTACCCAATTATACAACTCAGGTTAAAAATAAATGGTATCTTCTAATGCTCATGACAAGTTAGATACTTAATTCTGACCTGCAAAATGCCCGACTTTATAAATTTATATGCAGCTGTGTCAATTAGATGCAGCATAAAGTATTTACACTTTTTAGTAGTACAACTGGGGGAAAAAAATCCAACTGCAATAAAAAAGATTGTATGAAAATGTAAACCAGTCAATAGAAAACTTGTGTACATTTGTGGCCTCCAATTTGTCTTCAATTTAAAAGGTAGATTGAAAAAAAACCCAAAACAGCCAAACCTTATAGGCATACTTGCATGTTTATCTGTTCTGCGATGGCAGAGATCATTCTCTTGTTTCACTCAGCATTCAGATGACTTATTACACTTCATAGCCTGTTTAGTTCATTTTTAAACATATAAAGCAAACCATAACATTTGGAGGTTGGTAGATATGGATCTGTTATTTTGGTCCAGTAATGAACCTTTGTATATAGATTTTTGTTCAAACTCTCACTTTCTCACCAGACAGACAGAAGACTTTCAACAAGTAATTTTGGGTTGAGGAAATTTGTACTTGTGATTAACTTTTGAAACATAGAGTAAGGTCAATTAGCTCAGCTGACTCAGCAAAGCTTCAGATATTCTAATGTACAGGATGAGGCATATCCCTAACATCCCATTATATTCCATAATGCCTGTCACAGGCTATCTGATAAAAGTAAATCCTAAAAAGGCCTTAGTGTGTCTTATTCATTTGGACTTGTGCTTGATGCATGTCTTACCTTACAGTCTCAGGAAGAAGAGACGAATGAGCTATTCTCATTCATTTGAAATGTCTTGCTTTGCTTTCTTTTTATCTTCCTTTCTTCTTCTCCATCTAAAGCTGACTGCCATTATTCCTTGCCTTGTGAAGTCTTTCTGGCTTGGGCATGAACAACAATTCAGCCTGTACCATTGCAGTGAGTCTACTCCACCACTCGCAGCTGTAACTCTTTTCCTTTGTTTGCTTTATATCTATCTTCCACATTCCCATCTGTATATATGCTGCATCAAGCTCTTATGGCTGAAGTGAGCCATACCTGTTTTATGAAAGGATTCTGGAACCTTTTGCACTTTCCAGTCAGCATAAGAAGAAACTTTTTCTTTCATCTGGAAGAAATTCTTCAAATTTCTTTTTACCTATAATGTATTCTATATCATCTCTCACATTTTCTTGCATAAGGGAATAAGGGTCATGTCTAAGGTATAATTGAGGCAGTATCTCAGGGAAGGCAGACTTGAACTCTACTTAGTTCAAGAAGCTGGATCAATATGTATTCCAAAAGATTACATCCATCTAGTCACATCATCTTGTTTGAATTCAGTGGTGGGTAAAGCCTGAATGCTGCTCTACTCCTTAGTTCAAAGGTCCTGAACTAGTTTTCCTGGATGTGACTTCACACACTGGTTTCTCTGTTTGTTCCAGATTCTTCCAGGCAGTCTCCCTCATTTTGGCAAGATAACCTTGTAGAGGATTTATATGGACTGAGTGTGATTTTAGTGTTTGAGCCTTTTATTCCTGTTGTGCAAGAAATTTTGCTCCTCTCCAGTTACCCACCAAACTCCTGTGCCCCAGTATCACCAGGTGTGCAGTCCATGACACTCTGCTATATAGTATAGAATAGCTTGAGTTCAAAGGGATCTTTAAAGGTCATCTAGTCCAATCCCAGTTATGGACTACTGTCCACTAATGACAATACCATGGAGGACCCAGAGCCACCACCATGAAAAAAAAAAAAAAGAAAAAGCCAACAATCAAACAAAAAACCCCAACATTACTATCATTAGGACTCATTCTGATAAGTAGCACAGACATCACGTTACACATTGATCCAAATGCTGAAAGCTAGGTTGCCAGCTTACCTGGCACAGCGTGTTCAGAGATGGACAACTACAAGTTATGACTATTCTGATCCTGTTGTGGCAATAAGGTGTTGTGTAACAGATGTTCTCGCTGTGCAGTTGTTCCTGATTTCCTGCAAGCTATCGTACCAATTTCTGTCCAGAAACTATACTAGGTATTCTGCTTACCTTCATCAGACCTAAGAAGCCCAGTAGCTTTAGGACTTCTAGTGCCTGGTGATGACTGGATCTTTTCAGCAAGGTATATGGGGAAAACATACGTGTAGTCTCCATACCATGCAACCATGATTAGTGTAGGGAATGAAAGCCCTTCTCTTCACTGGAAGTTTGAAGTTTTTGTAGTGTTGCAATATCAAGGAATCAAAATACTATCTGCAGGTTTCTTGGAATTTATGTATCCTGGACAGATTTTGGCTTTCTTCAGATCTGCAAACAGAGTATTCCAACAGCTGCAATGCTTCTCCAATTTTACTCCGGAAAGGGATAGAGTTAAAAAATACATATACTTCTCTTCCTAACTACTGACTGGCTGGTGCTGCTGCTTAGATCTGCCAGTGGTGATGATCTGAGGCAGGGCTGGTATGCTGTCTTTAATTTATTTTGACCATCTGCTTTTTCTACTTCTAATTGGTACGTGTTAAGAGGGAGAATATTCTTAAAAAGCGTTTAGGCTGAGAATGCTCCTGGACTAACTAAAAGCAGATTGAAATATAATATTTGTTCTTCGTTGGACAGACCGGGCTGTATCTCAGCAACTGTCTCTTATTTGGCAAGATTATTCTTTTTGCATAAAGCAATTACACGTGCTAGGGTTGCTATTGGTACCAAGGATGCATTAGTAAAAGTGAAAGAAGATCTTTTTTAGCAGGCTATGCACACTTGTAAAATATTTACATCGTACCTTGTATATACTGCAGTTTCTTCATAAACACTGAACTTTATGTGTCCTAGTAATGCTTAAGATATGAGAAGTGTATCCAAATAAGGGTCTTGAATAGGGGTTTGTGCACTCTGATCCTTCACTCTGAAACAGTAACCTTAAGGTTGGTCCATTTACTTGTTTTGTCATCTCAGTGGAGACCTTGAGAAGTCTAATCTGCATTATTTGTCTTATCCTAAAGCCAAGTTTTTGCTAATTGTATTAAAGCCTGACCTACCATCTGAGAGTAGAACTTCACAAGCGTGCAGGAGTCTACCTCCTGAACCATTGTCACATCACAGATTACAGGCACAGGAGACAGCTAAACATAGTCGAAATAAAAATGGACAATTTAATTTGGTTTTGTTTGTTCTTGTTTCTTCTACACTTTCTGGGTGGCACTCAGTGTTGTCTAAGTTAACTAGTTAACAGTTCAGTTCAAACAGACCATGTAAACAAGCTGTGTGAACAGAGGTGCATCCCCACAGGTGACTTGATTTGCTCTCAGGTGTTTTGCTTTCCCTACCAGCTTCAGAGAAGGATCTAATAACTAGCTTAGACTAAGCTTTAAGAATTTACAGCAAAGCAACACAAATAATATGATTTTTTTTTCAAATAATTTTGAGTTTTCTAGATCTATTGCCATTGCATTTTCAAGAAACATCAGAAAAATCTCTGCATTCAAGTAGATGGACATTATGTAGTTTTTATCCATTTAATTTCATTTAATTTCATTCATATTTTTTTAAAATAATATAGATTAATCAGCCTTTTCTAATGAAGCTAAACCTAGCCACTTATTTGATACGTTATTTTCAAATGTCATTTCCCCCAGTAGTTAAATTAGTTAAAATGCCTTATAATAATAACTACACTAATCTAGTAGATACAATAAGAAAATTTGGTAACACATAGTATTTCTTACCAACACTGTACTTGTATTTCTTATTTATAATATTCCTCAAAGAATTATGGGGGTTTTTTTCTTTGTCATTTTATAGGACCCTGGTAATAGCATATGGATTCTGTTGGAGATAGAATATCATACAAGTTTGGATGAAATATCTACGTAGCAAACAGTCTTGCTGGTAAGCAGCTTGTATATTCTTTCTTCTTTTTTGCAATATTTCATGTCAAGTTATTCAAAGGAAGGCTTATATTATGTTCAAGTCGATGTTTACTGAAAACAAAGGGTATTTTAGGAATTTATAGTTCCCTTTCCCTTTACCAAATAACTTCAGAAATACCAGATTGTATTTCTTCCCTTCCTTGAGAGAAACATTTTCAGTTTCCATTTTGTGCCATTGTGTATCATGAGGCTTTATAGGCTCTTTTATCTGCAGGTGCTCCCTCATAAGAAATGTACAAAGTTCATTTTCATAGACTTGTACGAGAGTCAGAAAGCTTCTCTCTATTTTTTTCCACACTTTATTCTGTCTTTTTATTTTTGGAGTGTTCTGGTTGTATTCATTGTAAGCAGTGTGGTTTTGGTTTGTTGATGATGTTGAAGAGTGTGGGGCTATAAACATCAGTGCAGTTTCTATTCATAGCTGATTAATGAATGTCAGATATTAAAAGTATTTAAACAGAGAGTATCAAGAAAATCACACATCATTTAAAAGATTAGTTATAAGGTCACTAGTCAGGAACACCGGAGCTCTAGTCCTGCTGCTGCCTCTTTTTTTGTATGACCTTGAGTGAGTAATTTTTGAAGAGAGGAAACTATTTCTGTGAGGGGATACAGTAATGTATGAATTGAATTACTCTTCTTTACATAATTGGAGAGCTCATTAGGTAGCTGTTAAGAATGACTAAAACCCATTAAGCCTGGTAAGACTTATTTCTTCAAAAAAATTTAACAAAAATTAAACAATATAACTTTAGTTCCTAATGGAGTTGCTTTAACTCTAAGATTTCCATTACTGTCCTCACTGCTGATTGTTGCTTCCATCAACCGTGTGTAAAATCTGCACTTTAAATGTTGTTAGAGATTTTGTATCTTACAATGAGGTAAAGATTTATGAATTTAAAGTAGAGAAACCCAAGGTGAAATCACCAGATTTGACTTGCCAGATTGCTGCATAAGGAGGTATGTGTTCTAGAGACTAATGAAAGAGAAAGAACATTTTACTTGATGATAGCCACAATGGCTGAAATACTTGTCTATTTGAAATATCACTAACTAAAAACAAGTGGATCTTCTCTGTTAAGTCTTTACAAGGAAGAGAAATGTCTGGGAAATGTATTTACACTGTATTTTCACATATTACCTGCATATATATCAGGAGAAAGGGATGAAAATCTCTACTTGGCAGAGGGGCTTTTATTTGCAGATAATGTTCACAACTCAACTGGATAAGTCCCACAGCAACCTCATCCACTTAGACTTGCTTTTGGGCAAGGGTTGGATTAGACATCCAGAGGGACCCTTCTGACCTAACTTACTCTTTGGGCCTGAAAGTCTGTGTAACCAGATGATACGTATAATAATCAGAAAACTCTTACATTATGTACACAAAACAAGGTACTTTATTTAATCTTCAAGAGATATTACATGACTTAATATCCAATGGATGAGACCAATTGAACTCTAAAGACACTGAGGAAAGAAGGGGAGCCAGAGAAAAGGAAGAGGTATTTGTTTAGTCAGGTTAGGATGCAACTGTGGGAGATAATTAGGTACCTAATAGCATAGGTGTGCATGTAATTTATACTGTGGTTTTCAGTTTTCCTTTTAAATGTTTTTATTTTAGAATATGACTTGGTCTCAAAAGTCTGTGTGATCACTGACTGCTTTGATCACTGGAGGCACAGATTTTTACATGCTGGGCAAAACTTAAGGTCACTTGGGGAATCATGACTGGTTTTACAGAGGGAAGTCTGTGTCCAGTCTCCCTAGCAGGAGGTTATAAACCACCACAAATGAATATGAATGAGGAATACTCTTGCTGTAAAAAGGACAAATGTAATTTTACAGTGTGAATAAAGTACAGACTGCAAAATGTGAAATAATCCTCCTGCTCTGCTTAGTATTGGTACAACCTCAGTTAATGTTCATACTGGGACAATTCAAGAAAGCTATGAACCAGCTGAACATATATCTCAGAGGAGAATCAAGGATGAGTGAGACCTAAAATAAAGGTGAAAGTGCTTGAGATGCTTTATGGTAAAAGGGGCTTGAAGAGCTTCAAATACATGATAGGCTGTTAGAGAAAGAAATAGATACTTTCTTCTCTCCACCGTGTTCATACTGGAGAGAGCAAAAAGTAGGGAATTTAATCTGAAGTTAATTCAAAGCAGGTAGCAAGAGAAAGATTGGACAGGTTGGGAAAAAAAGGTGCTGAAATAAACTGCTTGGATGTGTTGTGAAGATGATCACTGGAGAGCTTTCAGAATCAGACGAAGAAACTTCTGTCAGGTGTAACTCATCCTAGTTGGGATAAAGGTGTGGATTAAGTCATCTCCTGGGGTGTCTCCCAGTTCTTCTTGTCTCCAATTGGCTGCCCCTGGTTCTGGAGCACAAGTTATCAGGTGCAAAATTGCTATTCTTAAAGGAAACCTTTGTATAGAAAGGAAGGCAGAGAGGACAAAAGGAAACTGGATAAACTCATCTCTAAAATGTACATCATGGTGGGCACACAATGCAATTTGCAGCAGGTAAAATCTGTATTGCTTACATTGGGAGTAAACAATATCATCTTGTGTTCAGTGGAAGCTGAATCCCTGACAAGACTCTCATTTACAATCACAAAAATTTCTCAGATTTCACTTGCAATGTTTTGAAAATATAAAGACAGTATCTGGTTACCCTGTTTACATTTAAATGGTGTGGTTTTGATACCCTGCCTGCAATCAACACCCCCTGTATTCCATACATTATTAGACTTGACGTATCTACTGATTTGGGTTGTAGATTGATGCTTTTAACAGCAAACCACTGCCATATTAGGGATCTCAAGACTTCTGAGCACACCACAAAACAGCTGTGATGAACATAGACAGCAAATGTACTACATATGTGGGCATAGTATTGTTTGGGATATATGAGAAATTAGTTCTGTGGCTGGAAACAAAATTATGATGAACTCAATAGATCAATTACAAGAAGCTCTGTTTCCAAACACTAGGAATCATAACCTCTTTAGCAAATAATCACATTGTTTATATGTCTTACTGTTAGGTGTATGAATTGACAGATTACACACTTCTCTGTATATCTCAATACTATATAAATATAAACATTTATAAGAGCCCTTTTCTGTGTTACTAGTACAATCTGAAACCTCTTTAAAAGGGGTCTTTAGAACTGAGCTCCAGTCTTTCATTTTTGTGTTCTTTATCTGTACTTCACCAGGTTGAGTAATGCCAATTAGACCTGATGCTGTACAGTCACCTTTTAATTTTCTGCTTCTTATGCCTTAACATAATGACAGATTTGGGTATTAACTGTTCTTCTGGA
Source organism: Aegotheles bennettii (assembly GCA_013398125.1). Lineage (NCBI taxonomy): Eukaryota > Metazoa > Chordata > Aves > Caprimulgiformes > Aegothelidae > Aegotheles > Aegotheles bennettii. Next base: position 829,247 of record VZRW01007749.1, on the reverse strand, counting down.
TTGTTCGAATAAAAAAATATTCAATTTAAGATAGAAATAAGTGTTCTTTTTGTCTGAGAAAATTCTGGCCTTAATACCCTTGATGCTCATACAGCACAGGTGCTCTACTATGTAATTAGTGGAATCAACTTGAAATAAAACACTGAAATAGGACTGGTAACCTTGAAAATATTACCATTACACTAGATAATGGCAGTTAAAAGATTGCGTATTTATCATGTTCTGGTCTTTCACTGTTTGATGATTGAAACTGTAGCAGTAGTACTGACAAAGAAAATAAAATTCAAATATCCTTTCAGAAAACATTTTCTTGAGTTACAAATGATTGGAGAGTGGAGTTAAAAGTAGAGATTCACTCTGCAGAAGTCACAGTCAGCCACACTTGAAAGCCTTTCAAGATTGAATCCATTGATCAAAAATGCTTTTAACATTCCTATTTCCTTACGGGTTAAATAATAATAAATATTGAACAGCTGCAGCTGGAGCATTTTCAATAAATAAAGAGTTAAATACAACCCAGGGAAGAGGCTGGAAGCTCTCACCAATCTTTGATACTACAAGCTGGTTCCTGTTTTATAGCAGATACAATGTCAAGAGGAAGTGTTTAATCACACTTTTGCTGCAGCAAAAGTTATGATTTTCCCCTGGAAATGTTTTAAAATGCAGTTTTACTTTAGAAAAGTTACATTCATCATCATTGCTGTTTCTCTGACATGGCTGTATGGACATTTGCTGCCTGCTGATAAACGGTCTCTTTCTCCAGTCCAGAATCACCTGTAGGACTCCACTTTACATGAAAATTTTCTTGGAATTTGACTCTGTGCATCTCTCATGCAGTCCCATTGCAGTTGTTCAGACCAAGCCGGGAAGGTCTTTCTGGCTGTGGCATTGCACATCCTCATGAGCAAATGTACACCTACACTAAGTGCAAGTTTTGTTTCTTTAGTTGGGATTAGTGGGGAAGATAACAGATACCAGTTAAACACTGTATGACCCTGTGGAATATTTCAGAGCAAATGTAAATACAGATAGACAGAGAGGGCTGACAGTATAAATGCTGGGTTCAAAACTAAGCAGCAATATGGTTTCACCTATTTTTCAAATAAATGTTTCTTGTACCTGTTGTCTCTTACCTGCTTCATGTTTAATCACACAAATCCAGCTCATCAAAGAGTTTTAATTCAACTTGGAGAAAATTGGACATTTGTATATTTTTGTGGAAGATTTTTGCCAAGTGATAGTGAATCTAACTGTTCATGGACATGTGTTATGTATTAAAAAATCCAACTGTTGTCAGTCTAAGATGATAGGTTTATGGTACAATGCCAGAATGCTTGTTTTTTTAAAGGTGTGTTTGAATTTGTGTTTGGGTCTTCTTGAAAAACAAGTTTGTTCAGCTCAAAGCAATACAGTGATTAACCAAATACCTTCCAGCATAGTCTAGAAAGTGATAGTCTGTTAAACTTCTGGCTCTCTTAAAAATAAAATAGGTCAATTTTGGCCAGAGTGGCAAGAAATTTGGAGCATTTTTTTAAGGAGAAGTGAAAATAACCCAGTTTTGGGTCACTGTTGAATGTTTTGTCCATTGTAACCCTGTAAGAAGAAAAGGTAAACTGAGGAAATATGATTGCATTACACAGTGGTTCACATTTATCTACCTGTTTAAAAGAAAATATTTGACTGTTCAGGATTCATGGTAAGACTGTGGTGATTCAAGCACCACCATTTAACTTCGTAACATGAGAAGCAGAAGATTCTATACAATACACACTCCTTCTCCAACTCCTCCTGAAAATCCTCTAACCAGAATGAGGAAAAAAAAAAAAAAAGTTTTAAATTAAATCTAATCCACCTGGGAAAAAGCATATATTCTAAGGTGATAGACTTGGCGCAGAAAGCCAGAAGAATGTGCATAAAATGATGAAAGGAAGTGAAGTGGGTTAGCAGTGCATTGTTTTTCTGCATTATTTCAGAAGTTTGAAGATATTAGCTGAGATTTTAGGCTAGTTCATAATCAAGGATGGCTCAAGCTCACATCTCAAGGCATCTGTTTCTGAAATTAAAAATCCAACAACTACAGAATTCCACACTGTTAGCAATCTTCATTTAATAGAGATCTTGTGGACTAGATGATCTTTCGAGGTCCCTTCCATCCCCTTAGATTCTGTGATTCTGTGATCTACAATTCAAAAAGATATGTGACTTAAATCTACTAGGGAGCACGAAGCAATTAATAATTAGAACTTTTTATAGCACCTTTTATCCAAGGATCTCAAAACTCTTTCCTGGGTTTAATTAGGCCTCACTCCATCCAATATCCATCTGAAATAGAGAAATGCTATTTTTTTCTTCTGTATGTAAAGGAACTTGAGACACAGAGGTTAAATAATTTTACAATGGTCATGTAAAAGCAAATAGTAATGATAAGAATAAATCCCAAACTTCCTGCCTTCCAGTCCCATGTTCTATCCACTAGCCAAATTTCTTTCCTCTGCTTTAAATTCTAGGCTTTTTCTTATCTATCCTGTAACATGTGTGATTCTGATTACAGAATCAAAACCCAGGCAATTAGAAAGACTTTCATCCTTTCCTGAAAGAAAAAAAACACATTGAAACAAATCAGTTAAAGACCACTTTCTGCTCTCAGGCAAAGGAAGAACTGTTCCTATTTACTACAGTGAGAGCTGTGAAAGATGAAGAAGAGACGACTCTAGAAGTAAACACACTGACTTTGGAGATAATGAATAAGGGTCTGTGTTTCTACCTAACGGGAAGAATAGTTTGGTTGTTTTTTTTGCAAATAGTATAAAATGTGAGGAATGATGTCTGTGGTATGCTCAGGAATTCAACCTCGCAAAAAAAATCTTAAGGCTATGAGAGTCTCCTGGGTAAAGACAATAGGGAATCATCTCATCCAAGTATAGCCCCTGAAGCTGGAAATTGTTTCATAAGGGACACAGGCATCTATCAACTCATGCAAATGTTAGAGTCTTCCATAAGAAACAGAGAAAAAGGAGGTCAACAGGATTAAATTAGCAGATAATGGAGATAATCCTGTTGTTGTGTCTCTAATAGCATCTTGATTGAAGATATTGGATCAGATAATATGATTTGTTTCTTGCCATTTAAGGTACATTTTGAAAATGGTAAGAAAAGGGAAATAAAGAAAAGAACTAGGTTAACACTAGTAGTCTGTATAAAAGCTGTGTTGCTTCCATCTCACAGCAACCTAATTTCAAAGTTTTTATTTATGGAAGTTTTTATTTATAGAATTGGTTGCTCATCAGATGCTAATAATAATTGTTGACAACAGAGAACCTCATTCAGACCTTAGAGAGAGATAACCAGGTGGTTCATAAAAACTTCATTTGTCTTACTAGAGACATCTCTCTACTTAGATTTATGTTAGAGCCTGGAAACATGAATCCATTGTTTTTCTCCCTGTAAATGACTCTCAATAATTTCACCATAACAATCCACACTGAATACTTGAGCTGCCCAACCAGTGGAAATATTGTTTACAATTCTTCAGCACCAGGAGAACATAAGAAATTCTGTGTTGAGGTATCATGGGAAGAATTGTTCAGTCAAAGAGTGTGTTTAGAATAAATATTGAAACACTTGCATTGATTGAAGTGTTCACCACTCAAGTGATCCTGACCACTGTTGTACAGACAGAATGTAACAGCGTTACCCAGGCAAAACAAGCCAGCACATTCTCATTTAAGAGTTGATGCTGTGAATTAATTCACAAGGGTTTTTTACCAGAAGTTACTTGCCAAATGTGCTTCAGGAATAAGCTAAAATACCAAAGGTACAGGTTAGGAAGTTAGAAACTGCTTGCATTCCACTTAAACACAGAAAAAGATGGCACTGAAGTGATTTCACTGTTCACACTTCACAAAATCTGCTGAACGTAGATTTGACTTTTAAATAAATAACCAGTCTTTGCAGTTCTCATCATGGATTCTAAAAAGGCAGATGCAGCCATTGCAAATGATTTTGCTTGGTGTTACATTTGTCAAAAGCTGTCAGAATGTAGTAAAAAGGTGTTTATACAGAGTAATATGCTGCTTGAACTCCTGTATATCTCCTAGACTGGAGATTTTAGAGTGATGATTTGTAAAAGCAAAGGAGTTTCAAGTGGGCCTGTTATTTTCTGATTTTACTACTTTATATATGATGCATTTCTACACATTTACACGTACAAATTACAGCCAACAGTCAAGGACTGAAAAAGGAATCTAATCAGATAGAAAAAGATCAATCTGCTTCACACTGAACTATGGTTGTGTAGTTAGATGGTAGGAATCGTGTATAAAATAATCATTATTTTACCCATAATTTGCATGCATTTAATCATGACTAAAAGAACTTTGTTCAAAAATTAATTTTGTGTCAAGACAAACAAGATTGGGGAGGGAGGGAAGGATTTTGGCATGTGCTAAAACAGCAATGTTTACAAGAAATGTTCATACTATCTTCCACATTGCATCTCTGATCCACTCATCAAGCTTACCTGACCTTCAGAAAAAAACAAAATCAAATCAAAGCTGTTGAGTTCTATATAACATGCCAATTTAAAGTGAATATTTCAGAAAAGAGTATGTTACAGTATTTTCATATGTAGCGGGAAATATTATCTTGGAAAATAAATAAGAAAGACACATCCTACTGGTGAACAGGTTCGTGTTGTCTGGTCTGGTTGCTGACCAAATGAATCGTGTAACAAACAAGTAATAGAGGTTTCATTTGCTCTATTTTTTTGTTAATAACATTAGCTGAAAAATATTTAAGAAATCCATAAGCTACTAGTAGGCAAACATAGAAAGAAGAAAGAAATTGCCAGGAAGAAAGTACTTATTACAGTTGGCCAGTTGGTGTAGTTGCATTCATGAACACGATAAATAAAGAATGAACTGGTGAGGGAAATTTATACCTTCAACGCCATATATGAACCAGTCTTATTTAGTGTGAAAAGTATTAAAGATGTACCAGTGCTTGGAAACTAGGCTTCCTTATGTTTTATAGGATGAATTATTAAAATGCAGATTATTTTTTTTAATTACTAGAAAATGATCCTGCTAACACACGTTTTTCTATTTCAAAATTTAGAGCACAAAGAGAAAATTACATTTGTCTTCTGATAACCTTGAAAGACACTACCTGATTGTCCTAATTTTTCTGACAAACCCTGGGCCGTGTTGCAGGAGCAGAAAGGTCTCAGAAGTCTCTGAACTGTAAATTGCTAGAGATTAGGAGCTTATTGGGGGATGAATTGAAAATATGATGATGGGTCTTCTCTATTTTTATACCTCCTCTATAACTATGGTATGACAGACATTCATTCTTCATTGTAAAAATTAAGACTGCTCTTTTTTTTTAAATGCTCAGCATTTTCTTCGTTTTCTGTTGCATTAGAACACATTGGCAAAATGGCATTTTCCAAAGCTTTTTATTTATAGAAAATTTCAGAGGCAGAATTCAGAGGCTACCATAAGCACAGGTCGGAATTCCATAACTAAGCTTGATATGGATTTTACGCTTTGAAATTCAAACACTGTGTTAGATATGAAAAATGTAGTAGGAAGTGTATTTTCCTAAGATTACAAATATTATTTCATATACACAGTAAACCTTCTGAAACTCTGCAAATTAATCTTTACAAAACACAGTCCTGTTTCATATTTTGTCTTCTATCACTGTAATAATGTGGGCCTTTTCAATTTCCTATTGAGCTAAAATATACTATTTTGTGTGGTGATTGCATTTGAATAAATTGTTTTAAAGTTGATGGTATTTTTTTACTATTACTCTAGGTCCTTCTCTTAAAGAGAATTTTATGATGAACAACCTATTCAGAATTTTTGCTATTTTTTCTTATCTTTAATGGCTGCATAGCTGTTCATAGCCTAACTCCCTGTAGGCATGGGACCTGGCTACACAAACTTCCCATATTCATACCTTCCTTTGGAAGAAAATATGAGTGTACAACTAAGGAATAAATTTAAGTATGATCTAACTGCAAATTATAGTGTAGATGAAGCCAATGTAACTGAACACAAGATCCCATCTTCAAGATGACTACTGCCCAATTAAAAATATTTTTAAAAAAGTGAAAGTCCTAATATTCAATGTAATCTTCCAACTTGGACTGTTCTGATTTCACTGTGATCATCAAAGGAATTTTGACAAGTTCTAATCTGTTTCAAAGTCTTGTTGAATGTTCAATTAAATCTGTCATTAGGGAATCATTAACACTTCACATGATTACTGTACTGTCGTGAAGAGGCATCACTTCTAGTATCAGTTTAAGTATTCACACACACACCCTAAAGCAGGAGCAAGCAGTTGTTTAGATGACTTATACATACATTTCTATCCCTTTAAAATAATCACATAAAACTTTTTTTTAATTTTTGACATCAAAATTCTGAACTTTTATTAAGCCAAACCCACAAAGGTATGGAGGTTCCCAGTTCCAACAGAAGAACTCAAAATCCTATTTCAAGAGAGGGCTCTGTAATCCCTTCAATGCAAGAAAAGAAATTGTAGGTTGTAGATCATGCTCAAGTTAAAAAGTGGTGGGCTGAAAACAATTCCATTTTAGGAAATTAGAACTAATAATGCTCAAGGCTCCTCTGTCTGTAATAGAAGTTGGACTGCATTGTTAAGGAGCAACTAATGCACATGTGCCTGATGTAGCTATGCTTCATATATCTACAATCAATAACAGAGAAATAGAAATAATATGGGATGAGAATCTCCTGAGAATTGGAGCTGGATGACCCTAATGCTTGGAGAAAGTTCAGAATTGGCTACGAAGCCTATGATATCCACATACTTCTTTCCTGGACAGTAATACTCACAGGTTCCCATCAGCCTTAGTCATAATTTATTCATTTCTTATTTCCTTGAGCGTGATAGAAAGATCTCCTGAGGTCTGAGACTGTTGCTGTCCAAAGAAAAACATACCACGCCAGTTATGTCAAGAATGTGGTCAAATACATCAGCTGGGTAAATAATTACAGCAGATATTCAGCACAAAAACCTGTAAGTAATAAATTGAACATAAAACATCACTTATAATGCCAGCTGTTTCTGGGAACACCAGTTACAGAAGGTAAAGCACCCTTTCTAGTCATGTGACTGTATGATATAGCATGGTCCTTTCTTCATGCGTTCACTAAACACATCAGCCCATTTAGCTCTACACAAACCTACTGTTTACTCATTCCTTTGAAGATTCAGTAGCACATTCATCTCTAACGTATTTTTGAAATGCGATGAAAGTATAAGACATTCTTGATAGGAATAAAAGCATGATTAAAGAGGTAGTGCAGTAACTGTCAGTCACATTTTGTTTAAGAGACCTATCTCTTTACCAAAATATACATAGTTATTATTGGGGAAAAAAACAAACAAACAAACAAACAAAAGAGGGGTTGTTTTCTTTTCTGACTCTATATTGGGTAAATGTGTGCATTCACACCTGTCTGTCTGTCTCTGTATCAACTTTTCTTTCCTTCCTCAAAATGTAGTTGGGAGTGGGACTCTCTAAATCAACCAAGCCAACCCCAGGCATAAAATAAATTCTAGCAAAAACTTGACATTGAATTAGAATTATATGGTGATTGGCTGTACGTTTTGGTTATTCCAGATATAATAATAAGAAAAAGAAAATAACATATCTTAAATATTAGTAATTTTTTTAAAAGGTGAAAAGGCTATTCAGTCTTAGCATTTTCTTAAACTGATGAATAGGATAAGAACCTAAACCCATGTGGCTAAAATTATATCAGCTATGTTCCACTCACTGCAGTAACTGCCTTGAACTGTGGGAGCAGTACAGATTCCCTAGGTCAGCCCTGTGTTAGCATGTCCCCAGTCTTGCCACCCTTTGATACGAAGTTAAATGCATATGGAAACTGCCTTAGGAAGGGGTAAGGGCCAAAACTTAGCTAAAGGCCATGGCTGCAAAAGCTGCACACAAAATCTTATCTAGTTAAACACAGGCTGTTAACAAAAAATCTGTATTTTACTACCTTTTGTTGTTACTCAGACTGTCAGATTCTACCAACAATATCACCCAAAAGTGAGGAAGAAAGGCTGTTTCACTCTTTTGATTTGAGAAAATATGTCTAGAATACTGAATTTATCCATCTGCATTTCTCTGAGAGAGAGGACTGTGGAGGGAGAAGAAATCATATTTTACATATAAATCCCATACAAATTTCAAACCTCCACAAATAGTTGCTCAAAATTATAACACTCTATAAATGTCTTATAGCTAGTAAGTTAGAGCTAGAGTGCAAAGTGAAAGGGAGAATTTCACAGTTCCCCTGGTGAATAGCACTCTGCCAGGAAACTTCCTTTCTCAACTATTCAAATATGAATTTTATGAACCACAAAAATCATGAAACACAGAATCGTTGAGGTTGGGAGGAACCTCTAGAAATTATATACTCCAGTCCTTTTGCTCAAAGGAGGGACGACAAAAGCAGGTTGCTAAGGGCCTCTGTCCAGTCCAGGTTTGACACTCCACAACTGCTCTGGACAACTTGTTCCAGTGTCTCACTACCCTCATAGGAAATAATTTCTTCCTAATATCCAATCTAAATCTACCCTTTTTCATCTTGAAACCATTTCTTCTTGTCCTATTGCTACACACCCTCATAAAAAGTCCCTCTCCAGCTTTCCTGGAGCCCCCTTCAGGTACTGGAAGGCCGCTTCAAGATCTCCCCAGAGCCTTCTCTTCTCCAGGCTGAACAACCCCAACTCTCTCAGCCTGTCTTCATAGGAGAGCTGCTCCAGCCCTCTGATCATCTTTGTGGCCCTTCTCTGGGCTGTCTCCAAGAGCTCCATGTCCTTCTTATGTTGGGGACTCCAGAACCAGACACAGTACCACAGGTGGGGTCTCACAAGTGTGAAGGAGTAGAATCACCTCCCTTGACCTGTTGGTCATGTTTCTTTTGGTGCAACCCAGGATACTGTTGAATTTCCAGGCTGTAATTGCACACTGTCAGCTCATGTTGAGCTTTTCACTAATCAACACCCCCAAGTCCTTCTCCTCACAGCTGTTCTCAATCCACTCTGCCCAGCCTGTGTTAGTGTTTGGGATTACCCCTGTTCCGGTGTAGTACCTTACACTTGGTCTTGTTGAAATTCACACAGCTTGCATAATGAAATAAGTTGTATTTCTCAGCTTGCATAATGAATAAGTTGTATTTCACAGTTTGAATCTAAGATTATTTCTGTTGGGGTACGTCAGAAGAATAGTTCAGGATGTAGATAAAAAGATTCCACTTTCCCTTGTAAAAATGATGAAAATTTTATTAATATTTAGCTAATTCAGACTGAGTTAAAAAAGCTTTGTCACTCATGGGAGTATTTAATTTATCATTTTTTTTGTGAAGGATTGAATGTAATACTACATGGGCAATCCTTACTTAAAGCAGTGAAGACGAGGGTAGTGTAAATACTACAGTGGGTAAGGAACTGCCTACTGGGATAGTTATAAAAGGTGTGTTGGAAAAGGGATTATAGGCCAAAAGGGAAGATATTCACGGGGTAGGTAGGATCGAGAGGGTTGTTTTCAATTCATGAATAAATTTGATTATAAGTTCAGCGAGCTTAAGTGACATTATCGATTCAGTGGATGGACAGAATATTGTGCAGAGTAAATTGGATTGTTTTGAGGATGGGAAAAACAGAAGTGGGAGGATATTTAATAGTAAAAATTAAGATTCAGTCCTTTAGGAACTTGGAACATAAAATACCACTTTAAGCTGGACACTTTTATCTGACAGGGATAGAGAGAGTCTTGTTTCCGTCAGTCAGTCACAGGACACCTTTCAGTAAGATGTGAAATATGACCATGAAAAATACCAAACCCGATTCTATGATCACTTTAAGGAAAGTATTTACATTACCATCGTTCGAAAATATGTACACATTTACAACAGGTATTTGTCTCCTAGAATATTGTGCATAGTTCCCAGTTAGGATATTAATATTTAATAATTTCCAATGCAAACTGGATTTGATGCAGAAATGGCTATGCAAACAATATGAGGAACATAGAAGCAACTAGTTTAACTCATCTGGTCTGCCAAAATTAAAGCTGACAAAGGGCATGGTTTCTACCTATAAAAGTACCAGGGAAAGATAAAAGAAGATAAATATCTTCAGTTTATGAATTAACTTCCAAACAAAGTAGCAAAACCAAAATACTTAATTCAGTCTTCACTGGCAACTTCTCTTCTCACATCTCTCAAGTGGATGGACCACATGGCAGAGACTGGAGGAGCAAAGCCCTTCCCACTGTAAGAGAAACAGAGAAGCTGCAGAGAAGGACTTAAGGATACTGTCTGATGTGAGTCTGCCACGTACATTTACAGCCCAGAAGGCCAACTGTACCCTGGTTTGCATCAAAAGTGTGAACAGCAGGTTGAGGGTGGTGACTCTGCCCCTCTACTCCACTCTCATGAGACCCCACCTGAAGTATTGTGTCCAGTTATGGAGTCCTCAGCACGGGAAAGACACGGAGCTCTTGGAGTGGGTCCAGGGGAGGCCACAAAGATGATCAGAGTGATGGAGCACCTCTCCTGTGAGAAAAGGCTGAGACAGTTGGGCTTGTTCAGCCTGGAGAAGAGAAGGCTCCAGGGACAACTTATTGCATCCTTTCAATACTTAAAAGGGGTTTATAAGAAAGATAGATTTTTTAACAGGTCCTGTAGTGATAGTTAATGCTTTTAAAATAAAAGAGGGTTGATTTATACTAGGTATAAGGAAAACATTTTTACAATGAGGGTGGTGAAACACAGGCACAGGTTACCCAGAGAAGTGGTAGATGCCCTATTCCTGGAATATTCAAGGTCAGATTGAATGAGGCTTGGAGCAACCTGACTTAGTTGAAGATGTCCCTGCATCTTACAGGGGGATTGGACTAGGTGTCCAAATCATTCTATGATTCTATGAACTCTTTTATTCAAGAAGCTTGAACAGCTGACAAAAAGAACTGTACAGCAGCCTGATAGAGCAGGAAAAAAGTAAAAAAGGATTTGATAATCCAGTCCCACTTTTTATGCTTTTGTGAAAAATAGATCAAATACTTCACTGAAGGTAATGTTACTCTTAACAGTTCACTGAAGAGTTTGACATCCTTCTTGTAAGATGTCCTGTCAATTGAGCTAAGGACTATAGCATGGATAGAACTTAATGTCACATGATAATTCTTGTGAGATAAATATATTTAGAAAGACTTAGTAGTACAGTCATGAATTCTATTTTACTATTTGAAGGGTCTCGAATAGTCCTGAGCTCTGGGTATGTTTTTGAGAACTATCAGAGAGATGGTTTATGCTGTTGACTCCCAGATTTGTGGGTTCCTTTTTCTACTACTGATGCATTGTGATGCAGCTCATCACACAACAGACACTGATGCAGTAGAGGAAAGGGAGGGGTTGGAGAAGGGAACTGCAGGAAGATTAGTGTATTTTTCATTAGAATGACAGGTCTATGCCTCTGATCAGAGCTAAGAAAAGCTCTAACTGTCCTACATTTCTGCTGAAAGAGATCTTTATATAGGAGTTTATTGGCATATATCAGTGGACAGTCACTCAGGCAGCAAAGCTCTATTAGATCACTTCATTAATCTCTTTGATAATGCGGTACTGTTCCCTGATGTACATTTATTCACCTTTTGTTCAGTCTGCTTTTAAATGTCAAGAAATTGGGCTTGTATTATTCCCCTTTGAAGATTACTCTACAGTTTAATAGGTCTCACTCTCTTTCCTCTTCTTCTTCTCCTACTTCTCTCAACACTCAGTCATTATTTTCCATTTCTCAATTTTATCCCGTAACTCATAGCCATACCCATTATTACACTAAATTAATTCTTATCCTTTTTTTAAACTAAAACCTTTCAAATAGCTGTAGGCAGTTATCATTTTCCTCTCCACATCTCTAGGCATGTTTCTATTCTTAAAAACAGTGAATAGAACAAGAATGGAAAGCAGTCATTTGGTGACTATAGATCTGGAATATTAGATTATTTTTTTAGGTTCCTACACATAAACTAGTGTTGCAAACAAGAGATCACTTATGTAAACTGTGAGAATAGAGATAATTAATTACTTACAAAGGTGATTTATATGGTAGCAATACAAAATACTGCATTTTACATATCTTCTGCATAAAAATTTCACGTCACATAGAAACCATATAATGTCTCTCAGCAATTTTGTCCTGACTTAATCTGCACATATTGTCTCAAATGAAGACTTCCTGAACTTTTGCCTTCCCTCTTACTACCTGATAATTATAGTATTTAAATTGCTTTGCTCCAAAATCTACAGCTGTCACAAATTTCTCATTCTCCTAGAAAGAAATTAAAATCATTCAGTCTTAGTAAGTAAAATTCAAAAGTGAGCAAGTAAACAAACAGCTAAAAATTTCCCTAAAATATAGGCAGTTTCTAAATATTCTGCAGAAACATTGCATTCCATCCTAGCTTTCTTTTCTTTCAAATACAGAATGGGATGGTGAAATCAGTGGGAAAATATTTATTTTAATTTTTTGTGAGAGTGAATTTATAATGTAATATAAGGTAATGTAATATATAATTAATATAATATAGTATCTGATAAGCAGACAATACTTATTGCTGCCTTTTACAACTAACCTCCCTCATCTATAATGCTTTAGAGTTGGGGTTTTTTTCTAAGAAATCCCTGCTAACATTCAAGGCCTCAGGTGTTATAAGCCTATGTAATAGGGATGCCATACTCTACTCATTTTTTAGGGAATGAAGTGTTCTTGGTGTGCTGTCTTATCTGTCTTTTGAGAAAGATGATCAGAAGAGTCAAAAGAGCAGAACCAGACTGTCTATATATATATTCATACACAAATATAGCTGTGTATGTGCTTGTGTATGCATATATATACATATATATAATGTAATATAATAAGCATTTTTAAAGTCTGATTCTGTTGATTGTATAGGCCAAATCAGCCTCCTCATTAAATCAATTTCAAAGGGAAATGAATATATTTAAAGAGTGAGACATGTCTAGCATTTCTCTTGATGAGCTTAATCCATTCTAAGTATACTAAAGTCATCAGAGTTACTGTGGTGATGCAGTCAATTGGTGTTTCCACGGGATTATGAATGCATGGGGCATTTGCTAAGTATTGGTCCTGCTAACTACACTCACTACTTTTCATTTGCAAATGCTGGCATACTAAGCTGTGTTCCAGCTCACACGGATAACCTGTGGGTTATCACAGAGATAACCACTGGGTTGGACTGGGTTTCTCTGGATCTGTGTGCAGCAATAATGAATCCATGTAAGCAATAGATATGTTTAGGAACTGAAACAAGCTTTGAACACTAGACTTTCAGGAGTGTCTATACAAGTAGCAGGATTTTCTTCCTCCACAATCTTTATTCAGGGTAGTAGAGAAGCAAGTCTTTTGCCTTTACATTACTTTACTTCCCTTTATCAACACAGAAAAAGGTGAAGGACCATATTATCTTGCCTGTAGTTCAGTGGAGAATGAGTGAAATCCTTAGTTTGTCAGCTACTAGGTGTTAGGCAGCTTATCAAAATAGGTGTGAGATCTACCAATGTTTTCACTTGGAAAAATGTTCCTGGAAAAACCTGGTTTGGTCTCAGATATTTGGTCTTGGTATTTCTTTCCTATAAAGTCACCTTCATCCTGAGAAAAGTGCACATTGCCCTGAAACAGGGATAACACAATGGCCGTGACTGAGACGTTCTTTTCAAGAATTTTGATACCATTTAGGATAAATTTGGTCTTCAGCATAAGTAGTAATTTGTCCAGTATTGCATAAAATCGGAAACGGTGCCTGCCTGCCTCCCATGATGAGCTTACAGTTTCAAGGTCAGGATATGAGAGAGAGCAGGCAAAGCATGATGCAAACATTTTTTGTCTAGGTTAATGCACATCATAGAATCATAGAATCATAGAATCATAGAATGTGCTGAGTTGGAAGGGACCCATCAGGATCACTGAGTCCAACTCTTGTCCTTATGTAGGGCACCCTAAGAATCACACCTATATGACTCCTGTGTTTAAGTAGAAGTTTAAATCATTTGTATTAGGAGAAAAAAAATGCAAAACACAAATAACAAACCCAAAATGCAGATAATTTAGTCAATTGTTGATTTTATTTTTCTGAAGGAAATGCAACTTAAAAGCATTTCAGTGTGGTTACTTGGAGGAATATGTTTTATTGTGTTCCCCCACTTGTATCTCCCATCACTCCCAATGTCCATATTCCAAACACAGTGATCAATCTAAACAGGATCTACAGAGAGGAAGAAATAGATTCCAGATATTAAGCTTTAGTGAAAACTGGTGTATGAGTATAGAAAGGAAAGTTTAAAAAAAGGCCAATCCACAAACATATATCTGAGCTAGCCACAGCACTTGCTTCCTGCCCCATGAGCCATGGAAGAGAAAAGGAGCTTTGATCATGGTGAGAAGATGTGGGGAACTGAAACTATACATCCTACAATACTTCTGAAAGTATAGGTAAAGTAGCTGAGCATGTTGAGAGTTTCTGGGCACACATTTGTAGGAATAAAATCTTCATTACTTCTGTTGTTCATGGAACAACTTGTGTAAATCATCACACAGCAGTTAGTGCATGAACTCTTGTGGCTTGAATCTGATTCTCAACAAAAATAGATACAGATTTATTTTACTAATCTTCATAATATTAAACTGAGGAAAATAGTTAATAATCTGCTGAGAAAACATAGAAAAAGGAAATGTCAGCTATTGAGGTTTATGGAAAATTATGTAAGTAAAAAGTACCTCATTCTGAACTCCACTTTATTTCAGATATACAGATCAAAAGCTTTCTCTGGTGTTATTTCCCACTGCATTTTCATTTGAAAACTAAGGGAGTATAGGTTGGATGAACATACTGTGAAGCGACAGAAAAAATGGCTGCAATACCAAACTCAAAAAGTGATTATCAATGGCTCACCATCCAACTGACTTACAGTAATGAGTATCCCGAAGTCCAGTGCTTGTTCCACACTGTTCAACATCTTAAAGACCTAGACCATGGTTGAGTATACCTTCAACAAATTTGCTGGTGACTATAAACTTGGAGACTGACTTGCAACAAATGGCAGAGCTTCCATCCAGAGTGTCTTAGACAAACTGGAAGAATGATATAACAAAACCATTAATAGATTCAACAAGGAAAGTGGAAAGTTCTGCACCTATGGTGGAATAATTCTAAGCATCAGCACAGGATGGGACAACTCTAGTAGAGTAACAGCCCTGCTGAGAAGAGTTTGGGTTTTACAATGGCCTCCAAGGTGGAATATGAGCCACTGAATATGCTTTCACCAGGAATTAGGTAGAATTGTATACTCAGCTAGTAAAAAGCATGGCCTACAGATCAAAGTTAGCTATCTTCCTCTGCCCAGCACTGCTGAGATTCCACATTGATTAGTACTCAGTTCAACTCAAAAGTAATTTGGAGAGTGGCTATGAAGTTCATCAGAGGCCAAGGCCACATGATCAGTCCACATGATCTTGTTTAGTCTAGAAAGTAGATGCAAACAGGTGACTCTAATACCAGCCAGAAACTACATGGAGGGGAATTTCAGGGAAGATCAAGACAAATTCTTCTTGGAAGTAAAAGATGGAAAAACAAGGACCAATGCCTATGTGTTGTGTCTTAAGAGGTTCAGATCAGATACTAGTTTAAAAAAAAAATCACTGGGAAGGTAGTACAGCACTGGAACAGGTTGCACACAGAGGTTGTGGAAACTCCATCCTCGGAAAGATTAAAAATTCTCGTAGACAAAGTCAGAGAGTGAGCCACACTTAATCATGTGGACACTGGCACTGTTTCAAGTAGAAATGTGAACCAGAGAAATCCAGAAGTCTCCTCCAGACACTTTCTATAAATCTATTGAAGTCATGTTTCTCCAGTGAATATAGTGAATCTCAGTAGAAAAGTTAGCCAAACCAATAATTCTTTTTAAGCTAGATTCTTCCTGCTATGAAATTAGATCCTTTTCATTGTTAATGTATATAAATTATGTCGTATCTTTGTGCGAGGAAATGAAAGCAAACCACAAAGCTTGTTTTAAAGATTTTAAATTCCTACCTGTGAATATATTGGAACATAAACTACCTCAGCTAAGGTGCAAATTGGAAATAAAAAGGACAAGGAAAAGGTAGGGGCTTAATTAAGGAGAGAGTAGTACAGTACTTGGAGAAAGGGTCATAAGAAAAATAGCACACCTCTGACCTGTTCAGATTCCTTGAAAAAGTTAATAAAACAGTAGATAAAGGTGACTCAATGGACATAACTTACTTTGATACTTCTTTATAAGGAATTCTTGGAGAGAATAAATCTCTACAGGGCATCTCACAACATAGTCTTGCAGTGGATGAAAAATCACTTAAGTGAAATAAAACATAATGAATGGTTGTGAAGAGAAGGATTCTTGTGTTTCTGTCACCCTAGATCACTTTCATAGGTGCAGGTGATGTGAGGGATGGAATAAAACTGAGAGTGAAATATTAGCCTATGACATTAGGGTGTCTCAATTAGTAAAAAGTACCTATGGATAAAGAGAATCGTATGGTGCCCTTAAGAAATATAAATGTATTAACATTCATCATCTATACTGCTGTAGCCTCTAGTAGCCTTCACTGTTGTTACCTTGCTGAGTTAGACCCTATGCAATGCAGAGTTTTCTCCAAGTAGTTGTCTCCCAAAAAAAAGAAACAACTTCATAACAGTAGTTGAAACTCAGCTTAGCACTAGCAAACATGGTCAGCATTCATTAAGGTTACTCCTGAGCTTTAAGCTGTTATGGTTTTCATAAACAAAAGGGACGTGATTCTTCATTGCTTGGATTGCATGTTGTTTAGTGGCTGGGAACAATACCAAATGGAACTGACTTGCTACAACAATGATTTGACTGCATTTCACAACCACTTCAGATTGTCTGTGTAAGACCAAGGCAGGAAGAACACAATCTGAGAAACAACAGTATCATGATTTGTGCAAGGTTATCGGTCTTTGTGTTTAGCACTTACAGGGAAGAATGTTTGTTCAAAATACTCAGGTCATAAGAATAACACTGCTGTTCCTGAGTAAACATTGTGTTTGGGAAGTGTTCAGGCAGGACTTACTTTGTCTGTTTTTACATAACGCAAATAAGTTTTTTCTCCCCCTTTTCTATATGTCCATGGGTATATAAACAAAGACAACTTAAGTCAGTCTACTCAAGGTCAGAGGACATCATCCCGCTGACTCTAACAGGTATCTGACTCAGTACACAGTCTGCAAAAACACATCAGTCACATCAGCCAAAGACACAAATTTGGACTTCCATAAGACCCAGATGTGGAAAAGGGTCTGTTGCTCATCTCCGAAAGACAGATAATGTACTTTCCAATACATATATACCCAAAGCTTTACCACTTCAGACCAATTTTATTTGTCCAAATAGAGCTCATAAATCGAGTAAGAAAAAAGTTCAAGTAAGTTTCAGACTTTTTTTTGACTGTTGGTGGACAGTGGGAGGTTGGTTGTAACAGATGCACATTGGTAGAAGTCTTTCTTTGAAGGGCATCAGGCAAGAAGTAGGAGAGTCGTTAGATTTTGTCAAAATTATACCAAGCTGCATTTTGTGGTTCCATTCTGAGCTGACAGAACTATCTATGTGTTTGGCACAGAAATGAGTGGAGATAGTTCTCATCCAAGATGCTGTAGAGAGGAGAAAACAGAGTAGATTAAAAAATTTACTTTTAAATTAATATACTGATTGCGAAACCTCAGATTTAACTAAAGGTAAGCTGTCACAAAAGGCTTGGATAATTTTTAAAAAGTCAAAAAACTTTCCTTGAGCCTACCACCTAATACATGGTTCAGATGAAAATGGAATGCCGAAGGAATTCTAATGAAATTAACTTGGATCTTGTCTTCAATTCTGCATTCTCGTCTGTTTTCATTTTGTCTGTTTTTCATCCCTTCTGTTTTCTCCTTCTGTAGCAGGTCAACATCTGCATATTTCCCCCAGAGC
The DNA here is from genome assembly GCA_013398125.1 of Aegotheles bennettii. Taxonomy (NCBI): domain Eukaryota; kingdom Metazoa; phylum Chordata; class Aves; order Caprimulgiformes; family Aegothelidae; genus Aegotheles; species Aegotheles bennettii. The sequence continues at coordinate 811,155 of VZRW01007749.1, read as the reverse complement.
TACTCTCTTACTTGACTTAATTTTTCAAGGTGCAGGTAATCCTGTTAACTTAAATGCATGAGTCCATGTGTCTGTTTTGTTGTTATTCATCACTCCTGAAGATCAAGCACTTGTTTCTTCTGTGATCTCTTGCTTCCTGATTTCTGTCATCCCATACACAAAGATCTAAGTCAGACTGAGCTTTCCTTTGATTTTAACTGAATGGTCTTAGATACGACGTAATAACCAACCTGGTTCTACAGCTACTGCCTTCCTGGATAAGTAGAGCAGCCACCTGCTAAGCAATTTCAAAATTTATTTACTTCTCTTTCCTATTTAACCTGGTTGCAAGATACATTATCTATATTCCTGTTTCTTGCATCTCTTTTCCTTTATCATGTAAAGATTCAGAGGTTCAGCTGGACTTTAGATAGCTCTTATGCAAATCAAGTAGCAACTCAGTCTTCCTGCAGAGGTTAACTACTTTGCAAAGTCAATAGAAGTGAATACATACCTCTGAAAACTTCCATTAACACTAGGCATCTCCCTCATTTCATTTTCTGGAGAGTTTTCCATTTGGGTACTGAAGGCACACTGCTGTGAAAATCTTGTAGTAAATTTGTACCTGCACAAGCATGATAAAGACAAGGAAAAATCTGTCTGCCTTTACCCGAAGCTTTTGATTTTTCCAGTAATGGTACACACAGCTCTTTCTATAGGGAATCTGTCCATCTAGCAAGAATAAAAAATGAAAACTTATACTCCCAAGACCTCAGTTTTCATCCATGACAGAGAAATACCTATGCTGCACTTTCAGGTGCTTTCCTCAATATTTAATTAACATGAAAAAAAATAACACTAAATTATCTCATCTTTTGAAGAATCTTATTTCAAGAGAACACAAGGAAGCATGACTCTTTCCTGCTGTCAGCAACTGTGAGGTCCAGTTGAACACAATTTGAATTATGTACAATTATCGATCTATAAATCTTGACATTCACAAAACATATTCAGGTATGCAGATTTTTTTATTTCCCTTCCCCTAAAAAATTTAAGTATATTGAAACAACAACAATGACAAAAAATTAAATGTAGCATGCAACTGATACATTTAGACCATCTTCTAACTAAGAGGAGTAATTTAGTCCATCTCTTAAGTAAGGCTAAGTAAGGAGGCAAGCAAAAAGAGGGTCAGATTCACCAATAAAAAATGCTTCATCAAACTAATATCAGGATTAATTTATTTGAGTATTCCTGTTTTCCTTTCAATTTTTCTGCTGATAAGAATCTTAAACATCAATAAAAACTACAGTTTAAATTGTAGGGACATTTTAGTGATCCCAACTGACATTAGGAAGAAAATTTTACTTTTCATAGTTAGATTGATTACCCATACAGTTGTTTATCCCTGTATGTTGATTTAAAAAAATAGTTCTGTTTAGCTGATATGTATTTATAATGCTATCCAAGATGAGACAGTTCTAGATAACACTGTAAATTAGCAATGGATGTTTTTTTCTTCAAATATAGTTTATTTTCTTCTCCCCTCTTCCACCCTTCCCCCCAAATTAAAATACAAAGGAAACATGGATGTTATATATCTCAGCTGAGGAACATTCAGTCCTGGAGAGCTTCACTTTGTAGTATGAATAATCTCACAAATATTTCAACATCCACTAGCTGAAGAGGACAATTTTTATTTTAGTTGTTGCAACAGTAGCAACAAATAAGAAAGTTTAAAAAGGCTTTTCATTTGTTCACAATCACAGAAACTTGCTGAAAAAATGAACAACCCTTCATAGCAAGGCACTGCTGCATGACACCTCTTTTCAGTGTAGGATGATAGAGCTGCTTCACAAGAGGCTTCCTGATTGACGTCTGAGTGGGTGCAACATAAAAAAATGCCTTGCTTTTAACTTATGGGTTGCAGTGTTGTGACAGACTTTGGATGTCTTCACCTCAGAAAGTAGCTGGGAAGGGAGGTATCTCGTTACATCTCTGTCCTGAAACTCGGGCAAAGATCCAATTCTGCTCCTCTGCACAACATTCCCACCATTTTCAACTCAGATCTTCCATGAGATTTAAGCTCATAATTTTCATTTGCATTTATAGGTCTGAGTGAAAACATTTTTTTTGAAGATTCCAAGGTCTATTGATTTTTTTATTGACTACAAGCTTGGCTACTGGCTCCAGAAAGGTGATTTGGAGTGCCCATGATATCTTCTGAAGTGAAATTCTGAAATTCGAAGTTTAGTAGCTACTTAAAGTTACTCTGTAAGGAGTCCTAGGACCACAGATTTGTCTAAATATCTGAATTTAGGCAGCACATCAGCTTTCTTCAGCCACTCCAAATAGATAGCACCAAGTTTTCTAGTGATATAGACACATATTTAGTAGTTGTACTCATCAATGTCACTGTCAGTGTCACTACTAGTAGTAGGGTGAGATCAAGAAGAGGAATTGTTTGTTATCTTTTTCATTATGGTTTAACTAGTTGCTTTGCAAAATAAATCTCAGGTTCTTACAGTACAAAAGGGAGCATAATTTTAGGTTAGAGATGAAACTGAGATTGGGACTGAGGTGGGAAAAGAGGAACATCTCTATCTGCTGTTTAATCTGTACCACAGTGCGATCAAGAATGCAATAAGTTAAACAAGAGAAGACGAAGCTTGGCTTTACATACTGAAGATAGGAAATACTTGCCTGGGATATGTCAGTCTTGAGTTTTGCTATCTGTTCTGAGAATAGCTTCTATGCTTTACCTTCAGGAATCACTGGATTAAATGCAGAATTTGTACATTTAGCATGTTGCTAAAAATGTCCTTACCATAATCCAGAAACTAAAAATGCTCTTGCCTCAAGCTGTATTTCTCTCATATCTATATGGCTCACAATCAGATATAAAACCCTTTTTCAGACATAATGGAACATGGTAACTAGAGCCTGAAAACTCTAAACCCCTCATCTGCCTACCTGAAGGCCTGAAGTCAACTTTTCAAGATGGAGAGTGACCTTCATTGTCAATAGACCTTCATCTTTACATATCATCTTTACATAGCAGTGACAATTGTTGACCATGATATTCATTGTAGAGCAAGCACTGAAAAGGATCTTTACTCTTGCTCATTTTATGGAATAGAGCACAAACAGGCTGAACAACAGTGTTAAAATCAATAAGGACATAGCACCCACTGGTGTCACAATTTAAACAGCCACAGGACAATCTGTTTTAAATTAGCACATGACAAATCTTCTAGTAAGCTTGAAATGCAGTGAATGACTCATGGAAACATGCTCAAGTCAGCTTTAAGCTAATTCATGCTTCATGGTAGCTGTGGAAGCATGGAGCCTACTGTGAGTAACCATCAGAGTCCCTGGACCTTGGGCAGATTTCCCAGTCTTTGCTGTCCTGGGGCCCTGCTGCTATGGTCTGGAAGGTAACTCTGCTAGTTAGTTGGGTATATCTAGGCTTTATGGTCTGCATTGTACTTTAAAAAACTGGGAATTCTCACAGAAATCCTCATTTTAATGAACTCAACAAAGAGAAAAGTGCAACTAAGAAACCTTTCCACCAGGTGGCAGGAAGTATCAGACACTGGGATGACTTCAGCATCAGACATTGCTATTTTTAACTCGCATTCTTAACTTGCAAAAGACTTTTGTTGTGGTTTTAAACTGTGGTATATACACTCAAACTGAAAGTGGCTTTTAGAAGGAAGTAGGGAACCAAATTGATTAAGATCTGGTGATCTTCAAGGCAATTGGCTTGTGGATAAGATAGAAACTTATGAAGCAATCACAAAGCTTGAAGTCTGAAGTCCACTAGTTTAGTATTTAATCAAGAAGTTCCTTTCATTTCTTCTATTTAACACTTGTGTCTGAGTCTTGCACTCTAGTCAACGGACAGTCTGGTTATTATATGACAACAGGAGGGTGGTTATAAGATCATGGGGATAGCACTGATGGCACTAATGGATTGAAAATGGATGTTCTATGACAGTAGCTTGGAATCACCTTGCAAAACTCATGTACAAGAAATTAAAAGAGATTATAAATGATTGAATTGCAATTGGCATATAAGTAAGGATTTTGGCAATGGTATGAGAGCGATGAGATAAAGACAAGTTCTGGCAGCACTCCAGAGAAAGCTTGATGCATGGAAACAGTCTGAAAAGCTGTGAGAGAAAAAAATAACCTCAGAGTCAAGGGCAAATCTTGGAATTTCCATACCTGAAAGCAAAGTGAAGAATGACAATCACAGAGCTAGAGACATCAGGCAGCAATAACTCTTTATCCATATTATGCCTTCAGGCTTTGAAGGATTAAGTAGGAAAAAGTTATGGTGTAGCCAAGAGATGACAGAGCAGAGACAGACAGATATATGGGAAAGTGCAGGATAGAAGAGTAAGTCAAGGAAGATATAGAAATGTGTGTCATCTGAAGGAAAAATGATGACCTATATAAGCCATCTGTGGCCAGAAACCTATAAGATACTTCCATGAAATTTTTAGGATATATTATCTGGAGAATTTTCAATAGATCAATTGAATAATAAACCTAGATCTTAAAGTTTCACATTTTTATGAAGGCTTAAATATGACAGAAAACCCAAAATCTTTACATATAATAGTCACCAGAATTCTGTTTGGCACATTTTTGGGCGTATTTTACAGTTAGGCAACAGGGTGATACTGAGCCAAGACATTTCCTGCTGCAACCAAGTTCACTTAGCAGAGTTATAGACAGGGTGTCATCAACTTTGCTTAAAATAAAAAAGGATAAATATATATAAATCTTACAAAGGGTTCTTATATTCAAAGATTTTGGCTGTAATGACTAAAACTTCACAAATATCTGTAAAGAGAGAAACTAAGTCAGAGACTTGTTAGAGCTTAGAAAGTATTGGTGTCACACACAGGATTGAAACATGTAATTCTCAGTGTCTTGGTCTGAGATTAGCAGATGATACCTTGCTCAGATACAGCATGGAAAATCCTATAAGGATATGAAAATCCATGTAGATAACTGGTTTAGTACTAATACTGTGCATGCTTTCAAAAGTCATCTAATGCTCAAGAGTTTCCTTGCACTAGGACTGATCATGATAGCCACATGTATACCAATAAACTGTAAAGGAGAAACATTCCTGGGCATTGAACTTCAGCTGTCCTATTATACAATGGTTAGACTGAGATCTAAACCCACTGTTGTTCCCCTAAACTGTTTCTAGGGGTGGTTCAAGATTTATACACCTGGGATCACAGGAAATTTTCATATGGCTATTCTCTTCTGGAGGCTGAGAAAACCTAATAACAAAAAAATGAGCTCTTAGGTTCCAGTTGGCCTCTGAAACAAGGATCATTCTGTGACAAATCTGGATGAGTCTTCGTGTCCAGCTGTGGCAGTGTGTGTACCTCCACAGCTTTATTTTTTTGACAATGACCGTTAGGCTTGAGCTGACACAAGGAAGATAACTGTGTAACAGTTTTTATCTCCACTTTAAAATACATAGTTTCATCAGGAGTTACTGTTGTGTGTTTATGCACAACTATACTTTCCCTAAAAAAGTCTTCCCTTAGGTCTCACCCTAGAACAGCCACTCATTTTCTCTAGCCGTGCTCCAGAAATTCTAAACCCATCCCTGTCACTATGACCACAATAAGAGGCAGCTCCCTGGAGACCACCATGCAGGATCCTCTGGCTCCAGCGAAGTTATGAACATACCCATTTGTCCCTATTTCTCCAGCTGTGGTTTGCTGATGCATGTTTTCTTTCTGTATATAACAAGAAACATGTTCATGGCACTCGAGTGTACTCAAAATAATTTTTTGTTGCTATGAGATGATCCAGCTTCGATTTTCTTCACCATGAAATCAATGACCAAAACCAGCATTGCTGTATTGCATATTCCTTTAAAACATTGCTAAAAAGTAGGATACAGCCTGCAAAATTCCCACCACTACTGGGAAAAAGCCTCAAAATAATTAAAAATAAAACAAACAACTTAGAGCTGCAAGAGACACCTGCACAGATCTGTCTCACACTTCCATCTTATCCACTCCCTCTTTCACCCAGCCTTGTCATCCCTGGTAGACCTGGTTCCCCCTCTGTCACCCGGAGCAGCCACTCTGCCTTCTGCTGTCTCATAGATTCAGCAAAAGACTTCAAATCTCTGTTTATGCCTCAGTTGTCTCTCCTCTGCTCTTCCTTGCTTATTTATGATTGAAGCGTGTGATTGTATTATTTACAGTAAGTCTGTAAAATGCTTGTGGAAACATTTTCCTGGACAGAATATCATAATCAAATAATTGCATTTTAAGTACCTCTCAGATTCCTTGAGGGAGATGGAAATGAGCAAAAATATGTCATTTACCTAATCTTCTTATTTCCTTACCTTTGTAAACTTAGACAGGAAAAAAAAAAGACAAGTCAGGCTTTGTTTAATTGCAAAACCAGAGGTCATACACCTCTGAATATTAAACATATTCTTTCAGGGATGGTTTCTGTGGCATTCAACAAGATACTTAAACTTGGTGCCTGAAGTTCATCATTCAATGGTACTATGATGATTTTCTGCCTCTGCAAAATACAAATAGTGAGAACAATAGGAAGGGGAGAAATGGTGTATTGTGGTTGTCAACAATAAGGCAGTCTATGAATGCACACTTGAAGGTAGCAGTGGACCCTCTCATACTCATACATTTTAGACTCAAAATATAAATTCAAGGAATATTAGCTCCAGAGGGAAGTACCTACATGAGAACAAAAAAGGAATGGAAAATTTCTGAAGGAAAACAGCAAGGAAAATATGAGTATGGGTCAGTCAAATGAGGAGGATGGACAGGAAGGTTGCTTCAAGACATTATGGGTAGCTTAGTCTGCAAAAGCATCTCTGTAGGTATAACCATTCCTTGTGAGATGCAGGGCAACAAGTTGTAATACTCCGAATGTCACTGGCTGATGCAATACTCTGTTAGGGAGAGAATGCAGTACAATTTGTCCATCAAATTCACTGTATGTGCATGAGATTAAATTCTGCAGGCAAATGAAGGGAAGTGCTAGGAGTGGGTGTTTGATAATGTATTGTGGAGCGTGTAAAAGGCAGGTTCAATATCTGTAAACAGTATTTTGTTAATGTGTAAAAGTGACTCTGTCACGTCAGCACGTTAGAGCAGGGGCAAAGAAAGCACACTTTTCTTCTTTTTCTTCTTTTTCTTTTTAAAGATTCAGTGGTCCTGGCACTGTCATTACTTCTTGCAAATAAAAACCCTCCCCAACTCATTTACTGTTACTTATGCAGTGCGTGTGGCACAGGGAGTAGTTGGCCCTGGCAAATTATAAAACCAAGCTTGACAAAAATCCCTGTTGAGCTGGTGGACAAAGTCTGATTCTGTTGTTTTCAAAAAACTGTCACATGTATCTGGGCAATTTCCTCCATAAAAATGAGTTATCTTGCAAAAGACTTCCCTTTTGTCATAATTCCCATCTATAAAGTTAGATTTGTTTATAAATTAGTTTGTATGATATATACTCTACCACAACTGTCTGTATTATTTCTAGGTGCAGTTATTAATGCAGAGCAGAAAAAAGCAAGGTTTTATTTTTATATCACAGAGAGTTTCTCCAGGAAAAACATATAATCCTGTTCTTTCAATTTTAGTCATTTCTTATAAAGAAGCCACATTTCTAATATATTTGTTATCATTACTGAAATAAAAAAGATTTAAACATTATGTATAATTTCCTGAGGTTGATTTTACATTTGAAATATTAATATTGAGTGTCTTCTACTTGGTTAATAAAAAAAATGATGTAATTATAACTAAATTCAATCTTCATCTTGGCCAGAAAACACAATAAAAGAGAAAGCATAAGAAAAGAATAGTATTCCTAAAAGTGATTGCTGATTTGAATGTAACTTGTTATTGATGCACAAGAAAAATATTTTAAAATCTTGAGAGACATTTTTTTATCTAAAAAAAAAGATCAGATAATGTCAGTCTTTGTAAAGCAAGTGTCCCCTTGTACCCCAACTGAATTGATTTTTTTTAAAAAAAAGATCATCAAAGTACCAGCTATATCTGTGTCTAAAACCAGTGGCTTTGTACCTAGACATCACACATGGAAAAATTAATACAAACCAGTCTCAGACTCAAAAAACAGTGAAAAAGTGAAAAATTAGTGTTAACATGTATCATTGACTACTGCATAAAGTAGCATAATCCGTATGTAATTACTTACTGTGCTCCCCTATAGAATCATAGAATCTTAGAATAATAGAATCATAGAATCATAGAATGGTTTGGGTTGGAAGGGATCTTAAAGGTCACCTAGTCCCAGCCACCCTGCCATGAGCAAGGACACTTCCCACTACACCAGCTTGATCCAAGCCCCATCCAACCTGGCCTTGAACACTGCCAGGGAGGGGTCAGCTACAAGTGCTCTGGGTAACCTGGACCACCTCACAAGAAAGAATTTCTTCCTAAGATCCATCTAAATCTACCCTCCTTCAGCTTAAAACTGCTCCCCCTCTCATCACTATGTAAAAAGTCCCTCTCCAGCTTTCTGTAGTCCCTTCATGTATTTGAAGGTGCTCCAAGGTCTCCCCAAAGCCTGCTCTTCTCCAGGCTGAACAACCTCTCTCAGTTGTCCTCGTAGGAGAAGTGCTCCAGGTCTCTGATCATCTTTGAGGCCTCTTCTGGACTGTCTCCAAGAGCTCCCTGTCCTTCTTATGCTGGGCACTCCAGAACCGGACACACTATTGCAGGTGGAGTTCCATAAAAACAGAGTACAGGGGGAGAATCACTTCCCTCGGCCTGCTGGTCATGTTTCTTTTGATGCAGCCCAGGATATCATTTGCTTTCTGGGCTACAAGCCCACACTACCAGCTCATGTTGAGCTTTTCATCAATCAACATCTCCAAGTCCTTCTCCTCAGGGTTGTTTTTAATCCATTCTCTGCCCAGCCTGTATTTTTGCTTAAGATTGCCCCTACCCAGGTGCAGGACCTTGTACTTGGCCTTGTTGAATTTTATACAGTTTGCACAGGCCCACCTCTCCAGCCTGTCACGGTCCCATATGCACCAACCACATACCAGAGTCTGAGCTAGCTGAAAGTGATTTTAATCGCCATTCCTTCTTGAAATCAAAGCCCTATTGCTATCCAAACACCTTTCTAAGACTGAGTAAAACCACAACATATAGTGCTGAGGGTTGGTAATTCACAATTTTTTCTATGCTATTAGTCAAAAGGGTAGGAAAAAAGGAAATTTGATTGCTTTCATGAATCTTCTAAACTGAAGATTATGCCAGCAATATTTTTTATTAGCATGATATAAGCTGGGCAGTCAAATTCTTGAGGATGCTTTTCTTAATCTTTTTTTTCAGTCATAGTGTAGCATTTCTTTTATACAGATTCTTTTGTACTACATCAATGCCTGCTTATCATCACTCAGTATCAAGTTCTCCTGTCCCAAAAGAAGATCTAAATAGGTCATTCTGTTACGCTTTTTTCTGAGTGATTTGCCTGTCTTTATGTCATTGCAGAACTGAGCCCTAAAATAACAAATAGAAATGAGTGAATGGAATACAAGCTGAAAGGACCATTAAAAATAGTAAGTGATTCTTGATGTACTTACAGTTACGTGAAAATACTCTTACACTCCTACTAGTCATTTTCTACAAGTATTGTTATGGAAAGATCTTAAATTTTTGTGAACACTTGAATTATTAAAGCTTCATACAGCTTTAATATTTGAATATTTTGATCTTATCATCTGTGTCTGTGAAGAAACACAGGTCCCAGAAAGTGAGGAAACTTGATCATAATGAGTTGGAATAATAGTCCTAAGTCACCAGCTCAAAATCTTACCTCGAAGCACAAGATCAAATAACCTAATAGCACATGGTACCCTATGATACCTTCCCACAGCTGTCAACACTTCCCAAGTTTGCAGACTGGGCTTTTAGCTCCAGTCAGTCTTGAGTGTGTTTGCCATGAGGGCATCTGTCATACATGGAGTCACTGATGCCTCAGTGGTGACAAGACACTAAATTTGTGTTAATCACGAGGCAAAGGCAGCAACCGAGTGAGAAGGGGAGGCAACATTAATCATATGCATAGATAGCCTGCTGAATGCAAATGGATGCAAATCCACTCTTAAATTCTCTTCCATACGCTGTCTGCAGACAAAAAAATTCCCCACCCATCTACCTGTAACCATCAGATTGAAATTCCTGTCTTGTATAGTGCATTCAATGCCTTCTGTAAGTCTTTCCACATGGTAGGATTAAGATGGAATCATGTCATGCTTCATTGTTGTATTATTTTGCACAAATATTTCAATAAAATAAAAGCGGGCAGTGATAGAAATTCTGGTAGTCACTGACAAGCACCTGCAACACATGAAAATGAGAGAAAACATGAAATCAACATGCACCTCAAATGCTTAGGAAGATATGCAAATGGAAGAGGAGCCATAATCAGAGCCATTGCAAAATCACAAGCAGCAGGATGAAAGGACTGCGTTTGTAATCTAGTCATCATGCAATTATTTTCTTCCTGCTGCATAGATTGTTAATTACAAATATGTCAATTATGCTTCAAAAGCCCTACCTCTCTAGTACTCAATGTACATTGCAGAGGCCAAATGCCACTCTTATCTCCTAGCAGAATAAATAAATATTTTGTTGCAAGTTGGAAGTTTAATACTGCTCACCAGCATCATTTTCAGTGTCCTGATAGGGAAGGGGGGTCTTCTCAACACAGGATTTTGACCTGTGTCTACTATTTCCACTGCCATGAGATCTCTATATAGATTCAATCTAGTTTCATAATCTCTCTGGGAGAAATCCTGAGCCTGTGGAGATTAATGGCAACCTCACTGCCTTAGTTCCCAGCCTGAGATATGGAGATGGCACACGAGGGTATTGTAAAAAGAAATTTGGGCTACACATGTACCTTAATTAACAGATGCAGAGCTCCACTGCAGAGACTGCTGAATTTAGTCTTAAGTGGAACTGCTCCTGTATGTTGCACAGCTCATAAAGTGCTTTGAGGTTTGGAAAGTAAAAGTTTGCATAAATCAATGTATTTTTATTGTGTGATACAGCCAAAATTATATACTTGCTCTCAAAGTCTGGAATCGGGGAAAATTTTTGTAAGGTCATTTCTTAATTCTGTTATTGAGGCAGTTCTCACTTGCTTGTAGCATGATTACTATGGGATGCTTTGACAAAAGAGATCACTATTTTATTTCCCTATGTCAAGAACCCCATCATCACTTGAGTATCCTCATATTCAGCAAGCAGATGTGCACTTCCCATGAGCTGAGCTCTGAGGTTTGACAGACTATAGTAAACATCCACTCAGTATGTTCATGGGAATATTTTTGATAGATGGATAAAGAAAACAAGTAATGTGTATTCAAAGGGGACAGGAAATAATAATTCTACAGATCACTGTAGAGACTCTTTGAGTATTCCTCCAGCAAGCATACAGTTTATAGCAGGATTTTACTAATGATTCTCTGTCTAATTATTATCTGCAGTGAAATAATTTTTTTTTATTCATAGCACTGAGGTCAGGAAGAATTCTCTATATGTACAGTGTTCCTGAATGAAATTTATATTGAAGGGGAAAAGGAAATAATTTAAAAAATGTATGTAAGTAGCTCAGTATCAGCCAATCTGCATTCAGGGTTTACTGCCTAAAAATTTTTCCTTTGACTTGATTTTACCTATGGTCTAGAATGGACCTACCAAAGAGATTATTGACTATGTTGTGGGTTTGTTTTTTCTTTTGCTTTTTTAAATTCCTGCAAATTGGCTAATCAGTGCTAGTTAGAATTTGCTGAGATACATGTACGAAATGTAAATTCTTCTGCTTCCTCTGTGATGCCCTCTCAAGTCTGTGCTTGTGCATGTGTGTTTGTGTGTGCATAAGTTATATACACGAAAAAAAGCCAAAACTGTAGTTTTTCCCTCACATACACAACACCCTTCTCAGTTGTCCTATGCTTTTGACACATTGCTGGGACAATTCCAAGGAGGCTTGTTTTCTTGTTTTACATTTAACTAGGATTTTCAGTGAAAGATTTCATGACACTTACAGATAAAGTGTGTAAGAGTATGGTACCTCATTTCTTAAATAGCCAGTAAACCAAAATGAAACACACTAAATTGCTTTTGCAAGAAAATAAAGTAAATCTGAGAGAGAAGCTGGGAATAGCAGAGTATATTTCCTCTCCTAACTGTAATTAGTAATAGAAGAAATGTCATTGGTTCAAATCCTTTGTTTTTTTGTCATTGTAAACACGGGAGTGAGAAGGTTAATTATCTTCCCAAAGCTGGTAAAAAACCTGCTATCTGTAGTATACTCTTTCTTTGCCATGTGCTGCAGTTGCATATTGGTTTAATAATTTCTGAAATCAATAGCAACTCTTTCATAGACTTCAGTCAATGTTAGATCAGACACTTGCTGTCAAAGAGAGTATTTACAATTAATGTCTAGTGTGGATCGAGTGGAACGTCCACATCCACAATCAGTCCTCATTACGAGGCATTTGTTATTTTCATCTGAAGAAAGCAGTCTCATCCTCAAAAATACTCCTAACTTAAAATCTCATGATCCATTTCTGCGGTGAGAAGGAATCACGTGAAAACACATGAAATCATTTGAAATACAAAGGAATGCAAGTCTTTATCTCACACTCTATTTTGCTTTTGTCTGTGTCAGGGAAAGTAACATTTTGGGATTTTTTTCTGTAATCTCTTTTTCATAAAAAGAAAAAAAAAGGTATAACACTGAAAATGCCATATCTTGTTATATAACTGACCAAAGCATACAACAGTTTTATCACACAGACATGGATGAAGAAAGTTCTCTTTAGTGAAGATACAGATCTATATGATAGGATGTCAAAAACAACTTATCTTTATCACAGTTGCTAGCCAACATAAACTTAATGGCTAAAACAGAATTTAAAGCAACCGCGAGCAAGTTTCCTGATAACAAACAGCATTGCTTTTCCACTTTAAATCTTGTCGATAGATCCTTACTATTTTAAGTCAGCTGGATACAGAATTTGCAACCTACTCATCAGGTAGAAGCCTAAAAGAAAAGCAGCTCTTTTTGCATGACCGAAGTAAAATCTCATTTAGCTTCTCCTAAGCATAATAATTTGGACAACAGTCATACTCAAGAATTTCTCTTACCTCTTGGGTAAATGGGTCTCCAGTCAGCAAATGTAGAATTGAACCGCTTTGTTCTTTTTCCATGTAAATTTGTACTTGGAAAATCATCAAATAATTTTAGTCTGTTTGGGTTGACACAGTGTCTGTGCCAAAAGTTACATTTGCATTCCAGTTTGGCTTCCTTGTGTCTATCAGAAAACTGATACATATATATATGTATGTGTGTGTGCTTGTATTATAAATATATATATGTGTATTTAACTCAATGCTAGCTAGTTTTCTCTGGGGTATAGAGATTCCCACCACACAGAATTCATGCACAAAACTCCTAAATGGGGATTTCACAAACAGCTCTCTAATCTTTCTACATCAGCATTAAAACACTTATTGTTTATAGCTGTGTTCTGCTTCAGGAAAAATGCTTAGTGTCCATGTATTCAGCAATCCCATTAAGCTTCACTTCCTGTTAAATATAACAAATTAACTTCTCCAAATGTAGAATTTCTGGCTTATATCAATTATAGGTGGACCTGGATTTGACACAAAGACACTTATGTAAACACTGGAAGAACTGTTGCACTCAAGCGAACAGCCCTTTGCTATTTGGTAGCATATAATAAAAACAAACCTTCTCCTTACTGCCTAAAAACCTTGTGGTCTTGCTTCAGAACTTAAGAAATATTTTAACCTCCATCCACTCGCTGTATCTCACTGCTATCTTAAATATTTCTATGAAATTGTGATTTTGCCATTTAATGATTTATTTATACCAAAACCATCAGAGGTAATTTCTCGCTCTAGCTTTCCTGAAGAGCTTAAAACAAAATAAATAATAATAATAATAAAAAAATCCTAAAGGATTTTGGAATTGAACTTGATTCATTATCAGTAGGATTGATGTCTTTTTGTAAAAAAGAAACCTCTCTGAGAGTTCAGAGTGTGATCACAGTGTTTCCTAGTTGTCTACCCAATCTCTAATTATTCTTTGTCCCAATACCCAACAACCAACCACTGCAAAGGCATACATAGTTTTTCTTTTAATTATTATTCACAATTGCATTTTTCCTCCCAACAGTTAGCTTTTTCCAGTGATTTGAAGACAATGGTGAAGAACTGACTGCTGCAGAGGTGACTGACATCATTGCAGAAAGCTGTTGAATATTTTGAGATTCATGACAAAAACGGCACTGAAGAAAGAATTTGATTAGTCTGGGTAGTTGTGTTGGGATTTTTCATTTAATCTGTTTTGGTTTGCTTTTTAATCTCAAACAGACCATTTGTGTCATTCTTTGGCAAAACATACTGTTTTAGAGACACAATGCTGAGAATAATGTTTTTAATGAAACGTGAGCTAGACTGACTACCACGTTTCAGATATGATTATAAACTGATAGAAGCTGCACACCTTCTGAAAGATGACAAATCTTTTTAATTTCATGAAACCCAGGTCATCTTATGAAAATATATGCTGAATGCAGAATTCTACATGGGTTTGACATAAAACCAGGTAAAACAAAGATTTTTGATAAGCTTTCTTATTTTCAGTTCCAAACCTCAAACCAAATAGAGGGAAAAGGTCACGGACCATTGTAGATTAAAACCCTGCAAAATATTGACATGTACTCTTCAAACCAGAAATTTCTGAGCTTTCTAAAACCCACCCCCTGGAGATGATTGATTCAATATAATGAAACCAAATAGTGAGATAAAACTATCATCAACCCTAAGAGTATCTCTACTATGCACTTAAGGCAGCATTTCCTAACTTTAATGTGTTTTATCAGGTACTGTACAGTGTCTTCTCTACCACAAGCAGAGAACAGCACAGTTCCTACTGAGGAAAATCATTGGTAGGAGTAGTCAGCACCTGTAGGTTTCAGATTTCTCGATTTTGGTATCCCAGTTATATAAAAATTTACTGTAGTATCACAGAGCCTCAGCCTGTCACTGGACACTCAAGGAATATGCTACAGATCGCAAAATGCCTGAGGTTGAAAGGTGTCACTAGAGGTTGTTTTGTCCAGTCCCTAAGATGATTCATGTTTTGGGTTTTCTAATACACTTTCAGGAATATAGAAGAATATTTTTGTTGAATTCCATACACAGAAGGGATAGTCCTCAAGTATCCCCATTCGGGATTATTAGTTTTTGTACCTTCCCACTTTTAGACTATAACCCATGATGTAAACCATTGCCAGCAACATGCACTAGCAGCCCAGAAAGCCAACTGTATCCTGAGCTGGATCAAAAGAAATGTGACCAGCAGGTCCAGGGAGGGGATTGTCCCCCTCCACTCTCGTGAGAACCCACCTGCACTGCTGGGTCCAGTTCTGGGGTCCCCAACGTAAGAAGGACATGGAGCTGTTGGAGACAGTCTAGAGGAGGGCCACAAAAATGTTCAGAGGGCTGGAGCAGCTCTGCTTTGGAGACAGGCTGAGAGAGTTGGGGTTGTTCAGCCTGGAAAAGAGAAGGCTCCGGGTAGACCTTAGACCAGCCTTCCAGTACCTGAAGGGGCTCCAGGAAAGCTGAAGAGGGACTTTTTATGAGGTCATGGAGTGAAAGGACAAGGGGAAATGGTTTTAAGCTGAAGGAGGGTACATTTAGATTGGATATTGGGAAGAAATTCTTTGCTGTGAGGGTGGTGAGACCTTGTCCCAGGTTGCCCAGAGCAGCTGTGGCTGCTCCCTCCCTGGAAGTGTTCAAGGCCAGGTTGGATGGGGCTTGGAGCAACCTGGTCTGGTGGGAGGTGTCCCTGCCCATGGCAGGGGGTTGGGACTGGATGATCTTTAAGATCTTCTAATCCAAACCATGCTATGATTCTATGTCTGTCACAGAGAATTGTAGTATCTATACATGCTGCATGGCACTATGTCCTGCCAATTTTAAGTAGAATTTAGGGTTATTTCATACTATTGTAATAAGAGAAAGGATCACATACTGAAATCTGTTTCGGATGGAGGTTTTTGCTGCAGATAATTGACTCCATTTTTTCCTTTTTGGGTGTAGTCATAAGAGGACATTACAGAAGAGGAGACTGGAAGAGGAAAGCTAATAATAAGTTTAAATGGCTGTTTGCTTCAGCATTTTAGTGCACTTTGCACATTTTTTTAAATGACAGTTCAGGTACAAATGCTGTAATCAGAGGTGGTTGGCCCACAGATAGCAGCAGCATATTGCATTTTGTGTATTCCAGATATGTGAGACAGGGAGAGAGATTCATTGATTGAGTCTCTGTATTTTAAGTGTTACTATATTTACTAGATAACAAATTAGAGATTTGTTAGACAGCAGGCTAAGTAGCTGTCTGTGAATCATGTATTTATTATGCATGACTCTTTCAGAGTCATTCAAAGTTTAAAGGAAAGACTTACTAGGATGTGAAGGGGAATTCAGATTGGAGCTGCTTGGGGACCATAGCAATGTGTCCAAGCAGAACTGTTAATAATAGTCCCCAGGTTACAATCCTGGGGCTTGCATATGAGTTTTACAGAGATATTTGCAAACACTGGTATTATTATACAAATGGATAGAGCACTGCACAGAGAGTCTTAACAAAGTTCCCATCAATATCTTCAACATCAGTGGCATTGGAAACACCAGAGAACACAGTAAATCTGATTTCCATTCCTTTTACTCACCTGCTAGATAGTACATTATATTCACTGTGTGAAACTTCTTGAATGTGATGTAATGTTGCCTAGACACAAAACTCTAGACCATTTCATTTCCTTCCCTTTCCATTTTGATAGACTAGGGAGTCTCATTTCCTGTCTTGAATAATTCTGGGGTCCTGCTCACATTGGTGGTGCTCAGCTCCAAACATGGCAGCTAGGTATAGGCATGAAATTATGCTGCAGTAAAAATTAGGGAGAAGTAGGAAAGGATATTGTGAGTCTAAGAGTATGTAGTTTTAGCTAAAAGATAATTACTGACAGTGGAACAGTGCCAGAATCCTGAAGAAAAATCCAAGAAAGAGCACAGGTTAATCTCCTTTCTAAAAGCAGAAACAAATCAAGAAAAACAACAGCTCATGGTGAATAGGAGAATACAGTAGTCATGCTTCACACCTACTTTATCTTTCCTAACCAGAAGCAATCAAGTATGTGATTAGTGGATCACTTGGAGGCCAAATCATCTGGTATGATCACTGACTGTTTTATACAGACAGACCTTAACACTGGCCTTGTCCTTCTCATAGATGAAGTTAATGTATTAAGGAGTATTGTATTATTTTTACTCTGCTCTCCTGAGACCCCATCTGCAATACTGTGTCCAGTTCTGGAGTCCCCAGCATAAGAAGGACAGGGAGCTGTTGGAGAGAGTCCAGAGGAGGGCCACAAAGATGATCAGAGAGCTGGAGCTCCTCTCCTATGAAGATAGGCTGAGAGAGTTGGGGTTTTTCAACCTGGAGAAGAGAAGGGTCTAGGGACATCTAATGGCAGCCTTCTAGTACCTGAAAGGGGCCTACGGGAAAGTTGAAGGGACACTTTTTGTGAGGGCATGTAGTGATAGAACAAGGGGGAAGAACTTCAAACTACAGGAAGGTATGTTTAGACTGGATTTTAGGAAGAAGTTCTTTACTGTTCAGGTTGTAAGACACTGGAACAGGTTACCCAGAGAGGTTATGGATGCCCCCTCCATGGAAACATTCAAGGACAGATTGGATAGGGTTTTGAGCAACCTGGTCTGGTAGGAGGCATCCCTGCCCATGGCAGGGGGGTTGGAACTAGATGAGCTTTAAGGTCCCTTCCAACCCAAACCACTCTGTATTTCTATGATTCTATGTTAAGGAGGATCTACACCTAATACTAGGATTTACAGTGTCAGTATCTTATGAGGAATAATAAATATAACCAAAATGAGAAAACTCTGACAGTTCCCTTCATCCTTCTAATGAAGGGACGTTAATCCTGAAGCTGAGATCAATTATAGTAAATCTCGGTAAAACACTGGCTATGAGTATTTTTCAGGCTAGACCTTTTTCTGTTCAAATTCCATCAAAGTAGCCCATGACAGCCAAGATACAGCAGTTTATTGTAACAAGACTTTTGACCTTTGGCAATAAAATTCCAGCATGTCTGATAATACTGTTATGGAAGACAAGAAGGTAGAGTGCTCCATGTACAAACAGGTTGCAATAGAACCAGTGCTTATGATTATTAAAGGCTGATGTCAAGTGCTCAGCCAACTGACTGTCAGATTTCACCTGCCATCTTTACTAGAAAGGAATGTACAAAGCATGATGCACCTTAAAATATAACCTAGTTTGAATATCAATCAAAAATTGCTTAAAGTTAAGAAGGTGAATGGTTAGAGTGAGCTGTGAGATGAGTGTCCAGTGACTGATAGAAAAAAATATTTTTGTAAGGACAGGTTTCGGAGCAAAATATATAGATGCACAAAATAAACAAGTGATTACATTTTTCAAACAGTTTATTATCTACAATGATATTTTGGTAGATGAGAGGTCAGTGACCACTACAAAAATTACAGAAATTTATTGGTTTGAATTGGTGAATTTAGTCAGATTTCTGTAAAGGTCTAAGTAATTCCATATTGAACAATACAACACATAAAAGTGAATTTAAATCTAGTTAACTAGTGGATTTAAAATACTTTCTTTCAATAGGTTGGTAGCCTTCAATGGAATATTTCAGACAGATAAGAATGCCCAGGGGTCAGTTCTCAACTTAGTGAGGGATTGGTCACTGATAAAAATTAAAATGTTAAAAATCATGCTAGGTGCACTATCAAGAGGCATAAAGCAGGGGACAAGCAACATTCTCAAAGCATTCTCAATTGTTTAATATGTTTAGCTCCTGGGAACAATGTCACAATCGTAGTCCTTGTCTTTATTTGCAGAGCCAAAAGAACTCATTAGGCCATGGGCTGTCAATATTCCATCTTAAATGACCTGTTGAGTTCTGCAGTGCACTGAGTTTGAGGTGCAGTTGTAGGGGGATGGGGTCACAGTGGATAGTTTGATTCTGTTGAGAAGAGTACTGTCAAAGAAATACTCAGGTGCTGTGGCCTCGCTAAATGCACCATTACAGTGTTCAGCTTTCACACAAGAGTCTGAATATGCTAAAAGCAGACACCATTCTAAAAAATGCACTGGGAGTGGAGTGGGGTTTGGACATAGTATCCAATGTTGGAGTGTGTGAAGAAAGTCAGAGTAGGTGGTTTTAACTGTTCCTGTTCAAAGAAAATATATAGCTAAGAAACCATCAAACAGCAAGAACAGAGAACTATTTCTTTCAGTTTTCCTTTTCATCTCTGTATTAAGCCAAAATTGCTTTAAAAGGAGTTTAAAATGAGAGATGTGAAGTTAGGTTTTGGTTTGTTTTCAGCCTATGTTCTCTTTCTTGTACAATCACTAATTAAAACTGCTGTCCTGTAGGTACTTCACTCTGATGTCCTCAGTTGTAAGCTTGGAGAGGTTAAGCTGAAGAGTCTGCTGAGATGAAAAGTTATAGCCACACTCTCTAGCTTGATAGTGGATACTCTGTCAAGTGTGGAGTGTGGGTGGTCTATATGCAGAAAGGCAAGTTAGGGAAAGAATAGCAGAAAAACTGCAGTGGACAAGGTTGGGCAATGGTATAAAGATTTGTGTTTTGCCTATGAAAGGATGTGCCTGTAGATTTTGGTGGTTCACAGTCCAGAAAACAAGAAAATGAGAGTGACAAATTGAAGTTTACAAAAGGAAGGAGAATGCTATGTTTTATCTATAAAAGTTTAAAATAATATACTCATTTTTAAAATTTTCATTGCATGCCAAAATAAGAATGGTTATGTCAGATTAGAAGGAAGGTCCCTCTGTCACAGCTTCCTGGCTCTGAAAGTGGCCTGAAGCATATGCCTGGGGAAGGGTGTGGGAACAAATCAAGCTGATATTCTTTCTAGAACACTCTGCCAGACTCCAGCTCTTCATGGGAGATTTTATTTCCCTCTGTATGACTTTGTCAGATCTGGAAGTTAAAATTGCCAATTCAAGTGTAAAATGGGGATTTTAAAGTTAAAGGCAAATCTAGCTGTGGAATCTCTATAGAAGCCTCTGTAATACTGCTGTTCCAGTAAAAGCAACCAAATACGCACTCACAATTTCTATTGAAATCAGTTTGATTTATGCATGAGTGTCTGAGGATAAAATATGCCCCTGTGAAATTTCTCATCAATATATAAAAGCAGGTGCTTTCCCAGAAAAACAACTTTATTTATATATGTGGGATACTGGTACAGTCATTTGGGGTTTAATCTTTTCTGGAACACTGTTATATTAAAAAACCCTTTCAGTGACATCTATGGGATTAATAATATCTGTCATCTACAAAGACCTTACTTTCATTACAGGTGATAAAATATATAGTATTTTCTTTTATGCATATATTGCCTGCAATTCAAGACACCTAAGACATTTTTTAAATAAAACTTAAATGAAAGAATTGCTTCACCCATCAATGAAATGAGCTTTTAGGGGTGAAACACAACAGCTGTTTAACATCACAAAGCAATGCCATTGAATAATTTATTTCACAAATTTGAGAAGAAAGAAATATTTATTCAGGGGAAACTCCAGATGGAATTCAGGAAGGCAGATTGTCATTCCAAGCCAATGTCACATTTTTAACCAAAAAACCCCCAGTAATTCTTGCAATACTTCTATTCTTTCATAGTGTTCTGTAAAATGTTAGACAGCAACAAGATTTTGTTCATTACAGAATTTATCATTGTAAGTCTACCATTATAAGACTAGGCAACCCTGTCCCTTTTTGACATGACTCAGAAGAGTGTCACAGTTTATGTCAGAAGATATAAGGATACAAGATTAAATACATTGGATCAGATCATCAGTCTATTTAACTCAATATTTTATTTTTTTCAACAGCAGTGGCTAGTATCAACTGTTTTCATAGCTACTAATAGGTATTAAAATATCAACAATATATGATCTGCAATCTTGGAATAAACTGTTAAGTAAATTCAATCCTATTTCCCACCAGTTAGCTGTTGATTTACATTTAGTGTATATCCCTTTTCTAGGTTAAATCTCTCTAATGTACCTGTGAATATATTCACAAACAGTACAATATCACAGTAATATAAATGTTTTTGACCATCGAGGATATTCCATAAAATCTTTATTTATATTAGTGATGACCCTGTAGATATGTGCAACATGAGCTGATGAGAACTTTGCCAAGCAACTTCCTTGCATGCAGAATTTGATCCTACTAGGGCATGCTTCAGCTTGATAAGAGTAAAATGAACTTTGACTGTGTCTGAAATTTGAATGGAAACATGTTCTGGAAAATCTGATGGTATATTAGGTCATCAATTAAGGATAACAGTTTTAGAGCATTAAGAGCTTCAGCTAGTTGCAAGCAACCTTGCTGCTCTGACAGGAAAGTGCATCTTTTTGATTCCAGAACTTCCAGTAACCATGTCTCTCACCAGAAAGTTATCTTAATAGAAGTCTTAAAAGCCTTGAGGCATAGAAAGTTATTGTGTATTATGGATTCTTACAAGAGATGAGAGTAGCAATGAACATTTACATCAGAATAAGACAATTTTGAAGAAAATTATATCTAAAGTTTCTGAAGTAGAGATCCAAAACAATGCCCAGGAAAATTTAAAGAACTTAAGTATGTGTGAGTAATGGAATGGAAGAGGAGAGGTAAAAAAGTTCATAGTCCTGGAAGGATGATAGGAAAATGAAAATGTAAGGTGAATATTTAGAAAAGTGCACTCAAGGATGTATTACAGAAATTCTGGTGGTGTTTTGAGATCATGACTTTTGAAACTGATCCATATGTGAACGTACTTGAGATTTTTGTGCTTTATGCAGTGTTGCACCTCATTAGAAATAATCAGTTTGGGATTCTCTAAATTCCTGGGCTCCTCCCTTCTCTAAACTTGTTGGGAACTGTGTTGGGCTCTTGGACCATTCCCTTTCAACCTGTTACACCTGCAGTCTAGAACTTCTGAGGGACCAGGGTCTTACTCTGTATCATCCAAGGTGATTGTAAAACATGCTTTCATGAATAATGTTCTTCAGCAATAAGTAAATTTAGATTGTTAAGACAACTATCATGCAATGATTGCTTATCTTCTGCTGTATTAACAGAGAGGGTAACTTTGTAACACAAATTGATCCCTCATTCTACAGCATTACCTGAAATGTAATGCCCTGAAGAACTTACAGTCCAAGGTAAGCAGCGAGCAGTAAATACAACAGCTGGGGAAGCAGAAGGTAGTAGCAAAATTATAGTCAGTAACATTAACTGCAGTCATAGCTCATCAGCTCATAATCTAAAATATAAGATGCTATCTAGCACTGTCAGTATCAGGCAATTCATCAAGTAGTCTTGTAAATATGGACAATTGTGAGCTGTGGGAATTTTCATCTACTCCTATTGTTGAGTGAAATTTTAGTCATCAAAGGAAAAGTGAAAGAGAAGGTCTTAAATGCTGTCCCAAGACACAATGGGGGTATGGGAGAACCTATGCTGTTTGCAGCCCAGACTAGTTTATATTTAAAGTACTGTAACTATCACTTGGTTTTATCATTAGAACAGAGCATGGCACAGTGTTACCAAGTAGTTGCAAGAGATGATCAGATGTATTCTGCACTCTTTTGATGTTTCTGAGAGTTACCCCTCCATAGATCACATCAGTTACTTCCAGACCACTGCTAACAAGTTATAAAACATGAAAAATAACCATATACTAGTAGAGGTTTTGTGGCTTCCTGGGTATCACTAAATAAGAAAAATCAGAACAAAATCCTTTCTATAGGAGAACCTAATATAGCTGCCAAGAAGGTGTGTCCTGTACACAAAGCCCTAAAGTACCATATACTTGTATATTTACGCATTGAAATGACCCAGGACAAAGCTGTGAAAGAGGGCCCAGAGGTACTGTTCAGATTTGTGCTGAACTGCCAGAGGTGACAAGATGTCACAGTGAATGGTTTGACTGCCCCAGCACTTGGCAGAGTCTCAGTCTTACAGGTGGGAGATGAGCCTTACCTATGAGACAAAAGGACTCCCGGAGGAGGTGAGCAGAACAGATTGTGCAGTATCAAGGAGGCCAAAAAAAGAGTAACATTTTGTTTGTGAACACCTTGGAGAGGCAGGATCCAAATCCCATATTGCTTGAAAGGAAGGTCATTTAGAAGCTGTGTCTAAGTGGAGGAGGATTGCGACTGCCAGGTTGAAGAATGGAAGTTTTTGGGGTTTAGCAATGGAAAGAAGGTTTTCTGTCTGTCTGCAGATCACAGAATCACAGAATCACAGAATTCTAGGGTTGGAAGGGACCTCGAAGGATCATCTAGTCCAACCCCCCTGCCGGAGCAGGTTCACCTACAGTACATCACACAGGAACGCATCCAGG
>VZRW01007749.1:685915-787265 GCA_013398125.1 Aegotheles bennettii | reverse complement strand
GACCTACTAACCACCCCCCTTCTAATGCACCCCAGGATGCCATTTGCCTTCTTGGCCACAAGGGCACATTGCTGGCTCATGGTCATCCTCCTGTCCACCAGGACCCCCAGGTCCCTTTCTCCTACACTGCTCTCCAGCAGGTCAGCCCCCAGCCTGTACTGGTGCATGGTGTTGTTCTTCCCCAGATGCAAAACTCTGCACTTGCCCTTGTTGAATTTCATTAAGTTTCTCCCCGCCCAACTCTCCAGCCTATCAAGGTCTCTTTGAATGGCAGCACAACCCTCTGGTGTGTCAGCCACTCCTCCCAGCTTAGTGTCACCAGCAAACTTGCTGAGGATACATTCTGTACCCTCATCCAGGTCCACTAGTTACAGACCTCCAACTAGATTCTGTCCCATTGACTACAACTCTCTGACTTCTTCCCTTTAACCTGTTCTTGATCCACCTCACTACCTGATCACCAAACCCATGGGTGTAAAATCACCAACCTTTGAGATATTTAAAGCTCAGTAACACCTGAGCAATCTGACCCAACTTCACAGTCTTCTATAATTGCATGAACCTGCATTGAAACTTCTAGAAATAAGGAAACTGTCAGAAATACATGACAATTTTAGTCTGCAAACATTGGCTGCAAAGAATCACTGGCTACAGTAAAAGCAATTCAAAAGGTTTTGTTCTTCCAAATTGATTTGCTGGCATCTTTCTGACTCAACTAATAACTACAAAAATGTGCTTCAGGAGTGTAAAGTATGCATCGTACTATATGTAAATATGAAATATTTTCGAAGGATTTAAAAAGGAGTCTGAGCTTACTTAAATAAATCTATTAAAGATGAAGCTGAAGAGCCTGTATTGCAGGTTTTTTTTGTGTGGTCTCTGATAAGAGATTGGATTATGCCTGAAACAAAACCACTCAGAAACTGCTACAAGAGACTGAGCTAATTTTCCAAGAAAAAGAAGTGACTCAGTTCAGAAGGAAGCATATGGAGGTTATTGACGATAGTAGCATAAATGTGGATGAGAATCCATATTGCTGCTGGGAAATCTTGGGAAATGTAGAGACAAACAAGAACAGCACATGGAGTAAATGCTGAGAACCAGCACAAGATAAAACAATGTTAGGTGTATTGGGAAAATGGAATAAGCTGAAACAGATTTTGACACTTTTCACAAGTTTCAAGCACCATTATTGTATTGTGTGGATTACACAATTCTAGTGCCCTGTAAGGAGGTAGATAGAGCTGTGACACAAGTTGAATCAACTACCAGAAATTAAATGAGACATTTAAAACTTTAAAGATGGATGCTAATGCAGAAGCTGTTCTGTTGATAGAAACATTCTGCAAACTTTAGTAGAAGAGCTGCAGATATTAGAAGGGTAGCTAAATATGAGTGAAAGCTTGTGTTCCTTAAAGGCATATGTATCTTAACTGTATGTGTAAATAAAAAACAGAAAAGATGCTATCTGTAATAGTACTAGTGTAGAGGAAAATCATTTTGGGTTGAAAGTGCAACTTACTGATGTTCTCAATAAAACTACCTTTTCTGAAGATGAGAATTGAGAAGAGTTTTAAAAGGTATATTCCTGGCAATAGGTAGGCTGTTAGCATGATAAATGAAGCTAAAAGAACCTAATCTTCATGCTGTGTGGAGAGTTGTCCTTTTATAAAAGGCGAGAGTTAGAATAGGAGATACATAGGCTTGTTTGCACTAAGAATGGCAGGGAAAAGCTGAAAAGGAAAGGTGCACCTGTTGTAGAGGGAGGGAAAGCTGTATCTTATAAAAGAATTAAATTAGTATTAAAAATATTACTCCTGTCTTTGACATGTTATGTTTAGAAGGACTCTTGGCAGGTGCACCGAGTAAAAAAGACTTAATGTCTGTGTAAATTCAACACTCTCCGTGGGACACGTGCTTTCCCCAAAATGCCATTTAGGATTTGTGAGGTGCTCAAGATATTTTTCTTTATGAAATTTGATCTTCTAAAAGATTGTACTTTATCACCAAGGGCTTCAAAGTACTTTGACATGGGTCAGACACATGAACAGAAAGCATAAGCAACATAGCTTTGTACGTTTATGGCCACCCGTTCTATGTCAGCCCTACAGACAAAGAGAGAACACACTTATTCCTTGAAGTAGTGAAAATTATAATAGATATTTACAGCTAATCTGAAAGCTTTTGGTCAACAGACCAGTGTGTATATCTATACACTGCACTGGATACCCTCTTAGATTTTGACAAAGACCTAAAATTAAAGATACACCAGCCATGAAGTACTGTGATGATACCAAACTAAGCTGCCTATGAATAGCTTCAAAGATAATCTTAAAATGCTGTCATTAGCATGTTTTCTTCATTAGAGAAAGTCACAAAACCTGTGTGTTAATACCGACAAATACTACTGGTCTGGTGAAATGTGTCCCTGCCCATGGCAGGGTGTTTGGAACTGGATGATCTTTAAGGTACCTTCCAAACCATTCAATGATTCTATAACAAAGAAATCTTTGGCCCTCTTTTAGGGGAGTAAATATGCTCTCGAGGCTTTCTGAATAGGCTGGAAACAGACTGTGTTATGGTAAAGACCCTGACAGAGCATGAGAAAGTGGTAATCAGGAGAAAAAGTGTCCTAAATTTACTTACTGGAAGAAAAAATTATTCTGTACTAACTGTTCCAATACAGATGAACCCCAAATATCCCATAGCAAAGCCTAAGACTGAAGTCTAGTTCTGCTAGATGTGGTGTACTTCACAAAGCAACACCTACCAGTAAGACAAGTTAGTGGGCATTGCCTGGTGTGGTGTGAGCTGTAGATCAAACTACATTGGGGCAATTGTGTCTCTGGACTTCTTTCTCCCGGTGTGTCAGTACAGCAGCAGGTTAGAAGCTGCAGGAGATCTGCACTAGTGCCATGCACTGTGCATTGAGACGGAAACAGTTAAGATCTAGAAACTCTGTTTTGCACTCACTTAGCTATTTGGTGAGAAGTTCAAGGAGAGAGACATGATAAAACTACATTTTGTTTCTCTATCTAAAACACCAAAAGAATTAGGCCAGCTGAGAGTCTCGGAGCTGGACTCTGAGTGGTTCCTGAATACAGCTCCCAATTCCTCTGTCTCACAAAGTCAGATTTCTGCTGGAGGGGAGAAGGAGGGTGGGCATGTTATGGCCAGGAACAAAGTACCATCTCCTGCCAGCTCAATTGTCTGTGAGAGAGCATGGTGGCCTCTCACATTCTCTTCACATATGGGCTTTGAACTCTTGGGCAGACAGATCAGGGAAACCCATGACCTGACACCTCCTATTTCTCATGTGATGTGTAAAAAAAGCTATTAGTGCAGTAACTATCTAAACAGATGATGCCGGGCTCCTAAAATAAGCAGAGAAGAAAAACGGATCAGGGAATAGGGCAGCAAAATCTACCTGTGGTGCTTACCACTGGTACCCTTGTTCATTCTCTCTTTACATTTTAAAGCAGCAGCTGAGTCTTTATGTACAGCATCTCATCCACTGATGCAGTGTTGAGACACAGTTATCAACAAGAGTGATTCCTGCACAACAGATCTTCCAACATTGCATCAAAGTAGGAACAGTCACACGGTACAACTCATGGCCACACAGAGATTGCACTGCACAAAACAAGATCATCTTTTCCTTCTAGGTCACAGAGATTGTCTTTCCCTAATTCTCTGGTTCATTTTCCAGCATAATATCCTGACTTTTAGTCAGCTTGGTCACACATGGTCCATTGCTGTTTTAATTAGCTCAATTCACTGCAATAACACGATGAGACTTGTATTTTGGAGCCAATGAAAAAGTAAGCTCATTCACCTACCACATTTATCTTGAGTAAACTACCTATCTAGCTTTTCAAGGACTGTATGATTAGGAAAAAATACAGTTTGAACCAAGAAAGTTTAGACCACAGTCCTCAAGACAGTAAATCAAAGCCACAAACCACAGGGAATCTGATATATCCCCTTGATCCAAAACAGTAATTTGAGGATTGGTGCTTCCATATTGCCCCTGGAGCAAATATTTTCCTGGGATTTTGCTGAAAAGATTACAAAGATATTAGGGAAACTGTAAAACTACATTTCTCAATGTCACCATATGCAATCCTTCAAGCGCTCATGTTAGGAGTTTGTTCACCCTTTACCTCCCCAGGCATGTAGGAAAAGGAAGACTCACATGCAAAATGCATAAATAAAACAGAAAAAAAAAAACCAACCTCCAAAAAATCCACCAAAACTTCTGCTATCAGAAATCTACATGTCTCCCACCATGACTGAATCAGATCCTGTCATAGTTTGCATATACACAACAGAAGGTCTGTGGTTAGACAGGGTAATTGGGTCAGTTCCCCCAGAACACAATTCAGAGAAAACAAGCAGATAGTTAACTCTTACACAACCAGAAAGAAGATTATTATTGCTGAATCCTTTGTTTATGACCCATCCCCTTCCTTTTCCTGCCACTGCCAGGCCATAACTTCTTCTGTAGGATCCCTCCATTTTTGCAATGTCTGAAATTAGGCTCAGCTTTAGTAAAGTCATATCTTACTAAATCTGGTATGCTTTTGCAAAATGTTCTATCAGTTGAAATGCACTTGAATATATGAGATGTTCAGATACTATCCAAATGCTCTAGAGTTCACATAGCATTATAACTACCATGAAATATAAAAGGGATCTGAAAATTCACATCTGACATTCAGCCTGGGATAGCTTAAAGAGTGTCCATCTTTCCAAAAAACAATAGAGCATCCACCCATCCTATCAATTTTGGATCCTTGTAAGTGTGTCAAATTGGACACTCAAAATAGCCTTTTTTCAATGTCTTGGCCAGTATTTTACATTCTGTATCCAGTTTACTGCAGCTGCAGTAAAAGAGGTCTAATATGTTGGCTTGTCTGAATAGGGCTTGGTTATATAAAACTGTGGATATTGTGCTAGCAAAGGGTTTCTTGATTGCATGAAGATTAGAGTGGCCAAAGAGCAGAATGTTTAAATAATAGGTATCAAGAAATGACACAAGTGCAATGATGAATATACTAGAGCTTTTATGTGTGAGGAAGGAGCAATGTTGAGCCTGTTATTTTTTAAAAGCTGTGATATCATGGCTAAAGTATTTAGACCAGAATGAGAAATGCTTTGAAAAAGCTTCATAATAGATTTGTGTGCTGGACCAGACGGAAATGAGAGGAGATATCTTTAGATTGTGCTAATTCCACTTTTAAAAGCTGTAGAAATTTTGTCATTGATCTTAG
The DNA here is from genome assembly GCA_013398125.1 of Aegotheles bennettii. NCBI lineage: Eukaryota > Metazoa > Chordata > Aves > Caprimulgiformes > Aegothelidae > Aegotheles > Aegotheles bennettii. The sequence continues at coordinate 781,992 of VZRW01007749.1, read as the reverse complement.
TGGAATGGAATATGACTGTGTGAAAGAGAATGGCTGTGAACTGCTTTTAGGGAGGTATTGTTTTACAAGATCAGTGAACAGACAAGACATCTGTTATAAGGATTTTAAGTCAGCTTTTATTGTCTAGGAATAGCCAAGAATCTTAGTGCTTAAGAAGGAGCTCTTCACTGACTGAGCTTTTCTCCTTCCTGTCTGACTGCTTAACTCCATTAAAGAGCCAGAACAAGACCCATTCAATATTGTCACATTTGTAATCCTTGATTCAAAGTTTTTAGTGGGATGAGGTAGTAGTGCACAGGCCTTTTTCTGGCTTTGTGCTCTGGAAATAGATTTCACTCTTCTTGTAGAACAAGGATTTTGGTTTGCTTCTTACACAAAAAAAAAAAAAAAGTAAAAATATTCACAAGTTTACCAAACTTAGAAAACTTCTGAGACAAATTCAATATCACATATGAAACAGATTGTATCTATACCTTGAGTATGACTGAGTTTTCAGCCTGGAGCTTTACCTTGATGAAGTCTACTGGCATGTTGTCCCTGTGTTTTGAAGCTAGGACCTAGACAAGTCTCAGTGTATGCTCATATTTCATACATAGATGTTTCCCTTGTAGACATCTAGGAAGTGACTCAGCTTCAGCTTGAAATATATTTGTGTTGCTGCTTGTAGGTATCTATGTGTACATTAGAGGCTTCATTCAGCTTCCCATGTAGAGATCTTAAACTGTGATATCCTTGAGAGTCTCACTGGGCTTCCAGCTACTCCACCAGCAGACACAATGCATCCTCAAGGGCTGTGTTGTGTCCATCAATCCTCAGTGTACACTTTGGATGCCCTAGGACATGTCAAATGGCACAAGAAATCTTGAGCAATCTGATTCAGCTCCATGTGTTCACTGAATACAGTGAACTTTAAGACCCAATACAACAGTAAAACTTGCAGTCAAGTGTTCTACTCTGCTGCAGAATTTTAGTCCTAAAGTTGGATGAGGTGAATTCCCTGCTTTGTTTCCAAAGTTGTGTTTATAGGTCAGGTCTGAATTCAAATAGAGCACATACAAGCCAAAACATTGTAGCTCTGGCTAACAGATGTTACCAGGATACTATTACAGAATAACTGAAAGTTGCCAGATGTTACTTTAGTTTTCGGTCTTCAGTTAACTGTGGTGATCGCAGACTGATGCCTGAATGCAAAGAGACAGTCACTACGGAGTCAGAAGTTGGAGACACAGGAAAAATCAAGAAAAATTATTACTATTATTATTACTAATTATTACTATTATCAAGAAAAATTTATCTACATTTTTTAGTCAGAAGCATATGATTTTCCATTATCTTTACAGAGATCGAGATGACTCTTACCTAATTAAAACAGAAATTCTTGGGCTTTTTCCATGAATTGGAAATCTTCTACCAAATTGTGAAACAGCTGGTGAATATGGTTTTGCTTGCAGAAGTAAATAGGGTTGTTCAAGTGTAGATGTACATGGCAGGAGCCATGGTTTCACCTTGCAAAGGGTTTTGTCTCAGTATGAACTTCAAATATTCCCCATGTACACAGTGAGGTTGTGACAAAACCACTGTGGGGCTGCTCTACGTGGGAACACACCATGATTTCTATTTAGTGGTAGCAAAAAAAAAAAAAAAAAGCCCAGAAAAAATGCTTTGCATTGGTTTGTTTTCTAAAAGATGGATCTTTTGTCCATCCCTATTACCATCAAAGCTGGTGATGTCTGGGAGAGAAGTGCTCTACCATATTACAGAAACACAAAGGGATAGCACAGCAGAGCTGGGATGGAGCAAGACTATAATTTTTAGGCATGAAGAATTTTGTATGATGAAACCATGACTTAATGTTGAAGGTACATGAGATACTGTCATTAGGACAGTAGGTTAAGACATTTCTATACCTTCACACCCTTACAGCTTCCTTCTTTTTCCTTCATCACTGTTTATCCACCCCCCACCCTGTTGCTTCTGCTGATACAGCTGCATAAGGGTAGCACTATAAACCACATCCCTTGCATGACCCAGGTTAAAAGTAAACCTCTTTAACCCAGAATGGTTTACTGAATAAGTTTCCAGTCAAGTTATGTCATTATAAAAATGACCATATGCGATTAAACCACCTGTCCCTTTAGCCCTTTATCCTGTCTCTGTCAAGAGACAGTAAGCAAAAACTCAGGAACCTTCTGCTCAAGCAAAAATAGTTTTCATTCCTTCTAGCAGTCCTTTAAGCACAGACGTGGGAATGGTAAAACAAAGCTTATAGATGGAAACAGGACTGTGCAGCTTCAGCTATCTGGCAATTTTGAACATACCTAACTCAAAACAAGATGTAAACTAACTAGTATTGTTAGCATTTATTCCAGATTTTTTTCTTAATTGTGACAATATTTTGTTTATAAGTATCAGGGATCATGAAAGTTAAAGGCATCCACATGACTTTCTCTTCAGCTAGACTGAAGCCTAGACACTAAATTCTAGACAGCTATTCTGCAGAAATTCTAGCCAAAATTCCTCTTTTTTTGTGCAAATATACTTCACTCCCTGAAAAAACGACCTTTATAGGTGGGAATTGTATCATTCTTTGAGAAATTACAGCCACTTTGAAAATCTCTGCCATTTTTCATCAGCCTTGAATCTTAACACCTTGTGTTTCTGCATGTTAGAGAAGAAGTTGAGGCAGAACTGAGGTGGGAAGAGTTAGGAATACAGTTTTGAAGATAACTTCTTGTCAAGGTCATGGGTCAAAGAAGAAGTCAAAGCAATGTGAATGTTATTAAATCTTCTGTACTGCAATCTGTCTTCTAAATATGTATATATACATGCACAGGCTGGCTGCAACCTGAGGGTATTATCATTCATTACTTGCCCATTGGGGACCATTGTGATAGTCTCAGAGAAAAGAAGAACGAGAATTGTAATAAGACTTCATGGCTATGATGCCAGGAGAACAGTACAAGCCTTGCTGAAAGTGCAAATAACAAGTAGGTCTTCAGCCTCCAGGGAGCCAGGGGGTAAAACTGATGGAACATCTGAGAAATACTTCCTGAAGAGAGAAAATAATTCAAAAACCTGAAGGAAATTTGCAAGAACTTATGGTGTTGGTTCTGTTTTTAGAAACTAAGAGGAAAGGTTACATTCAGATCCTGGTATGAAAGTTTTATTAATTTAAGTTGGTAGCATTGCTTTCTTAAAGATGACACTATTCAAGGTCAAAGTTTTGACTCCTTGGTTGTGTCTGTGAATCCTTCCATGTACTCTCTTTATAAAATAACAAGCAAGGAGAACGAAAAAGATAAATATGGGAATACTTTTGCAGCTTTGAAAAGTGAAGTCTATTTTGGATTTCCTGTCATTGAAAAGCCAGAGAGTTCATGAAAAATAAATATTTCAAATGTGATTTGTGAAAAACATGTAATACTTTCATGTAACTTTAACAACTACCATCTACTAAGAAAGGTAACTTGTAAATGCTGTTCTGAGAATTAATACCTGGGGTGTGTTGCCATTTCTGCCATTTCATGAAGCTGTATGTAAAAATTAACACTGTTTTTCTTTGTCACAATGGGAATGTGTTCCACATACTGCAAGGAGTAGTACAGATGGAAAGGGATCTTGCCATTTCTCCAAAGCAAGAGTTCAGAGCATATCTTAAACTCATTTCCTAGTGAAGTGAATAAATTCATGGCACTGAAGATTACTGCCACGGAAAATTAAAAAGGAATGTACTTAAACTCAAAGAAATCATGAAAGTAAATAATAGAAATCACTGAAAAATACATTGTTAGGAACAAGCATGAATATAGATAAGCAAACATCACTGACTGTCACTTATAAATCATGTTAAAAATGTTCTCTCTTTTCTTCTGGTGATTGATACTGAACACAGAGTAACAAGGCTCTCTTGCTTTGCTTGCCATGAATAATGCAGCTAATATATTTCCTAAGTGTACAGAAATATGAATTTGTTCAATAAATAGCATAAGTGCCAGGGAGAGACAAATTAAGAGTTAAGTTTCTGAAATGTAAAGCAGCACAGGGACAGCACCTGTTACTAAACCAGCTAACATTTTCTTTCATAGCTCTTCATTATCACGTGTTTGAAACATTGCTGTTTTCACTTGCCTCTTCCTATGCTTGGCATTTGCCTTAAGTGCTTGTAGATGTAGATTTGAACAGATTGGTAGCAACAAGAGGATGATACGGTCTGCACTTGGTGTTTTCTTCCAGTCTAAGGCTTTTTTATCAGCAGGCATGAATTCTGAAGTTTAACTTTGTGAGCCTAACTTCAGTATCATTTTGCCCGCACATTAACCAGCCCTTTACATAGTTTGTTTTGTTATTAGATTTGAAAAATTAAAGCCAAAGGGAGGAGATGAGGTGAAGGTAAAGGGCAGGAGAATGAAGAATGACCTAGATTAATTGATTTACCTGTATACAGGAAAAATAAATAAAAAAGGATACAAAGGTTATTTACTTATCATATAGATGAAAAATGGCCCATAAAACCTAGTTTATTTACCTGATGCTTTCCTCCATTAAAAATCACAATAGGATAGCTGAGTTGATGCAGTATCTCCTGCTGTAAATAGAAAGAAATGCTCCATTATTCTAATCTTGCTGTGTTGACCAGTGTTGACTCTTCAAATGCTGAGTGCAGTTTGGCTGCTCTTTGACAGAAACCAATACCTCTTAAGTACTTAGCTGTGTATGTCAAGATTCAGCCTAGAATTGATTTCCTTACAGCTATGTTATAAAATCCTGCAAATAAGTTTTTTTTTCTGGAAGAAATGTTGACAGGTCCTTAACTAGATAGTGTTATTGAATGCCAATATAATTAGGTGGGCAAATCACACAAAGTACGCAAACTGTCATTCATTTCTGGCACTACTCATAGTATCAGGCCTTACTAATTTTGTACCTGTCTCTTCTGTCTTCTCAGCTAGAGACTAATATTGTAGAAATTTTGACTTACACAACTGATAAGTCCAATTGCCACGAGTTGGTATGAAGTCCATTCAGAAAAAAAGCCACATTGCTGTGGTAATTGTTAATTCTTATATTTCTTTTTCAATCTCCTATTATTTTTGGAACTACAAAGTCTGTGGATTATTGGTATCCACTTCCGTTTTTTTTTTTTGCTGCTTTTTCTCCTTATGGATGACTCTACTACAGCAATAATCAGTTCTCCTACAGCTAACCAAATTCCTTTCCAGGTTCAGAGAAATTCAAGCATAAGACATTTAAGAAATTAAGTGTTAATTGTAGGTTATTCAACTTGTAGAAAATAGATGAACCTGAAAATAACAAATGTGATATTAACTGAAACAGAGAAGTTACTCATATTACATCAAGGGAAACAAAGATACCATCTACAATGTAAGAGACCTGATATCTCCTGAACTATTTTGGTTTCCTAATTCAATAATTCTCCATTCTAAGTATGATTGAAACAAATCAGAGAATGTGAACAGCTTCCCTAAAAATATTTTTTGTTATCAGAAAAGTGGTGGGGATTCTTCCATGTCCTTTCTGAAAAAACTTGGGCAAAAAGTTTAGGAAGCCAACGCACAACAGCAAAAAAAAATTATTGCCAAATAACCAGCTGATGTGGTCCAGGAGATAGGCAGGGGAGTTGATTTATCCTGCTTAATTAAGTAGATGGCTGTAGCAATATTCATCCCATTTAAGCATGCAACCTTCCCTGTCTAATTTCCTCACCAGCCAAACCTTTGACTTTGTCCTGTTTACTGTAGTTATCTACGTTTGCCTGGTAGGGCATAGAATGCAGTTTTGGTTTCTCTCTGTGTGTTCTGTAAATGCTGGAGATGCAAGGCTTTGCTTACACAGTGTAACTACCTTGTATATGTGAGCTACATCTAATCGTTTTGCAAAGCCACACAATTACATTTTTAGTTATTTTAACAATCATGTTCTGTTAACCCCTCTGGAAATACAGTATGGACTATAACAAGAGAATGTTAACTTTTGTATAGAAATTTAAGCTTCCTCACAGGAATCTTTTTTGAAGTGTGCAATCTTTATTAAATTCCTTTGACCAACTTAAAATTGCACAGAAAGTATCTCAGTCATTAAGTATTTCACATAAAGGGGATTATTCCATCTTTATTTTTTTTGTCTTAAAGTATTCTGTTTTAATTTTGTCTTAATATCTTCTAGAGATTTCTATTCATTCTAGCCCTATTAAATTTTATGGGACTCTTTCTTATGGCAGAGTGAGCTATATAGACAGTTAGCTGCTCATTGTACACATTTTCTTCTGTTAAAATGCTGCTCAGTAGGATACCACTTTGCAGATCCTATCTGTTTCTTCAATTTCACATTGTTCCCCAAAAAGCCCCACATTAGTAAGGTTCACCAAACATTTTCCATTCTTTTCCCCTCTGCATGGTTGATCACATCCAAATTTGCATCATCAGTCAGATACATTATCTTTCTCTTATCTGTCAAAAGAGTGAGGCACAGAACTGCAGGATTAATGAACCCTGATTAACTTTGTCTTCATTGACAATGGGGTTTCTTTTTTTTTTCTTTTTTTTCTCTATATATAGCTAGTGTAATTGGGTAGAAGACAGTTACCTTATCTTTTGATGAGCATTTGTAGATGCTAAGTTCTGAATAAAATACAGAGGACAATCATGTGTTAATTATGTTTTGCAGTGAAATATCTTTGCGATGTCCTCCGCAAATTCTTCCACACATCTGGATTAATTTTTTATATATAAAACATGGCAAACTTTAAAACTTTTGGTAGTATCTGGTCCATATGGATTAGTCACAACTCTTTTGAGCCAGTAAGGCATCACTTGAATCAGCAACAGTGGTCATGAACTAAACTACTAATTTAATAAAAAGGGATGTTTGTAAGGAGGGGGAAAGGTGCGTGGGAAGATTAACTCCAAGAACAATTCATCTGAGCAGATCTAAGCTATTCCCATGTTGAAGCTGAATTTCTTGACAGTCCACCTGGACAATACCTATCCTCCCATGAAGATTTTAGCTGTGTCTGCAAACCTCTGAAACCAGTATAAACGCTTTGAGTGTTTAAAAAAATGAATGGTGAAGGAACAGAATTAGGGTCTATTAGTGTCCAGAGTATATTTGCTTCCTTCATGTCCCAAGGTGACTTTCCATTTAGAAAAAGAGAAAAAAAGAAAGAGCTAAATATCATCTTACAATATACAGGGTCCTTTGGCTATAGAAAGTGTGGCTCTAATCAGAAAAAAGGTTAGATAAAAGTAAGACTGCATAGTCTCAGTAGTATGTATGCTGAATTAGTTAAAAGCTTGTGAAGATCAGAAAACTTGCTTTGCTTTAACTAAATCAATTTGAAACTGAGCTTGCCTGGTAATGTGGACTAGATGCATTTAGGTACCTTTTAACAGTTGTTTGAATTGCTTTGGCAAAGGTAAGCAAAAACCTCAAGTAAGCAAAACAGCTGCTAGTGGTAGTTAAATCAGTTGAAGTGCATCTGCATTAGGAGCTCGCACTGCTTAGCAAGAGTGTTTTAGAAACTGACTCCTGCTGCAGAAAAATACCTCAATCATCCATAAAAAAAAGTACAAAAAAAACAAAACCATAAAAAGGTAGAGCTGTTACACTGGCAAACCGTGGCTGTTCACCCTGTTGTTCTATTATCCCTCTCCTTTTACATTGTCTGTTCAGAGACTTGATTCATGGGCTTTGCTGCTGGAAGGAACTGTTAGATCACAGGCTGTGGACTCACAGCTCCACAGCTGCATTACCACAGTTTAACAAATTGTCCCCAACTGTGAGCCACAGGAATAGTTGTGGGGCATGCTCTTGGCCCATCCTAAAAATGATGTAATACACTGAAGCCTAAACCTCATTGAAAGAGGTTTAAGCTAAATCACATTACACTGTAACTGGGACAGATTAGGAGCATGCACGTGGTCAGTTACCATCCAAAAATACATTTCATCCGAGAGACAGTAACCTATTAGGCTCCCATAACTCCTTCATGTTCCAAAGCCATAAATCTTGTCTCCTTTATAATATAAGGAGAAAGGGACCTGGGGGTCCTGGTGGACACGAAAATGACCATGAGCCAGCAATGTGCCCTTGTGGCCAAGAAGGCCAATGGCATCCTGGGGTGCATTAGAAGGGGGGTGGTCAGTAGGTTGAGAGAGGTTCTCCTCCCCCTCTATTCTGCCTTGGTGAGGCCACATCTGGAGTATTGTGTCCAGTTCTGGGCCCCACAGTTCAAGAAGGACAGGGAACTGCTTGAGAGAGTCCAGCACAAAGCCACAAAGATGATGAAGGGAGTGGAACATCTCCCTTATGAGGAAAGGCTGAGGAAGCTGGGGCTCTTTAGCTTGGAGAAAAGGAGACTGAGGGGTGACCTCATCCATGTTTACAAATATGTGAAGGGTGAGGGTCTGGAAGATGGAGCCAAGCTTTTTACAGTGCTGACCAATGATAGGACAAGGGGCAATGGTTGCAAACTGGAGCACAGGAGGTTCCATGTGAATATCAGGAGAAACTTTTTCACTGTGCGAGTGACGGAGCACTGGAACAGGCTGCCCAGAGAGGTTGTGGAGTCTCCTTCCCTGGAGACATTCAAACCCCGCCTGGATGCGTTCCTGTGTGATGGACTCTGGGTGACCCTGCTCTGGCAGGGGGGTTGCACTGGATGATCCTTTGAGGTCCCTTCCAACCCCTAGAATTCTGTGATTCTGTGATTCTGTGATAAGCCATAAAATTTCAACTAGTTGCTCTTGTACTGGGGCCCTGGTAATCTCTGTGGGGCAGGAAGCACCATCTCAGCTGCAGCTGAGTGTCATTGTGTCCCACACACTAATGAGCTAATTCAGAGCATCACGATGCAAACCAGACAGTGTCTGCAAGTTAGGGGGGAGTTTTAGTCTGGTTTTTCAGAAAAGACGCTGCTGCAGTCACGCTACATGTCAGTTCCTCCTTCCTTTAGTCTGCTTTCTAGTAACGACCGAACAGACTGGCTTAACCAAAACAAGTTTGGCACAGAGATGAAGGATAAACCTTATTTTTTTAATGATTCATGCAAATAAACAGCTCTGTAATGGAGTGATGCCCTAAAAAACCCCCGGCGAGAGGAAGGCTGTATTTTTAGGTCAACTCCATATTAGAAACTAGAAAATCCACTTGGGAGAATAAATTACAAATGATCTGGTAGGGAAAGACAGCAGAATTTGCATCTTATCATTTCTCAGTGAATATTTGGAATCTTACCTCATGCTTGAGATAGCACAAAAATATGAGTGAAATTTTTGTAGTAGTCAGACCCTCACAATACCTTTCTCCCATTTAGATTGTTTAATAACTAACATAATGGGAGGTATCACATTGTGGCGTGGTGTGGTTTAATGGCTCTCCCTGACCTGACTTAGATGTCACAGTAACATCAACAGCAGTGAGTGTGCAAGCAAGACTTTGGCGATACTGTGCACAACAATGTAAAGTATTTGAAATGTTTGCATCAGTAGGAGCATAATCTTGATGCATGAGGTCAAACAGAATTTCCAAATTTTCTGGAAAAATTTTTGCTACCAATGATGCTACCTAACCTGAGCTACAGCCCTGCTGCATTGCAGCCATGTGTGTTCCTGACTGCTAAAGCTGGAGGAGTTGTTCCCCAGTCAGTGTGTCCTGTTTTTTTTCTGACTTTGCAAGGCTTCATTTCCAGGGTGCTGCTCAGTGATAAATTTGTCATTTACAGCAGATGCTGGAAACATCCCCCAACAAAACAACCAGCTCCACAATTACAGGGTACTCCATGAAACATGAGTAGGCATTACAGATTTTTGTTGGATTGTATCAAAAAAAAAAAATCTGTATATGTAGTATTTTAGAGGAACTTCAATTTTTCCGTCAGTGAAATACATATACCTTTCCTGGTGCATGTATAAATTTCAAAAGATGGATACACTGGCATTCTGTAACCCGTCTTTTATTTTAAATAATTTAAACATTCTTATTTGTATTGTTTAATATATTAATACAGTCCTCCCCCAGCATGAACCAGAACTACAAATGTCACTGCATGTGACCTCTGAAATGGATTTGATGACCCTACTAAAGAAGAGCTGAGGGGTTGTTTGTTTCTTACCCTTTTGTTTGCATTATTTTCAGATGCAGTGTCAAAATATGGCTGTTTGGAAGGGAAAGGCATGGCTTTGAGAAGAACTGATCATACAGATAGGAGCATAAGGTCAGGAGGAAAATGCTGCTAGGAGCCTTCAAAATTCAAGTTACTTTAACTAGGTGATTCTTATTGTATGTGTTAACCTCAAGGGTCAATTCTTCTGGAATACAACTGAAATCAGTAGCATATAATAGGAAAAATATGTTTAGCAAACAGTGCGTAACTGAGAAATCAGAGGGTCCGTATATGACCTTCAGGCATCCTCTGTGCGAGTGGGTAGAAGACCAAACATCCAAGTGCACATGTAAATGTATTAGTGTAGATTTAGTCCAAGTCTGTGGAGCAAGGAAAAATAAATGACTTTCATGTATTACTTGCTCATGTCTCCAAAATGTACCAAGTGTCCAATCTATTAAAGGAGGGGAAGGAAAACTGCCTTCCTGTAATTGGTGATTTTGAAATGTTGCCAATTAAAGCGTGTTCAGGCATCTTTTCAAAAGCTGAGGAAGAATCTGCTAGGCACTGTTAGAATGAACAAACCCTCATACACTGGATGGTGTTCAGTTTTGCACGTCACATCAGCTTCCAGGCCTCGGCTAGTGATTTTTAGGTTGAGTTAGAAAGGTCCCTTTTATAAGAAATTGTTTCATTCCGTATTCACAGTGGGGATTCAGCTGCTGCTGGCTTTCACAGCACGAAGGACAAAACCGTGTATTTAGATGGTGATTTTAGCAGATGTGAGGTTTCCAGCTTTCTTGAGATTTGTTGTGGATCTTGGTCTTGTCTTTCAGAAGGTCTTATTACTGCTCCTTTTCCTCTCCCTGCCCAGTAGTCATACTGTGGCTTGTATATAAAAGGTCATCAAACAGGCTGAGCAAATGGGCTTATACTGAATTTTCAGTAAACTGGATCCAAGTTTGAAGATGGTCTAAGTATGTAGATCACTGTTTTCAGTGGCCATTTGCATATGTATCTTTCCTTGATATTTATGATAAACTTTATAGCCAGTAGAGCAATGCAGGTAGTGAGAAGTCTATTAAGAAATACTGCTTCAACAAAGTGGAAATTGAAGATAACTGGGGGCACAGTTCTCCAAGGGTTCAGAGATATCTGAATTTCAGAGAGCACAGATTTTTCATCGCTCACACTGTAACAGCAAAAAAAGCCTTGGCCTGGTCATAGAATCATAGAATCATTTTGATTGGAGAAGACCTTTAAGATCATCAAGTTCAACTGTTAACCCAGCATTGCCATGTCCACCACTAAACCATGTCCCTAAGCACCATATCTACATGTCTTTTAAATACCTCCAGGGATGGTGACTCGACCACTTCCCTGGGCAAAAGATGATTTCACCAGAATACAATGTAAATGCAAAAAACATCCAATTTGTTACCTCAAAAAGGAAATATTGCAGGTGGCTGGTGACCTAGGTAAATACACCTTATAACTGCAGTTTGTGAGTCTTTGAGGATTTCCACTACTTTCTGCTCAGCAGCATGAGCTGCTGTCCACACAGGGACTTCTCACTTCATATCCATTCACTTCAAGTGTATTTTCCACTAAAAGCTGTTTCATGAGACTTAGACTCTCTTTTCATGAGAGATCAGGTTTGGTACATAAGCTGGCACGCCTCTACCCGTGTTAAAAAAAAATTACACACTGAGAAGTTGACAAAGGCTCTTCTTTACAGCATTGCAACTGGCAGCTGTGCTGGGATAAGCAATGGAAGTGTGGGGATCTTAAAAATGGCTCTTCGCATCTTGTGGAATTAAACTTTCATCCAGAACTGGTCAGATCCTGAATACTATGTGCTGTGAGAAACTAGATCAGTAAAGAATTATTTGAGGCAGTGAAAATAGGCAGCCTGCAGGCAGGTAATAGAGAAGTAAGGCAGGTCAGGGCATTCAAAAACATATTTCCATTCAATCTGCAGCTTCCTCATGTGTCACACCCATAATAGTGAGGGCTCAGAGATCTTTTTCAGTGTGTCTCTTGCAAGCTGGTTTTGCAGAGTAAACTTTTTCTGAACCTTGCAAGGAAGAGGTGGTGGACATGCAGCAACAGGGAGGATCAGAGCTCTGGACTGAGTCACTGTCATGTCCTCAGGAAACTCTCCTGAGACCTCTCCTGTAAGAGGAGCTCCATAGCCTGGCATTTTCGTGAAGCTCTTTTAATGTGAAGGGCTTTTAATGTGTTTTATAGCTGCATATGCTCATTTCCAACAAAAATAAACTTCGTAAGACTTCTTCCCAAAGATCACAGCATACAGAGATGACTCGTGTCTTGGCTGTGTATTTACCTATTCCCCTGCCCTTCTAATTGCAGAACAAGCCTGTGCAGGCACTGAGGGGAAAGAATGATCTTCATATTCTTCATTACTCACTTGTAGCTTCACCTCCCGTGAGTTATGACTCATTTTCTCACTCCTGGGACATCTCTCATATAAACCGATCATACAATAATTCACCAGAGGGGTGAAAAATTAACTTGTCTTCTTAATACAGAAGTTAAGAAAATAGGCTAATATTTCATTTCCCTAGAAGAAACCAGTGTAATAGAAGCAGGCAGGTCATACTCTGGAGTGTAGCCCAAGTGAAAACTTACCTCAACTAAACCAAGGAACTGGTGATAGAAAACTAGGCTGTTTGCTGTATACTCCTCCACAATTATTTTTTTCCCTGTGTTATTTCTTCCTTCCTTCTTTCTCCATAATTTTAGAAGTTACTTGGCTGTGGCAGCACTGTAAACTGAAGCCTCTTTCCAAATATGTTCGTGTGGAAAACGTAGTCATTTGGCACTGAAAAGGTCCCACAAGACACATTGTTTCTGCAGTGGAGACAGGTGCTCCATATTCCTTTTATTTTTTCTTTCTCTAATGTCTTGCATCATTCACCATGGGAGGGAGATATTCGATTGACCTGTTGTTAGTTTAGGATGACAAATTAATTTCATGTCAGCCTCCAAACAGCCCGTTAACAGTAATCATCTGGGACCACCTCAACCAGCATAGAAGAGACATTTAACTCTTGCCAGAAAGGTAAAAGTTTCCGAATCATGTTACTGAGCCCTCCAAGCCCCCGTGGCTCCGTGCTCCACATTGCCAGGGAGTATGCCTGGCATCTGAACTCACCAAAAGTTTAGATTAGATTCTGAGTTGATATTTTCCACAAAGGAGAAATTAAATAATGAGACTTTATTGTGAAGACATGCAGCCTTGTCTCTTCCTATTTATTATATGCTCTCCCTGGCATGATTACATACGGTGAGAAAAGTCTTGCTGCTTCACACCGAGGATTGCTGTGACAGAGAAACACCATTCACCAGCACAAGCCCATTAAGTTTTCATTAGACCCCCTTGCCCTCTTTTTCATCTTTCTTGTCTTCTGCCTTACCCATTCTCTTTTATATTCTCACTTATTCTACCTGGTAATGCTTCATTGCTCTCAAGCTGCTGTGAGTATCTTGCTTCACCTTTGTCTTGGCAATCAGTTTGCTGCCCATTTCAAACCACTTTCACGGGCAATGACCACTGGGGGTTATGGTCTGTCATGTCAAACTCTAACTGCTGGGCTGGCTTGAAAGGTAGCAGAGTGTAACATTGAGCTGATGTTGGAAAATGTTTGTGCATTTGTTTACCTTATGTAGAAAATACAAGTGAATATGCTGTTTTTACAAACAAAATTATTGCCCTGAGTGTTTTTTAAGATATGTGTAGAAATTCTTATAAAAAATAAATTATAGCAAGCAATACAGACTCTTCCTACTGTCATTTTAAATGTATTACTAATTGGATTGCCCCCATAACGCAGTGTCCCAGCAGGACCCAGAGACCTTTACATGGATTTTGGTCACATCGTGCTGTACAGATGTAACAAAAGCCATTGTAGCTGAGAAAAATGCAGAGTCACTCCTTCAACCCCCATTGTTCTGGGGTTTATTGTACAGCTATCATGACTCTTGAATGGTACGTGCACTGCACACTCATCTCCTGGGTAGAGCATCACATCTGTTTGTCAACACACAGCAATAATGAACTGTCACAGAGACACAAACGGAAAGAAAAGGCTTATTCAGCTCACACTGCAAGGGAAATGTAGGTCAGTGGAATATAATTTCTGAAACTAGAATTTATCTGGGACACCAGGACTAATAAAACTCTTCGTGAACAAGTGCTATGGCATCATTAATGACCACAAGTTGTTTTGACAGTCTCTCCTGCCTCTATTCTGAGAAGCTGCCTTTCACCACTGGAAGTCGCCGGTGCAATATTGGGTTATGTTGCTTGATTCTTTTCCAGTATATTTACCAAATTACAGCTTTCTTCAACCCTCTGGCTGTCTTCCACTCATATGCTGCCCGGACCTGAGCCTCCTTAGGTGTATGTTATCTAATAGGATCACAACCCTGCTAGGAATAACCTATATTTGGCTTGTTCTCCAGCATTTAATTTTGAGCAGTAAAAGCTAATTTTCCTTTGTGCTGAAAGAACATATGGGTTCATTGTGAGGGAGAAGAATTGTTTGAGCGCTCTATTGAAGTCGGATATTTTTAGGTGCATGTAAGATCAAAGCTCTGATATCTCTTGGTGCAGTAATACGTGTACCAATATGTAACAGCAAAAGAATCTTTTTCCCAGTCTCCATTCAGAGCATTTTCATTACATTTTAAAGCTGCCTCTGACATTTTTGTGCCATATACAGCTCTTTAATGCAGCGTTAGATGATGTGAAGTGTGCCAAGCCCATTTAAGCACAAAATGTGTAGATACGGAATGAAACAAGTTTTATCAAGAGAAAGAAAACTTCAAAGTTTCCAGAGGCTGAGCTTAGATAAACCTTATTAAAACATGATAACTGTTGAAACAGGGTTCAGATTTTCTGAAGCAGTTTTTGGTAAAGCTTGTTTCTCAGATTTTCTGAAATACTGGTTAAGGGTATTTCACACACTAATTTGTTCTGTCTGCTTCAAGTCCTGGCTTCAAGTCAATAGAAATGCATCCAAGCTGTCAAGTTTACATCTAGGCTTTGCCAGAGTGTGAAGTTGTTTATATCTAGAGTTCTGGAGCCAGCTGACATCTACACACTTAGGAAAATTAATTCAAATTAATTGGAGGTGTGAACTTTGAGCATCGCAGTTCAAGTCTCTTAAAAACCCATGTGGAAACTCTTATTCAGATATAAAGTGTCCTCAGTTCTGAATATAATCTTCCTCTGAGATGAGCTATATCTAAATTCACAACTAAGATCTAGTATCATCTTTTAAAGCAGAAACTGTTGACAAGGAAATTTCACAGGTGCATCAGATAAGTGATAAACAAACTACTTCAGATTTAGGACTGGTTTCGTTGTCACAGTCATAAAAAACATCTCAGTCTTTATCCAATCAAGGAGTTTTGAGCTACTCCAAGGGAGATAAAATAAAGGTCAAATTTTATGACTCATTAACGGTCATACTTTTAATCTGAAATGGTTTGAAATAGCAGAGTTATGTTTTGTGTCTAATAAATCCAACATAAATTGATTTATAGCAGCAGGTTTGGAGTTTTTCCATCTAAATTATTAAAAGATCCAAAACTATAATAAGCAAATAATATCACCATTCTTTCAGTGTAATTGTTATTTCTTTCATATCAGGCTGACTAGTTTATCACTAGTTCTGCTGTTTCCTCATATCATAAACACTTGAGGACTTTTTTGAGTGTTTTGTTTTGAATGCTGTCTATATTGCACGTTTGCTGATAACCATAAACTTTTAGCTTGAGGTCTCAGCATTGTCCCTGAGTCAGAGTTCCAGGGATGCTTTTACAGTGCAGATTTCCTACCTAGTGCAGCAACTCACAATTATTCTCCAGGAAAAGGGAGGGAAACAGAAGTTTTTTACCCTTATTCTACCTTTTGGTTTTTAGTCTTTCCTCTGTTCCACATACCTGTGCCCTGCTCTTTCCCCTGTCACCCACATAAAGAAACAAACACATACTTTGAATCAATCAGGAAAAGAGATGCATCTTAAACCACTAGGTCTTCTTGGAGTCACAGATCTCTTGGGTTCACTCCTGGGACTGTCTGGCTGTGGAGAGACTGCAATTTAACAATACATTTTATACTCACTAACAAAGAGGGTCTGGTTGAAGTGGTGACACTTGAGGGCAGCCTTGGCTGCAGTGACCATGAGATCTTGTGTGTTAGGAACAGAGTATCTAGCAGGATCTCAACCCTGGACTTCAGCAGGGCCAACTTTGGCCTCTTCAAACACTTGTTAGGGGAGATCCCCTGGGACAGGGTACTAGATGGTAAAGGGGCCCAAGATAGTTGGTCAACATTCAAAGACCACGTCTTCCCAGCTCAGGATCTGAGCATCCCAATGGTTAGGAAATCAAGGAAGGGAGCCAGGAGACCTGCATGGTTAAATAAGGAACTGCTGGGCAAATTCAAGAGGAAGAAGAGATGTTATACAGATCATGGAAGGAGAGGCTGGCCACTTGAGAGGAATATAAGACTGTTGTCAGAGGGTGTAGGGTGACAACTAGGAAAGCTAAGGCCTCCTTGGAATTAAACCTTGCAAGTGAGGTCAAGGACAACAAAAGGGCTTCTTCAAGTACATTGGGGACAAAACTAACATCAGAGGCAATGTAGGCCCTCTGCTAAATGTGGTGGTGCCCTGGTGACAGAAGATACAAAGAAGGTGGAGATACTGAATGCCTTCTTTGTCTCTGTCTTCACTGCTGCAGACTGTCCTCAGGAGACCCAGACCTCTGAAGCCCTGGGGGAAGTCAGGATAAAGGAGGAGTTTGCCTTGGTAGGTGAGGACTGGGTTAGGGATCAATTAAGCAATCTGGACATCCACAGATCCATGGGTCCTGATGGAATGCACCCACAGCTGCAGAGGGAGCTGGCAGAAGTCATTGCTAGGGCACTCTCCATCATCTTTGGTAAGTCATGGGCAACAGGAGAGGTGCCTGAGGACTGGAGGAAAGCAAATGTCACTCCAGTCTACAAGAAGGGCAAGAAGGAGGACCCGGGTAACTATAGACCGGTCAGCCTCACTTCCATCCCTGGAAAGGTGATGGAACAACTTATCCTTGGCATCGTGTCCAGTCATATCAAGGATAAGAGGCTCATTAGGAGCAGTCAACATGGTTTTATCAAAGGGAAGTCATGTTTGACCAACCTGATAGCCTTCTATGAGGAAATAACTGGGTGGATAGATGATGGTAGAGCAGTAGATGTGGTTTATCTTGATTTCAGTAAGGCATTTGACACTGTCTCCCACAGCATCCTTGCAGCTAAACTGCTTGAAAGGGTCCAGTGCCGAGCCACAAAGATGATGAAGGGAGTGGAACAACTCCCTCATGTGGAAAGGCTGAGGGAGCTGGGTCTCTTTAGCTTGGAGAAAAGGAGACTGAGGAGTGACCTCATTAATGTTTATCAATATGGAAAGGGTGAGTGTCAGGATGACGGAGACAGGCTCTTCTCAGGGATGTCCAGTGATAGGACAAGGGGAAACGGGTGCAAGTTGGAACATAGGAGGTTCCGGGTGAACATAAGGAAGAACTTTGTCACTGTCAGAGTGACAGAGCACTGGGCCAGGCTGCCCGGAGAGGTTATGGAGTCTCCTTCTCTGGAGACATTCAAACCCCGACTGGATGCATTCCTGTGTGACCTGCTCTAGGTTGTCCTGCTCTGTCAGGGGGGTTGGACTGGATGATCTTTCGAGGTCCCTTCCGACTCCTAACATTCTGTGATTCTGTGATTTTGTGTGATGTCCTGTATATTTTGAACTATTAAACAGCATAGGTATTCACACCTTTTCTGTGACACTCCATATTTTAGAGTCCTACACCATTCCTTCATTTCAATGGCCTCACTTTCAACATCCTTGGAAGATTACTCTTCTGTCACTGTCCTCTACTCTTATTA
Organism: Aegotheles bennettii; assembly: GCA_013398125.1. Classification (NCBI taxonomy): domain Eukaryota; kingdom Metazoa; phylum Chordata; class Aves; order Caprimulgiformes; family Aegothelidae; genus Aegotheles; species Aegotheles bennettii. The sequence continues at coordinate 763,909 of VZRW01007749.1, read as the reverse complement.
AGATAGTTAACATGAAGTGAAATATAATAAACCATTGTATTTTAAAAATCCTTAGAAAATAATCAGAGCTCTAACAGGTTCTGGAGGCCCAATTTCCCCTGAAAAAAAAATTTTACTTTTTCCATTGTCTCCTATGTTACATGTGTCTCTGGTTTTCACTCTTTATTTTAATTTCTATCAAATTGACCAGTATGATTTCATTGATCTGGTTCCTGGTGATACAAAACTCTTCATTTTATTTATTCATTCTTAAAACTTTTCTACTGACAATTTAATTTGAAACAGTTCTTTGCATTCACCTCTTTTTAACAAAAAATTTTGGTATGAGAATCTCCTTAAACATATCAACACTGATCACAGAGAAGATTTGGTTTTTTCTGTAGCTCTGTCTTCTCTGTATGATCTTTTTACTCCTTGATCATCTCTCAGTCCTCCAAACTCTCTGGCAGATTTCCTTATTCTGGTGTTAGGGAAAAAAAATTTCATTTTTATGGTTTTAGCAATATGTTCTTCATAATGATTATTTTTCCTGTTGTCCTCCTGTATTATGTTTTCATGTTTAACTAGTTCTCTTCTGTTTCCCTTTTCTAGAAGGTTTCGTTCAGATTTCTGAACTTATCTTTTCAGTTCAAATAGGTTTTTTCACCTTGTCTACTTAACCATATCAACTTTGGGGGTTTGGTCTTCCTTTTTCTTTTTCTTTTTCTTTTTCTTTTTCTTTTTCTTTTTTTCTCTTCCGACTCTTTTTGATGGGTTAGACCTTTCATAGCAGCCTCTACAATTTAACCCCGACCACAATGTGAAAAGACTAAAAAATCTCACATCCAAAACAGTGTCTGCAGTTTGACACAGATACATATAAAAAGCTCTCAATTTCAAAAAGAACTCATAGGCTATACAGAAATTCCCTGCTGAGCTTTTAAAATGATTCACACACTTGCCTCACTATGGAAATCATCTTCTTCCAAGGACCAAAATCGAACAGTAATAGGTTCCTTTTTTAGTTGTTTAGATATTTGATGAAGGTGCTGTTTCTATAAATACACACCACAATTTCTTAAAATTGATTCCATTGCTTATTTAACAACTTTAATTTTCACTGAGTGCAGGACTTAAAATGCTAGCAAATGTTGTGCTCGCCTGGGTCAATTTTAAGAATAACTGGATCTGCTATATTTGGTTCCTTTTCAGTTTAGCTTTTGCTAGTGTAGGTTGAAACCTGCCCTTGAAAGTGTGTAAGGCTCCCATTAATATCAATGGGAGCCATGTGTGTGAGCTGAAGGACTAAATACTGAATTTACCCCCTAAGCAGTTCCCCCGTAATGACTGAGTGTCTTATTACAAAGTCAGTCTTTAATTACCATTTTCAGCACAAACTTTTTATTTTAATATATTCTACCTGATGATACAATTAATTGTCTCAAGTAAGTGTTGTTGCATAGTAATTGGAAATACCATTAGTATTTTCTTGAACTTTCCACAGTCAAACTGCTTTACAAATACTTACTTAGTTTTGCTCATAACATTTCTTGGACTGCAGTGGTGTAGCAACATGAACATTTCCCAATTTTATGTCTTAATACTTGCCTACAGCTAGTGACCTAGAAGCCGGGCAGAATACATAATTTTACACTGCCTGTAACTTTTTCCTGATTTAACTCGGTTTTGCCTCTGTTTTACAGAGCTACACCACAGCCACATCTGTGTTTTCATTCTGAATTGGATTCCCTCACAATCGTAAACACTGCTTGCAATTAAATGCATAGAACCTGCTGCTTTAATTGAGCTCAGTCCAATTTGTCACTTCAAACTTCGGAAAATTACGTGTAAGGAAAGATTTACTTGCCAGTTTGATTCAGCTAAAGTTGATGGAAAACCTTTTGATCACTCAGCCATTAAACACATTTCAGACTTGTGCCAAGCTAATTGCTTGAGCTTGCTTGAGTTTATTTGTATTTAAAACAATCTAAGTTGATATTTTCCAGGGCTGTGCAAACCATTATCTTTGAATGCACTTGTGTTTCCTTACTTAAGAGTTTTTGGGGCCTGATTCTACTCTTATACACCCCTTGGTGTAGATCAAGAAGAACTCTGCTCTCTTTGGGAAAACAGGGGGGGAAATGGTGCAGTAGCGGGTGCCAACCCGAATTTGTATGTCCATCTGTTAACTGGTGCAATCAGAAAGTGACAGAGCCACAGCAATGTTTATTCATTGCAGAGCACCTGCTACTGGTTATGACAATAAATCTAACGGTTGCCTCAGCAGCTGAAGTGTAGACGTGCCCTTTGGGATCTTACTGGACCAGGGTGGAAGTGTCCATCGGGACCACAGCTGTAGTTTACTAATAACAAGGCCTCCAGCTTCAGGGGTTATGTATTGTTGCTGCCTTGCTTGTAAGAAATACAGTGGGTGTTTTTTAGTGCCTTGATTTTTGGATATAATCAGTAATAAGAACTGCAAATTGGTTTTGCTTTTGTCTTATTACTTTAAGTAAAGGAAAAAATCTATGTTAAATTCAAAGTGCAGGGCACAAAGTCTTCATCTTTAAGACATGATTACAAGTCATATGGTGTAAACTTAGGGATATTTTGTTAAACAGTATAAAAAAGATTCATGTTTTCAGGCCACTTCCTTGAAGAAGTATAGTCTTAAAATAAAACACTAATACTTAAGTTGTGTAGATCTTACAAGCAGGCTGGAGCTTCTGGGCATTTCAGATATGATAATCTGCCAAGCTGAGATATGGAAGTGTGAAGTGTGTACGTGACAGAAAGAGGTGGAGGGGCCAGTCATTACTGTTCCACAGACTTCCATTAGATCTGAAAATAAGGGTTAGAAACTACCATCATTTACCTAAATTTCAAGGGTGGGGGTCTAGTCAGCTTCTTATCCAAAAGTGTATTACAAGTCTTAAAGTAATTGGAACAATTAAACTGTCACTGGATTCCCTTGGAATAACTGACTTGCATGTGTAAAGACTGAGGAAATCATCCATCTAGTGACATAGGAAATACAGATCCATTTCTCCTCTTCCTAATCAGTCTTGTGTGATTTTTAGCTGATCACTAGATTTCTCTATCATATAGTCCTCTTATTTGTATAAGAGAAATAAAACTGCTTCCTTACCTTGGAGCTTTGCTCTTAGTGTATAAAAAGTCATGGAAAACTATTCAGGTGTCTACATAATGCATAAGGTGATTCAGTCTGGTCATGTAAGTACTTTTCACCTCAAAATTCATTTCTCATGTAATGCTGACAGATTAAGTCTCTAAACTTCAAGAGGAGATGTTGTCCCAACCTGCTTCATTTGCAAATTGTTTGCTTTCTAGCAAAAGATAAGCCATTGTATTGTCTTGTTGGTCCATGGCTGATGTGAAAACACTTTGATAAACATCAGATTCCAGTAATTCAACAACTGAACTGGCAATACTCCCCCTGACCCTTAAAAGTTCAGCATAAAGATATCATGTAAAGAGAAAGATAATTCTTGGCAGTGACATTTCTGTGGTTCCCTTCTCCCATGATGAAGTATAAAGACGTTTCATTAGAATTGCAAGTAGTTACCCTTTGGCATGAATATTCTCCAGAACAATGCTTTCTGTTCAGGGATCAGTGTAGTGGAACAGGCTGATAGAAGCAGCACAGACACACTAGTTTTATTCAGAGTTCCTTAAATTTGCTGGAAATTTTACAGTAGTTTTTAGATTGGACCTATATACCCAAAGGTCTGTACAGACTTCACCTTTCATTTGGTTTTATGGATTTAGAAGCACAAATAACACAAGAATGAATTTTGTATATTGTTTCAGGTTAGCATTTACACTGTGATCTCAATAAGGTTCTCTTTATAATATTTTAGATTACAGCATTTATATTTATAGTCTTGATTTCCTGGGGATGTTCTCTTAGGATACACTTGACCTGGAGCATATCACTTAGAAGTGAAGTTCTGAGCATTTAACTACTATCACATAGGTTGCCTAAATTACTACAAGCAGAATAAAAAGCTCAAATGCGAGCTCCAAAGGCAATTGTGTTTTGAACCCAGGGAAGCATCTGGTAAAATGTTCTCCACAATATTTGCATTTTAACTAAATAAGCAAGTGTTTACTAGGCACATGAGAAAGAAAATAAAATTCTGGCTGCATCCCAGGTTAGCAGTCAGCTCAAACTGGTGAAGATAACAGAAAAATATCTTGGTCTGGAAGACTCACAAAAAACAGACTCTCACGGTGTTTTTGTATTCCTCTGAATATCTCAGAAGCTCAAAACTGTCCTTCTTGTCAGGATTTTTTGATGACCTTCTTTCTTTCATTTGTTCTTTATCTTCTGTTATCCTTTACAAAAAATCCACATCAACGAACTAGGAAATGTCTTTTGCTACAGTAAAAGTGCATTTACATGCACCTACATGCCCAGACCAACACTGTTTTCCTGTAGACTTTTCTTAGTGCAGCTCTGTTTCTAACCAGCATGGCAAACCTCTTTTAGTTGGAGAGCTAGTATCTCATCTACTCAGAGCAGACCTAGACAGTACAATGGTTAAAATGTTGATCTGTCTGCACAATAATTCTACTCTTACAAATGTAGTTGTATCTTGCACCTGGAAAGGTGACAACAGGAAGCTTGAGTAAAATGGTAGTCTGGAAAATATCAGCTGAGGTCTGTGGAGTCCAAGTGCTTGGTCAGATGAGTGTTTACTGTGTGCTCTACTGGCACATAAGTCAAAGCACATATCCTGGAGGGTCCCCTGTCTATGAGCAGAAAGAACTTTTCATGGGAGATCTTGCTAGAGCAGCAGGCACAGACTTTGGAATGTGACTTGTTCATCTTCTCCAGTAGTAAATGTAGCTCAAAACTAAACAGAATGGCTCTGCAGGTACTTAGCCCCTACATGATGATACAGGAGTTTGTCCCTCACTGCCCACAGTTGGTGGGAATGTTCCCCAACTTCCTCATTACTTTCTTTAAGTCTATAATTTATATTTATGACTTATTACAGCTTTATTTGTGTGTATGTGTCTGTATACTAAGAGGTACCTCATTGTGTATTGAAGTAGAAAGAAGAATTTTTCAGTTTGCATTATGATGTTTTAAACCAGATAGTGGGCCTCCATAGCAGAGTGCTACCTTCTACAAGAACAGTAGACATTTTTCTGTACAAATAAAAACAGAATACAGGGTGAGAGAGACAGGTAAGGGGATCTGATATAAAGAATTTGCTCAGTTTTCTGGAAAATTTAACAGGTGTATGTGCATGTGTGTGTGCGTAATTGTCCACTGGAGTGATCATGGAAGTTTTAGGGTAAGTCTCCCAGAAAATGTTCTTCTCTGCATTCCTGTTTAAGAAGAAGCAAAACTTAAAAATTGTCATTGTGTCCAGACACTTGTCTCCATTGGCATACTGCCTGAATGACAAACAGGGGATGTGTTGTTCTATAGTTACTCATATCCAAGTTCTCCAGTGAGACTGGAATCCCATTAGCTATCCAGAAAGTTTCATCTCTCTGCTGTTATCCTGGAATGGGCTATAGCAATAACTTAGCCTGCAATGATGCAGTTTCCTCACTCTTGGTCTCCTTAGAGAATGAAGTTAGCTTTTGCAGGAACTTTCCTACCAGTGGGAGAACCTTCATGACCACATCAGTCAATGTTCATATTAACAAATCCAGACTTCAGTGCATCCCATATACACCTAGGTGGAGAGCACGGATCCTAATGCAAGCTCTGAATACTCTTCTTACAGCTCCAAAAAAAAAAAGCTTCCTCCTTTCTGCTGAAAAAAACAGTTATAGTGGATTCTAAGTCAGCTTTTTTGGAGATTCTGTGTCACAGACAGCAACTGCAACACAATAAAAAAGTGTAAAGTGTCAAGATAACAGCCTTTCAAAATCTGTCACTAATCCTAAGGATAGGTGTATGGACAAGGAAAACTCTGACTTTCTCACACTACTCCTCTAGCATTACTAATCCACAATAGAACAGGTAGTCCATGCTCTCCTTAGTCCATGTAGTCTTGGCTGCTGAAAATTCACTATATACTGAAATTGTGGTATGGATAAAAGTTCTAACAGCAAAGATACAGAGAAAGAAAAGTGAAGAAGTCAGCAGTATCATGATGTGTTTAGTCTTCTCGGGATTATGTTGGTTGGTAGCATTCACATTTGCAAGTTTTTATTAGTTTATATATATATATTAGTTTGTATATATACATATATGAATTTTTATATATACAAATAAATTTGATGTGTCTGTGTGTATATATATATACATCTATAAAATGGAGGCGTGAAAGGCCTAATTCCACAGAACAGTTAAAGCTCCAAAGCTATTTCATGTTCCATCAAGAATGACAAGAATAAGGTTAAAGACACTAAATTACATCTGTTACTTTCTTGTAGCAGCCCTGAAATGCATGTTAACCTAGTCTGCTAATTCACATTTTAAGATTTCTGTGTGGAAGTGGTTCCAAAACAGCATCATTTTGATTTTCCATTTAGTTTCCTCAGAGCAGAGGTTGATGGCATATATCTGCTTCCCAAATTATTCTCTTTCATAAGGCAGTCATGGGCAGTCAGAGTATATAATGGTAGTTGTGTAATGGGGGTTATGAGGGCTATAAAGTACCTCTAAATAAATTAGACCTTTTTAAAAAAAAAAAAAACCACAGGAAAACAAACAAACAAACAAACAAAACCCCAAACCATTAGCCTCATTAATTTAATAACACTCCTTAAATAACTGACAGTAGCAAAGGGATCAGCATTGATGAAGTATTGCCTTGATAAGGACCCTGAAAGGCATTTTGCAGAGACCTGGAAACAGAATTTATCACTTTCTTCTTTGCAGTAGGAAGTGTGAAGCTGTTCTCTTTGCACCTGTGGCTAATTACTATAGCCCTAAATTGAGTTTATGAAGAATAAGGAAAAATAAACCCAAGAGGAGAATCTGAACTGCAGAAAAAAGAGAAGAGACAGAGAGAGATTGAGAGAGATGGAGGGAAATACACCACCTGAATGCCAAATCCAGAGGGAGACATGGATGGAGATCCTGGCCCTCAAGAAGTGTATTGGGTTTAAATAACAAAGTGTTGACAGCAGCTGTGGCTGCAGGGCTGGCCTTTGTGGGAAGACACCAGGAGCTGTCACCATGTTGGACAGAGCCAGTTTCAGCTGGCTCCAAGATGGAATCACCACTCTCCAAACTGAACAAATGAGCAACGCTGGTGGTGCCTCTGTGATAACATATGGAAGAAAGAGGAAAAAGTGCTATTCAGTAGGTGTGAAAGAGGGGAGTGAGAAAAATGTCAGAGAAACCACTCTGCAGACACCAAGATCAGTGAAGGAGTGAAAGGAGTTACTCCAGTTGCCAGAGCAGAATATCCTTTGCATCCCATGGAGATTACCATGGTGAAGCAGATTGTTCCCCTGCAGCTCATGAAGGACCACACTGGAGCAGCTACCCACATTACAGCATGTGAAGACCCCATGGTGGAGCAGGCTCCTAGTAGGAACTGTGATTCATGCAGAGGAGTCCTTCAGGAGCAGGTTTTCTGGCATTATCTGTGGCCCACGAGGTATCAACCCAATGCAGGACCAGTCTGTTCCTGAAGGATTGCACCCCATGTAAAAAAGCCCATGCTGGAGCAGTACTTGAAGAACTGCTGCCCATGGGAAGAACCCATGTTGGAGAAGTTCATGAAGGACTGTCTCCTGTGGGAGGTACTCATGCTGGAGCCGCAGAACAGCAGGAGGAAGAAGCAGCAGAGATGTTACGGACTGACTGCAACTCCTATTTCTCTGCACTACTCGTGGGGGAGGAGGTGGAAAAGTCATGAGGGAAGCTGAACCTGGGAACAAGGGAGGAGTGTGAGGAAGGTGTTTTTAGATTTGAAGTCTACAAAACATGGAAAAAAAGACAGGTAGCCTGAGAGGAATACAGAGAATTGTCTGAGTAGCCAGGGATCAGACTAGGAAAACTAAAGTCCTGATAGAATTAAATCTGGCCAGGGACATCAAGGGCAGTAAGAAAAGCTTCTATAGATTTGTTGGTGATAAAAGGAAGGCTAGGGAAAATGTGGGCCCTCTCCGGACAAAAGGGAAGAACTGGTCACCCAGGATATGAGAAGGCTGAGGTACTCAATGACTTTTTTGACTGGCAAGTGCTCAAGCCACACTGCCCAAGTCCCAGAAGGCAAAAGCAGGGACTATGGGAATGAAGAACTACCCATGAAATATTCCTGTTGAATTCCATACACAGAAGGGATAGTCTTACAATATTCCCATTTGGGACTATTAGTACCTTCCCACTCTACAGCTTGTAACCCACGATGTAAGCCATTGCCAGCAATGTGCACTTGCAGCCCAGAAACTCAATGGTATTCTGGGCTGTATCAAAAGAAGTGTGACCAGCAGGTCAAGGGAGATCTCTACTTCACTCTCATGAGATTTCACCTGGAGTACCGTGTCCGGTTCTGGAGTCCCTAACATAAGAAGGACATGGAGCTGTTGGAGCAAGTCCAGAGGAGGGCACAAAGATGATCAGAGGGCTGGAGCACCTCTCCTATGAAGACAGGATGAGAGAATAAGGGTCATTCAGCCTGGAGAAGAGAAGGCTCCAGGGAGAAATTAGAGCACCTTCCAGTACCTGAAGGGGCTACAGAAAAGCTGGAGAGGGACTTTTCACAAGGGTATGTAGTGATAGGACAAGGTAGAAATAGTTTTAAACTGAAAGGATGGAGATTTAGATTGGATATTAGAAGAAATTCCTTTCTGAGAGGGTGGTGAGAGAGTGAGGAGTACACAACAGTGCTATTGCTTGAACTTTCATGGAGGCACGATAGGGCTGTGTGTTTCATAATTCATCTGAGAGTTTGTCTGCAGTAAAGGCAAAGATCAGACATCTTCAAACTCTTCTGTTCCATTAGTAGTTCCTCTGATCAGCACTAGCTTCCCTGCACTCCCCCCCTCCTTCTCTCTGTGTACTTCATGTGATTTAAAGAGTAAAATTCCTCCTTCCTTAGCTCTGAGCTGCAGGGGGGCTCACTTTCCCAGCCAAAGGATGCACAGTATGGGGGTATGCTTTGCCAATCTTTTCATTTCAAATGGGTTTTGTAAGTTGATGATGTGATTTCAGCAGATTTTCGCTATAGGACCTTTCACGGTTTGTTGTCTGGTGAATTTTGTATTTGGGTGATTTAAAAACAAACATTTGGAGCCAGGTGGCTTGTTGCAGAAAAAATGTTGATATAAAGGAGTAAAAAGCAATTATTTTAAAGTTTTCTTTCTCTCCTGTGGCTAATTCACCCAATTATAAGCTGATGACTGTTTGCTTGGTTCGGGAAATGGGTCAATGAAAGGTTTCCTACAGGCACAAAGAGAAACTTGCACTTACTTTAGATAAAGAAAAACAAGCAAAAATAAAGGGGGTTGTTACAGACTGTTCTGCCAGCGAAGTCTCAGCAGAGAGAAGTCCAGAAAGATCAGCATTGCCGTCCTCCAGACATCTCACTTGTAAAATAAGCTCTTCAGTTTTGAAACTATCCTTTTATTGTGTATTTGGAAAATGCCTAGGAGTCTGGATCCCCAACCCACATATGAACTTTTCGGTAGTTGCAATACAGGAAAAATATGATGATAACAAATTAAATATCTGCATTCAAGTTGGACAATGTAAGTGGGGTTCAATTAAAAGAACTCCTTTGTACAAGGAGCCACATGGGAGAGACAACAGGTAATGGCTGCAAGTTATTCTTGAGGACATCCCAATTGGACACCAGAAGATGTGAGAGCAGACGGACATTGGAATAATCTCCCCAGGGAAGTGGTGTATTCCCCAACAAGCTCAACACAGCTTGACAGGGTGCTGGGCCATCTCATCTAAACTGCATTCTTACCTAAAAGGGTTGGACTAGGTGATCCTGGAGGTCCCTTTTACCCTAGCATTCTATGATAAGTGAGAATTTTGTTTCCCTTCAGCTTTGATTGACAAGGGAGAACTAACTCAATTAGTCCAGAGACAAATGCCACACTGGGCTTTGTGAATAGAATGAGTGGCTTTGAGTTGAATGCTTTTTCATATTTTCTTGGCTTCATTCAAACCTAAAAATCCAAAGCCATAGGAGTGCAAAAAATGAAAAGAATATTTCTCTGGCACGATTTAAAAAGCTTGGCCTGTTTTCAAGTGGATGCAAGAAAACAATAATTTAAGCTAATACAGAGCTGAGTGGAGAAGGGACCAAATGTGAAGAGGCTGAGGAACAATGTGCTCCCTCACTATGATTTCAGCTGCCACCTTTGCTCTCCCCTGTACAACCTCTCACTCTGGGGACTCACAGGTCACTCTTCAGTTTGTCTCAAGTCTGTTCACCTCTGTAAAAGTCATGTGTACAGAGTTAAACTCTTGTTGTTCATTAAAGCACACCAAGATGAAGGTAACTGTAATTGTACATAATTAACTTTTTTTTCCTGTTCCTTAATAGTTGAAATTATGGATATTGTTTCCACAGTTTGCAGTAATGAGGCCTGAACTCTCACTTTCTTTAAAAAAAAAAAAAGGTATAATAAGGCAACTGCTAGATGGTTTGTAAAAAAAATACCTTCTTCCGGATATCTGTGTCTTTGCAGAAATTTCCACCTTGCAGTCGAGATGGGAGGATATCTTCTCCACAGCTACACTCTGCAGACTAGACTCAGGTTGATCATTATGAAGCACTATAGAAATAGGTAGTTCAAGCACATGAATTTACTTAAAATTACTTAAAAGCTACTGCATGCATCTCAATGTATCAAGATGTCGTAATGAAATGCTGGAGTTGCTAAAAAAAATAAGTAAGAAAAGGAAAAATAGAAGGTGTTATTCAGTTGTTGCATCATTATTTCAACATCCACCTAGACTAGGCCTGCTGACATAGAAGCCTGGATATTTTTGTTGCCTGTAGGGGTAGACACACCCTACATCAGTGTGCCTGTCTCTTTTGATTCATCCACCATTGCTATCACAGGGTACCTGCTCCAGAGCAACAAAAGCTGTGGGAGATGTTTCTCAGAGCTCAGTAACTGGCCAATTTAGATAGCTTAGCTCCTTCCTGATCCTTTTCAAGGTCTTTTAAGTGTAAACAAGATCATTAAACATTTAATTTGACATTTATTACCTTTAAATATTTATAAGCAATTGAATACTAAGGACACACCTACTGCAGAATTCAAGCCTCACTGAATCTCCTGTTGTGTGCATGTGAAAATCGAGGCATGAGCACCAGGCAGAGCTGTGGTGTGTGCTGTACAAATCCCTTTTGTAACTGAAAGGAATGAACGACTTCTCTTCTGGAAGAGCTGAAGGGCAGCTGGAGTTCTGTCCTTTCCTAATGAGACTGTCTTGTGGTCTCAGCTAAGAGACTTCTCTAACCTAAGGAGTTCATTTAAATACTATTAAAACCATAATATACTTTGTTATGCTGTTGGTGGATTTCCAATGCACAAGGGTCTTTTGGCCAGTACAGAACCTAAACCACAACAGAGTGGGGAATTGGGCATAGAAAGCTAAGTATAAACTGGACCAGCCCTAAATCCGCTCTAATTTATGCTGGCGACCAAGGGAACTGAAGGACTACAAATGTCGCATAAAGCCTAGTTTACCTTCAACCCATCCCCAGATAAGCTATACCAAATGCTGTGGTAAAATTAGGATGGAAGCAAGGTCTCACTGTTGAAAGTATCTCTCTGGCTTTATTGCAACATTTTCCATGTGATAGTATTTCTCTACTATGTTTTCTTATTATCACTCTTTTAGTGCTCTCGTCTATCTGCTTAAGAAATATTTTGCCTTTGCCTTCATTGTAAAACCAACATTCACATGTCCAATAGTTTTTTCATAAAAAAAAAAAAAAGAAGCTAATGCAAAAGGCTTTTTTTTTCTTGGATAGCTGGAAAAAATACATGAAATAATATCACCTGGCTTTTTTTTTCCCTAATCAGCAGGAGACTGTTTAAAAGAGCAAGATGATATTCTACAGATTATGAAATGTAGGTTCTTAGCAGTGGAGAAGAGGTTGGATGCATACTACAGTAAGCATGTAAACTGAAAGTGATTAATCTTGAAAACTGAATCCAGCAACAACAGAAATCTAAAAATATTCCACTTTCAGAGTTGTTTGCTGTAATCAGATTACAGGATTCTCTGTAAGATTTCAAAACCTTTTCAATGAAGCACTTCTGCAAATGAATCTCTATAGAATCCTGGTAGGGAGGATCTTACAGGCAGCTAGTTTGTTTTAGCACATAATTATATGTAATTTGTCTAAATATTTTGTTAATTGTTTAAGTTCTTAATATATTACAGTGTGTGCGTTCCTTTTCAGTGCTTTCCCATTCACTTTTTAAATAAGACAGAAAATGTCATGTCTGGGTTCCTCTATTAAATACGCTCCTTTTGTACATAACTTGATTCCCTTGGCTTAAAACACCGCAAATTACAAAGCATGTGTATTCTTCAGGAAACACATACACCCACACACACACAGAGTATATCAGATGAAATTGCTTTAAAATAATCCTATAATTTTTCCTGTGCAATGACAGATTATTTTTTTTTTTAAAAAAAAAAGAAAAACTGTTCCCAGGAGACATTTTGATAAGAGTTTTAAGTTGATTACTTTTTATATCCTGTGTCCTGTTTGGCTGATAAGCTCCCAATCTCCATCCCTTCACATTGTTTTTATCTTCCTGTGCTGAACCCGTCTACTCAATGTCATTTTTCAGTTGCCAGCACGAAGGTGGGGATGGAGGGAGGGGAGGGAGGAAACATGAGAGTGGCACAGTCCGGCACCAAATCAGAGATTAGGGGTCAGTCTGCCCACACAGATAACTGCTACACTCTTAGGAATTAAATTTGTTAATCTTTGGAATGCTGTTCATCTTTCTTTAATCATATAAGCTATAACACAGTCTTTGATCTAAATGTAGTGTAGCCAGAAACCTCCTGCTTCTTTTGGCTCTGATCTATGAAATCTGAGTTGTCAGGAGGAATGCTCTCCCCGCTTCTTTTAAACCTGTCTCCTAGTACTCTCCTACTCGATTTACAGAGAAATGGGATGGTTTCATGGCTAAGCCATTGTGCTGGAGTTTCAGCAGTCTGGATTTGGTGCGTGGCCCTTGACAAATACTGTCTGCCACTATCAGTAGAAAAATGATTCTATTAATTGACAGGTGTCTATTCACTGCTGATCTCTGCTGGACAGTATCTGAATTGCTTTATTTGGTAGGGCCACCTCCATCAACTTGGCTTTGCCAAAAACATGGTCTTCCTGAAAGTGGACAGAAGTCCTGTCCTGGGTTATATTAAAACCAATATGCTTTGATGGCGACAGTGATTTGTTTCATTGGTGTTAGAGGGCATTGAGGTTTTTAGAAGGACCATGTTGTATGAGTGCCTTATTAATTCCATCAAGCTGGTTCTTTTTCTAACCAGAAATAAGAAGAAAAAAAAAAGAAAAAAAAGAAAAAAAAGAAAAAAAAAAAAATATGGAGATTGACTATGAGGTTTAAATTTTTAAACTTTCCTACATTAACACACCAACTAGCATGGCTTCATTGGGGCACAAATAAAATCACTTGTCGGTCTGTATTTTGTAAATACATGATATGAAAGCACTGTGAATTTAAATCACAGGATCTCAAACACGGCTGGCATTCTGAAATATAGTCATTATGACATTATGAATTGGGTGTGGATTATTGATGTAAGCATAATACAATTATGTTGGATAGCTAGTAAAAAAAATCAGAAAGTAAGAAAGGAAAAAAATCGGCCTCATCATATGTGCACCTATGCCACAAAATCCCCACAGGTAGTGTCTTGGTACAGCTTCACTGACTCCTGAGGGACTCAGAAGGCATCTGATTCCAGCCCCATGGCTGATTCTGCTTTTTTGAAATGTGCAGTTCACAATACATAGAGCCGGATGATGGCGTCAAGGAGATGGAGTGATAGAGAGGGGAGAAAATGTAGTACAGAAACCTGAGGGAGAGGAAAATTAACACACGAAATCTGTGACGGCATCAAACAAACTGAGATGGTGCCTTTCAACACAGATGTTGAGATAGAAGATGGTCTGAGACTGACTCAGCTCACCAGCTTCTGACACCCCACTCCTGCTTGTGAACTGTCTGCCATTTTCCTGAACCTTCAGCCTTCTCCCCAGTTCCACCAGAGGCAACTTCCCCAGTGTGAGAAGAGGTATGCACACAGATTTATTAAGTAAATTGTCACTGTGTCCCCCTGACGTAAAGATGCACTGTGAGACATGACTTACATTTGGCTAACTGAAAAGCAGAGACACTCTGTAATTTGCTCAAGCTGACACAATTAGCAAAGAATTAAATCCCCTACGCCATGTTCCAAACTGTCCCCTTAACTGTGAGTTATTCTTACCAAAGATTTTCTCTCCACTATTTGCTGTATAGATAGAAATGCCCTTCCTCTAAGAAGAATGAATCTTGATATTTAATTTCATACTTTGAACTATTTACTTTAAAGATTCACTACTTTGATCACATTCAGCAGCTATAATAAATCGATGTCCTTGCTAGAACACTGATTCAAGGAAAATATATGTATGTGCAGTCTCTTACATTTTCAAGTAATATAGTCGATATTAATTGTTGTACTGTAAAGTAAGATTCATTCTTCACTATGAATGGAATGGAATATGAGTTTCATTAAATCTTCTCTATTTCAGTGCAATACAACAAAAGCCAAGTTAAACTGCAGCTTTGAGAATTTCTGCAGATGGTACAAATGGAATATATAAGAACTTAGTAAAAAAAAAGTCATGTTTTAAAAGTGTCAAAACATAATTCAACATGTTTAGAGTGTCCTTCCAGAATGACAAAGAAAGAGAAAATATAATCAATTGATTCAGGATAAAGACAGAGCTGAGACCATCAGGTTTACACTTGGCTTTGCCACTGTTTTCTCTGAGTGACTTCTGGCCAAGCCATGTAGTTGCACCATGACTCAGTTTCCCAGTTGTAAAACAAGGATTAGTTGTATGCCTACAGCACCCAGCTGTTGTGAAGATCATTTCTGCAAAATGCTTGGATAAACGCAGATGCAGAAGAGTCCTGTAAGGTTGGCAGTGAGCTTTTTGCAGTTTGCCTGAATCGAGGAGAGACAAGATGATATGAAGAACAGAGGTGTTAAACATCCTTCCTGAGGGCTGATTCCATTCTGCTTCTTGTGTTTATGGCACATTCAGATTTGGCAGAATCTAAGGGATGGGGGTTTTTAAAAATATCTGAAGTATAGTTTTCAGTTGAGAAGAAAAACTTCCCAAATTTACAGAGCCACTGACTCAGTGTTTCTTCTACTAAATCAACAGCCTAAAATCATGTCATTGAGATATGCGTATTTCTCACCTCTGGTTTTTTTTTTAGGATGCTGTGTTAGAGTTTAAGACTTTTTTATGTAATCATTCACTGTGAAATTATTGTCCTTTTATGAGATGAAGGTAAAGCCCAATATGGGATACTAGGAGTTCCTATAATAAAAAAAAGTGAAAGGGCAAAAAAGGGGAGAGAGATGAATAAAGAGATGAAGAGAAAAGGCACAAAAAGAAAGATGAAGAATATAAAAGCTGTGATTATGAAGGTGAAAATGCTTTCTAAAATTGCAGTAATTGATAAAATACATTTGTTATTTATATGGATAATGCTTTATTCTTCATCTTTACACAAGCCTTTCATTGGCAACAGGGGATGAGTGACCCTGAGTGTCAGCATGTTTAGTGATAATGATATGTCACCTTGGTTCACAGAACCCCAGTGCAGAAACATTATTCAGCCTTCCCTAACAATCAGTTCAAAATTGCTGGCAAAGAATAGTAAGCTCCATAAGCCAATGAAATGTATTGAATTCCACTGCTGTTTCCACTTTGGAAGGATGGAGTCAAGCATTCCTGATTGAAATAATAATCTGAACACTATGATTGGGGGAAAAAATCTCAGCTGTGAACATTTTGGAATGATAAAAAACCATCAGCCTAGGTTGAGATTTCAAGTATCCACAAACCAGAGCAATGCATCTGCATATATTAATCTATTCCTTATATTTACAATAGCTTGTCAATCTTCTCTCCATATTTACATATGTGAGAACAAATAAATCATTTGTATTTTGAAGCATAGTAGGCGTATTTTTATTATAATTTTTTGTTTTGAAACAAAAATTAGCTTTTTCGGTTTCTGAATTTTCCATTTGCCCTTTTTTGCATACCACCTAGATGGCTATCATGTTGTTTTCAAGTTCATAAAGAATTCGAGCTCGGTAGTCTGTCCATGGAAATGACAGACAGCCACACTTAAATCTCTTCCTCCAACAGCCTCTTTGTTAGACACTGGGAAATTCCCTCAATCTCTCTTTCAGTATATTATGATATGTTGGATGATCAGAGGTGAAGCCTGGAGGCTTCACATCCAGAAAAGATTCAGGCACCTAATACCTACCTTACACTGAATTTTAGTGCTGACATCCTTTTGAGCCATCCAGAAATGAAATCAAACAACAAGCTGCCTATGCTGCACAAAGGAGAGTGGCACAGAGAAACCTGACTTGGGAAACTGCACCAAATCTGAGACACCTCAAGCTGTTTCAACACTGTGCCACACTCACAGTAACGTCTATTTTACACATATAGTACAGCCAGAAATGCATCAATGATGTGGCTCGTGAAACCAGAACAGAAACTGGAACTCAGGGCTCCTCTCTTCCATAAGGTGTTCATGTCATTGAGTGACATGCTTTATTTCTGGACGTCCAACAATTGCTTTCTTCCTACCTTTTAGTCTACCTGCAGCAGGGAGATGTAGCACACCTTCAACAGACTTGTTTTTACTCAGAGCACTCTGCAGATCTATGAACTGTGTTTCCCACAAGTTGAGAAGCTCATTTAATCAAAGTTTCCCACTTGCTCAACCAAGCTAAAGTTGGACATCACCCTTACTCATCCACTTGTCCACAGTCAAAGAAATAACTGAAGTGTTAAAGTGTTGGAGACAGTTTTGGAACCAAATCTCAGTCTCATATTGACTCAGGCCAGCAGTGACATGCCCAAGAGGCAGGATTTGAAATCTTCCATCAGGCTTTCTTTTTGGCTCCTGCAAGTCTCTTCTGGTTCAAAATTGTGATTTGTGTTATTATGGGCTGAACTCTGCCTGGCATTGTTTGACATTATTTTTCTGTAAGACTTCTAAGATAGCCAGAAGCTTTGAAAAGCAAATAGCTGAAAAATAGCACAGTAAATTCTTCTTAGAAAACTTACATTATTAGAGGCACTTGGGTTTTAATGCTTTTTCTTATGCTGATTATTTTTTTATTTCAGTCCCAGTAGTCACAGAGCTGAAGTACTGAATGAAACACAAAACCAGAGGAATTCTGATGGAAAAGAAACTGTATGTTCAGCAGGGGAAAAAAAAGGGAGTCAGAAGTTGGTCCTTTCATGTGCTGGATGCACTCCAGAATTATCATTGAAAGGAGAATGGGTCACTTCCATTAAACCTGCTGACAATGGATCTAGAAAGTGCCTGACTAAATACAGTTATGTGGCAAGCTGTGTTGTATGGAGACTGAGCAAACACAAAAACAAAACAAAGCTCTGGGAGGTCATCTTAGAAAAATCCAGTGATTAAGAAAACAATTATCAAGAATGAAATACTGACATTACATTGCTCTTGAAAGCTGGATCAGAGAGGGAGATAGGAGATGTGTTCCTCATATATCAAAAATATTAAAAGGAATTACCATTGTGACCTGTAGCTGAATCCAGTCTTGTCTTCTAACATAAATGTGTAGACTCCTGGAAGTTAAACTGAAATGGCAGCCAACTTGTTATTACTTGACTGAGTAAAGAGTCCTTAAAAGAGCTTGGTGTATAAAGGAACACATGGGAAAGATGGACTCAGGGCTGGATCTGTGCAGCACTGATTTGTTGTGCTATATCAAGTGAGTTAGAGACATGTACTGATCAACTCTGTTGCATGCCTCTGTGGAGTCTGAATCTGATCTCAGCTGGTTAACAGATACATTAAAATTGGAGTGGGGACAAACCCCTGTTGGTTCATTATAAAATGCTTTTTGTGGCTTACCTGTAGGAAGAAAAATGCAGCTTCCTTCACTTGATTTGCAAGGGATTTATGTTGACAAGAGGAGTATCTGAGGCTGAAAAAATTAAGCGACCAAAGGTCTAAATTCTTTCTTGCATCAAGATCCAGCTGGCAGAAGGTGAAAGCAGACTGAGAAGGAAGTGTAAGGGCAGTAGGGAATCTTTTGAAACATTCTCTGCAAAATTAATATAAACTTTAATGCTGCTTATGACAGCCAGTGATGGCCTCTCAGGAGTGTTTTTTGGAACGTGGTCCTATTTTACCCCATTTGCCCTCACACATTCACAGGGTTTGATCCCATGTGGTATACCAGACTTCTTATGCTGATTTTATGACAACTGAAAATATATTTCTCTATCCTGCCTGTTCTGAGCATATTTTTATAGAAATTAAACACACTTAGAAAGAAATGTGTTATTAATTAAGTCAGGATGCAGGCATTAGTCTGAAAATTGAATGATTTAAAAAATATTGACATGCAACAGATATAACTGAAGTGTTAATATGTTTACATGGGGTTGTGGCTTTTATTGTTGTTCCAGGTATCTGTAAGCATTTCTGATGCTAGTGACTGCATTGCCAACAACTAGTTGTTTTAAATGTTCAGACTTAAATAATTCATAAATGCTGCTATGTTTTATCAGGGTCAAAAAGGGGTTCTGGAAAACATCCTCTTCAGGTGTCCAAGTTTGACTTTTGAATACTGAGTTCATCAGTGTTCTGAAAATGTAACCTCAAGTAATGCAGTCCTACTTTTGAAGTCCCACTTTTTTATCACTCATCGAGAAACATCCTTTGTGAGAGAGCCAGGGTGCAGCACGGATAAAGCTAAACTGCTCCGCTCTCTTCGAAACATTGTGGGATAGAATTAAACTGAAATCCATTGCTGGTTCACTGAACCATAGGAAGACATTCAGCCTTGGGGGATATTTTTTCCTCTGTCTGTAGCCACATGAAATTTAAGTATCTTATCTAGTCAGAGGAGATAGAGAAATGTAACTCCACAGGATGGTATCTCAGGTTGGACTGAGTGGTTGTCTATATGTAGCTATGTCTCTCTATTCGTCAGTTTGGATTAGATTATTTCTCTGATAAAAATTTTCAAAGACTTTGGGTCTGTTGTCTTGAGTTGCTGCTGGGAAAATATCATAAGCTACCAGGCATATGATTCGCCTCCCCTAATTTTAGATATCTACAGTGTAGGTGACTGTATGTAAGCTGGTTGACTGGACTCCCTCCAGAGTGACTCAAGAAAAACAAGATAAGATTCATCTAACTTGTTTCAGAAATTTGTTTTAAGATGAATAATGATTCTGCTTCTGAAGGTATATTTCCTCTACATGAAGTCAGAGAAGTACAAAGGAAGCCCAGGTTGGCTAACACAGATGAAGATATCTAGACATTGCAGAAGTCTGTGTTTGGGCAAATAGTCCTCCTCAGTAACCGTATCTGTGTTCTTTAAATAACAGACCACAATAGCTTCCCTACCTTTAAATGCAAAAGTTAAATAACTTGCAAACTGTGCTTGTTTTGGTAGATCAATAAAGTTGTTATCCCTTGTATAAATGCTTTATCATGTAATTTTTGAATGCATACAATTTGTTCAATAGATTGCAACATATCCTTGTACAGTCGTTACAACCCATGTCTAAATTGAATTGTAGGTAAGCACACAGTACCCAACACACAGGCCTAGCTCTGGTTTAACATACAAATGATGGTAATTCTCTGTGTCACTATTTTGTGACACCACCATGTGACTTAACCAGGGCATTTTTTTAACAATGAGAAATATTCCTAACATGAGAAATATTCCTAAAGCTGAAGAGAGGATTTTTTGTGAGGGCATGTAGTGATGTAACAAGAGAGAACAGTTCAAACTAAAGGAAGGTAGATTTAGACTGGATATTAAGAAGTAGTTCTTTACTGTGTGGATGGTAAGACACTAGCACAGGTTACCCAGGGAGGTTGTGGCTGCCCCTCCCTGGCAGTGTTCAAGGCCGGGTTGGATGGGGCTTGGAGCAACCTGGTCTAGTGGGAGGTGTCCCTGCCCATGGCAGTGGGGTTGGAACTGGATGATCTTTAAGGTCTCTTCTAACCCAAAACTTTCTATGGTTCTATAATTCTATGAATACCACTTTGGAGTGAAATTCTGGCTTCAAGAAGATGACCATTACTGAGGTCAACAGGGCAAAGCCTTCACCTTCTTCCCCTCTTTCTCCATCTCTGCAATTGATAAATGTGTTAATTAATGTTTGCTTAGGGCTTTGAAGAGGCAGGGTACCATCAAAGCACTCATTAACAGTGGCAAACATCAGAGCTTGTGTCCCCACTCCTT
This sequence comes from Aegotheles bennettii, assembly GCA_013398125.1. Taxonomy (NCBI): domain Eukaryota; kingdom Metazoa; phylum Chordata; class Aves; order Caprimulgiformes; family Aegothelidae; genus Aegotheles; species Aegotheles bennettii. Next base: position 743,412 of record VZRW01007749.1, on the reverse strand, counting down.
GCTGATCTCACTTTTCATCCATTGACTGTAATCTCTGCACCATCCTTCAGGTCAGCCAAGTTCTCCAGCAGCAGCACTTCCATTTAATAAAATTAATTCTCCTGTGGTAGATATTAATCAAAATTCTCTTGTCACCTTATTTCAGACTTCAAATACATTTTAATCTGGTTTTGCTTCTTCCAGTGTAGTGGGAGGAAGGGATAAGATCAAATAAAAAAACAAACTGTGTGGAAAAGAGGCAGAAGTGAATCAAATTCTGTAGCGACGGGTAATAATTATGGTGGTAAAGCATATTGCTAGATGAACTGCAAGTTTAAATATTAGGGTTTGGTATAAGTACAAGACTCTGTATGCATGTTCCTGAACTCCTGAGAACAAAGCTCTTTGCTCAGGAAGCCCTTAGCTGGAGGAACACCAGCGAGAGCTGTACGGCCGTGCCAGCATTTCCCCCAACATCTCCATCTCTTTTGACATCATGTAGGATCTCGGGAGGTATTTGAGTGAAAAGTACTGAGATGGAGATGGCACAGTAAAACAGAAGGAGGGAGAGAGAGAGTGTGGCAAGCCCTGGGGAGTATATAAATATGTTACATAGCTCTGGAATGCTCAATAATTACTCCTGAGCAAGAAGTCTCTCTCACTTTTTCTCTTTTTCTCTTTTCTTTTTTCACTGTGGAAAGAACAACAAAACAGAGCCTTAGGAACTCCCTTCCCCCACAAAACTCAGTTACTAAAGCAAAAAGGAATTTAGTTTAACCCTTGATATACATAAAGTTATCTTACGTGCTATATGCTCAGATGTTGTTTTCCTCCATTGCCAAACTGCTTCTCCTTTCCTTCGCAGCTTTTTTTAGCCCATGACAAGAGACGAACTCACCTCCTGCTTTCTGTTTTCCCTCACACTATGCAGATTTTAATCAGAATTTCTGGATTAATCCCAAACACCACTTGTCCTTGTTTCCTCGTGCAGTTTAACCTTCTGCAGTGGATCTCACCTGCCACAGGTGCTGCCTGCATCGGCCTTTTTTGCTGCTGAACAGTCCAGGTTGTCCCATTTTCTGTTCTCCATCTTGGACTTTGCCCACTTCATTTAACTGCAAGATGATAAAGCTGCAGGAGGTGTCTTGATGCAGCTGTTCCTGAGGCAGATCCAGATGTGCTGATGTGGTTGTGTGACACTGGGAGGTTTATCAACCATGATGCAGCAGTGAGATAGTGTTTGGTGTCCCCAGGCTGGCCCTGGCTCCTCTTCTGCTGGTCTAAGAAGAGATGTAGACTTGGGAATTTGGTTGGGTTTTTAGATATTTCACTCTTGTGCCAAAATATAGTAACACCTTCTCAGGAACTGCTGCTTGGGCCTCCTAATTTTCCTCCTATGTTATTTCTCAAGTAGCACGTTTGCACATACTTGCATCTGCAGAAAAAGTTGCTGACAGTTTAATCAAAAGTGCAGATAATGGAGCATCTCTGCTAACTGTCAGAGCTTCCTCCTGAAAATAAACTCCTTTTAATATTGGCAGTGTTTATCATTTCCTTTACACTAGAAAAACGTCCTGAATTGGGTCTCTCTTGTGTTGGGCAATGAAAATTAAACACAGCCCTTGACCTGAAAAAAAAGATCTTTTCAGGCTGAATAAACAAACGGCAGAAGAGGCAGAAGGAACTCCTGCACAAATGAGCAGAAAGAGGAATTATTTCAAACGTCATGTTAAATTTACAGATGATACATTTTGTTTGTTTGTGAGTACGTTCTATTGTGTGTTCTCAGCTGATTCAGGGCTTGGAGGGAAGGCTGAAATCCAAAGAGTTATTTTAAGACACAAATTCATGTTGGTTAATGGAAAAGGGGATCTGGACTTCAGTTGTTACTCAGTTTTGTCTTCAATATGGCCCTGTGCTATGCTTATGTCAAAGTTATATTTGCTAAAGAAAAACCTGTGCATCTGAAGTGATTTAATTACAATAACACACACACACACAAAAAGATTTAAAAAATCCTAAAGCAGATTAAAATAACATAAGCAATAAATAAATAAAATAAAACAAAACAAAATAAAATAAAATAAAATAAAATAAAATAATAATAAAATAAATCCAGAACAGTCTACTATTGCTACAACACTCAGAGCAGGATTTGCTACCCTCCTCTTCCATCTCAAATCAGCCTCTCACATTGGTGATACTGAAATTAATGCCTTTTTATTTAACCCACATATCATGAATTTACACATAAAGCCTGGTAATAACTAAAATTTTCCTCGACTTTTGTGGTGCTAAGATTGAATATAATCATGAAGTTCATTGTCATTCAATGAAAAACTAAGTTGAGGATAAGCTAATGCATTAATTTATTCAAAACTAATCATAGCATAATGATATTTATTACCTGAGATATTTCCATAGCTAATTTTTCTGAAAGAGCATGTAGTGTAATGATTTTAGGTTTTACTTGGTTCACAACCTTTGCCGCAGCTTCCCCATCCATAAAAACCTCTAATGACTGTTACATTTTTTGTGTGAAGTACTTGGATATTTAGTGATGAGAAGCAGTAACAAAAAAAGGGGTAACGGGAACAAAGTATAAGACTTAAATTTAAATAAATTTGGTGAAGAACAAAACATATTGCCATTGATTGTCTTACAACAAATCCTTCAGAAAGGAATAGCCATGTGAAAGAAATTTAAATCACTGAGTTGAAAATTCAACCTTATCAAAAATTATGATGTCTGACTGAGAGTATTGGGTTTTTTCTCACAATGGTAGTATGGTCAGCCCTGTAAAATGTGCAGCACTGATCAAAAAGTCTTTGTTAAACCATATAACAATGCAATTAATGTTTCAATTGGCACCTTGACTCCACTAATTATTCAGGACATGGTAATAGAAAGGAAGAAAAAGGGAACTGCCATAAATCAGAAGGAGAGCTGGAACAATGTGTAATCCTTGTTTTTATTAACATAAGCTCTTTAGGGATTAGGGATTGTTATTATGTTTGTCTCTTGTTAAACTGAGTACCTTGATTGTGCTGAATAAATAATAAAATAATTAAGAACAAGAAGCACCTGAAACATGAAGGAGAGCAGAAAGAGTGTGGAAAGGAAAGGTGAGATTATTTTGTTATTCACTCACATTTATAGTCTCATGGGGATTGTGAGCTTTTAGACTTTTCATATATGCAAACTAAAGCATAAATGTTTGATTTGGGCTACCGAGGATGATTTCCCTAGTCCTGTGTATTCAGCTTAGTGAATGAATGAAATCCATAAGTGTGAATGCTTGTCAAATTACATTTGGACCTAATGAGAGAGAAAGCTGATCATCATGCTCAAGAGAGACCAAGGGTTGTAGACTCCAAAACACGAGGGGAAAAGGAAAGAATTCTGTTCTGCTCTGCTTCATACTCAGCCTTTATCACTGCACGATCTGAGTGCTTTCCAGTAGTGCATTAAACAGTATGACTAACATCTGTCACATCAAGATCTGTTCCCTCTCACTTTTTCCATCACCACCACTCCCCTTGAAAAGTGGGAGCATTTGATGTGCAGGAGACAGTTTCATTTTGGTAGGTTTTGGGAGGGAGTTTTGTGCCTTTTTTTATGTTTTTTTTAATGCACAGACAGCTCTCTGTTTAGGTTGAGAGAGCAACGGAGTCGCATTTTAAATGAAGATGATAAGGTCTGCAGTAGTCCTGCAGAGGTTTATTAACCTCTCACACACTCATCAGTTCCTAAAGGAAAATTCGCAGTACTGTTACAAACCTGGAATTCCCATTGGTAGGGTTGTGCATGGACTTTGGGGAGGCCCCGAGGATGAGTCAAATCTTGAGATTTAAGCTCAGCTCTTAAGTCCCACACAAGTCAGGAGGAGTTTTGCTGTAGGAGGAACAGACTGAGGATTTCACAATTTGGCCTTGCTAATGATAATGCTGATAAAACTCCAAGATTTGTAGATTTTGATTCTGTTATACTGTCTTCTCCACAGATGATAGTGCTGATGCTGATTTGAACTGCATTGGCATTCATGAAGTTATTTCTCATTTTAACACTCAGATAACTGGGAGCAGGACCAGGACATCTGGGTTTCAGATTTTCCCTGAAATGTGGTTACTGGGATTTGTGTTGTTGATTTTTAGGAGAACAAAATATATTCAGCCAGATGGTAAAAGAGAAAATAATCTATTCCAGTGATTTTTACCTTTTTTTTTATTTATTTAAGAATCATTAACATCTTCAGTTGGAGATATTTCTCTCTAAGAGATGTCACCTATTTTCATTTCACTTGCTTTTTCTCAGTTTTATTTTGCAGATCTGTTAGAACATGTCTACAGGTCCCATTGTGGTGTGTGGAATGGTGTTAAAAATCATTGATCTGTCTAAACTCAGACTTGTACAGAAATTTCACAAGCAGGAGACTCACTGTGACCCTCATGATTCTACTGAAAAATTATCTTCATTTGACCAATATTTTTGTAATTTGCACCTTCAGAAATCATGACTGTGTGTGAAGACCTGAGCTTTCAGTTAGGTTTAAAAGGAAAATTTGAAAATATGGCCCCAGTGCAGCCTTTTGATAACTTGTTAATATTGTTAGGGGAGTAACTCATGGTTTTAGAACAGTCAGGGTTAACCATACTGCAGTTATTTGCAGCAGTTGTAAGGAGAACAACACAGCTTCCCCTCTCCCCTTCCAGAACTACCAGGAAGGTTTGGGATGAGTAAGGCAGAAAGAGTAGGTGATGATATTGGCACAGAAAAAAATGCATGAGCTGGAAGTATCCAGGAGCCCAGAGTGTAACCTATAGTTCTGGTCCTCCAATTCCCCCGGTCTACATGAGTTAACTCCCCATTATTACTGATATCGGGCTTGAAATTGGGAATGTGTTAAGGTGAAGAATGGAAAACTAATTCACATAGTGAATGATGAAGACTCAAACTGAAATGGTAGAGGGAAGAGGGGTATATAGTGAGCTGCTGCAATATTAATTATCTGGCAGATAGCAGGTTAGAGAAGTACATAATTATTTCTCATTGGGCATTCTAGTTGGAGGGAGAAAGGTGGCTGCACCATCTGGCAGCTTTTTTGTGATTTAGTCCCAGCTGGTTCTTCTAGTGAGGGCTCCCAAAGAGACTAGAAAGCTGGCCTTGTTCACTAGAAACTGTTGTGAGTTGGCTTGTATGCTCGAAGTCAGAAGTGGCTGTTCAAAAAGCAAAATTTTGGAGGCTTACACAGAAAATTTTAATGACTTTCAGGCCAAATCTCATGACTTTGGCACTTCAGCTCATCAGTTCTGGAGTTCCTGAGTTTGCTAGTCTTCCTGTCCTGGAAAGGCTTAAACACATATTTACTGCTATGCACTGAATAAAACCCTACAAACATTATGCCATGTATAGATTTAAACATGTCTGTGATTCTCTGCAGAACTGATGTCTTACACTATAAAATCTTTAAGAGAGGTGCCAAAAGTTCAAATGAGATCCTTTATTTATATGTTTATATGGACAGAATACTGAAAAAATGCATTATAAAGCATATGTTTCCAATGTTTCAGTTATGGGCTAGCTTTTTTTTTTTCATGTAGAGTTTTCCTATTCATGGTTGTGTCTAATTCTTGTCATGTAAATGTAGTGAAATAAGGGCTCATCCTCCTTTGAAAAAGTAATAACCAAATTTCATTGTCTATGTGGTTAACACTCAACTACCACTGTTGCATTTCAGATCCTATAACTTCCACTTTCATTCAGTCCCCCTTAACTCTGTCCAAGCTGCTGAAAATAAATCGTCATTGCTTCCTGGTATAGTCTATCTGCTTTATTGTCCTTTCTCTTTTCATCCTTAAAATCATCTGCAGGATCTGGTTGCTTTGCATCAATTTGAAGCACATTGTTCAGGAGCCCACAGAGCCCTCCCTGGCAGCATCTCATTTCAGCTACTGTTATTTCATGTGCACTGACTCTTGCACCTTCCTTCACTCCCATCTCCGAGCACACTTCAAGTGTTGCGTCTCCCGCTCCTCTTTCATTCCTCTCCTTTCAGGCTCGCTACTCCTGAAAAGCGATCATCCTCCCTCCTTAGCAACCCCACCTCAGTCACTGTTGATGTGGTAATAATTCACTAGTGCAAAAGCTGAATATATAAATTGAGGATTAAAAAAAAAGATTAAAAATACCAGCACAATTAAATCAAAACTGTGGTCTCTTCATTCTCTTACCCTTTCCTCTCCCATTTCCCCAAGAAGCACTCAGACCCCTGCTCTTGCATTGCAAGGCAGAGTTCAGTATGAGAACAATAGGGGTGTGATGTGTGTATATGTGTTGTGAGAGAACAGTCAGAAATACAGGATCAAGTCCTAAGGTCTAGAACCTGGAAACTGATTTCTAAGGACACTACTTTTTACATCCTAGGAAAATTATAACAGTGCCTTCTAGCTCAGAGTGCCCAAATTCCTGTTGAATAAGAGTCATTTCTTGTCCATCTGTTTGCTTTTTTTTAATTAGTTAGACTGACAAGAAACTGCCTGCGACATTTTTTGTTGAATTCATTCTATTTAGCATGGGTTGGCTGCAAAGCAACTCCCTGCTTCAGTCAGATGGAGAGACCTGGCAGATGGGACATCTTTTGAGGTCATTTTTGCATGTGTCTGTGGGTATATGTGGCCAGAATAACCTTCACTGTGTCACTTTTATTTAAACACTTTTTTTTTCACCTTTGTCTGTAATATATTGACAATACTCCAGTGTAAAAATATTCTGCAAATACAAACTCATTTTCATAGCCTTGACATCTTTTACATATGTCATCAAAGTTTATTTTGCTAGTAATAAAACAAAAAAATGTGATAATTTATGGAAGCAGCAGTGTCAGTGTATGAAATCAAGGAATAAAGTGGTGAATGGAATCAACAAGAGAACCAAGTAGTAGAAAATACCTCAATTTTTATCATTTGTAATCCCATCAGGCTCTGCCCTTAGGCTCTGACACAGCAGCAGTAGCTGCTCAGTAAAACCAGAATAGTTTGGCCAGTCTGCTCAGAGGCTTTCATCTCAGATTCCCCTCTATCGATACAATTCTACCTTTATGCAAGTGAAGTTTTCCACTCGATTGCACCAAGTTTTGTGTCCTTGGTGAGAACACCGGGTGTTTTACAACCTGAGATCCTTCACCATCCTATTTTAGTTACTGTTCAGACTTCTTTGAACTACAGAGGGTCTTTTCAGGGAGTCAGCGGGAGAATCCTTTGGATACCTGCAAAATACATAAATGAGATGTCACACATATGCACACATCTTCTCACAGTCCCATAGCACATCTGTACAAATGTGCTCCACAAAAATTAAAAAACATAGTAATTACTTGTAAAATATGTAGCAGGTATTATTACAGAACACTTTTCTATTCAGAGTCAACCATGAAAGAATGTAAAACTCATTCAGTTTGTGTGACTGAGCAGAAAGCTGATAGATCATCATTTCTTTTTGAAGTGTAGACATAAGTAAAAGTTATAAAGATAAAGACTGTATCATCTCAATTCTCTGAGAGAGATTCTCATTGCAGCTGACCTGGAAATCCCAGGGTGATTCTGTGTGTCCCCTGGAAGGTCATAATCTTGTATACTATTTTCATCTTCTAAAATAATACAGTATTTTATTTTAATGTGGTGGATTATGTCTGAAACAAAAAGCATTGACATATTTGTTCATTCTTAAAACTGTTTCCAATGGATCAAGTCTGTTTGCAGTGTCTGAAACTACTATAGCAGGTTCTATATATATGCCAGGCCTTTTTGCTATTCTGTTTTTAAAACATACCCATCATTGCTGAAACTGCTTTTAACACATCAAAACATGGAAATCCAAATATAATCAAATAGATTACTGAGGATTAACTAAAGTGGATAAGGACTTTTTGCAGGTTCACTAGTCACTTCTACTTGCATAAGAAGTTATTTGTACTTAGAGAGCTGTATAAGCTTTTGTCTGAGCATTTTTCTTCTATCCAACAAGAAAAAAGGATCACACATTACTGCTCAGTAAAAATATGGATGAATGAATAGAGTAATGGATTATTTTAACATTACTAATAGTCAGTTACAGGCCTGAAAAGAGATCTGTGTATGAGATATTTTAAGTCACAGAAGAAACAAAAAATTAAATTATATAGGTGTACACATATATATTCATACTTATGCACACACACACGTATACCCACATCAGATAAATCTTTATTTTCCTTTTTGACTTCCAATAACAGAGAAAAATAATGTTTACATTTGAAATATTTCTGATAATACTGAAAACTCCATAACTATAAACATCCAAAACTGTTGAGCATAGCTATGTTCTTCAAGAAAATTTTAGCTACAATTTGGCTTGTTTTGGATACCTCAGACTGTAAGAATAACGGTGATGCAAAATCTGATACAATCTCTGTGCTCCTCTAAAATTCATTCTGTAAATGCAGCTTGACATGGGCTTTCTTCTAGACTACAAAACAAGCTGAGTGTAGCAGATAATTAACATATTTCTAATCACCACTTTTTACTGACTAAAGATGAAAATCATGTTATTTGGAAATTTGTTAACTGCTATGGTTAAACAATACATTTTCAAGATGTACTAATCCCTGTCTGTGCTAAATGGATGATGATGAAGAAAAACACGCATCAACATATCAGGTGGTTTTCTGGATGTGTTTTTTTCTGGTCTGGGCTGAAAATTAAGTATAAACCACTCTGTACCTGAGTACAATAAAAAGAAGATGAGTTGCAACTTTTAGAGAGGCAAAATAGTTGTGAATGAGAAAAAATACAATCCACTGCTCTGCCTTTCCAACAAGGGAATGTGTAGACAAGGAGCAGTCACCTACCATGTAGGTGGTTGAAAAGCTGAGCATCTCCTCCCTAAGCCTTGTGTGGTATGGGAGGACCTCAGGCAAGGCGTTGGGACAGGCAACTGCCACTGCATGCTCTCACAGAGCAGAGATGGGGGTGGAAAGAGACACAAATCCCTTGGCTTTTGCACAGTGCAGAAGGCTTGCACCAGTGCAGAAACCTGCAGGTTGGGACCATCAGTTTATTGGATGATTATCTGTGTCTGGAGCTTCGGATCAAGGTCTTGTAGAGAATTCACAGTCTTGTTCCGGGGGAATTGATGGGCTGCCAGAGCTTCAGCAGCACTAAGTTCCTTCCTGCTACATTGTTCAGTGATGTACTTGTCCACAGGGGACCTAACCCTCTGGTAGATCTCCTCTAGTTTTGGGCTATCCTATAGAATAGCACTACATTTCTGTGCCTATTCTACAGCTTCTGCCTTCATGCCTTTTGTTTACAAATGGGTATGCTGTAGCTCAGTCTTAAGTTAAAGAATTTAATTGACTAAGAACTAGCACGAAATCTAGATACAGTGTTTAAGGAGCTAAAAACCCTCATGGTTTAGTCTGAATTTATCTAGCTTCATCTTCCAAACACTGGCTGGTACACTTTGTTTGTTTTTACATCTTCTAAATTAAATATCGGTTTATAGTCAGAAAGCTCTTCCTTCCTTAAGCGCATATAACCCATGACCAGGTCAACTCTCGGTCATCTACAAGTATACTAAACAGATTGGGAAACCATAATTTCCTCTTAAAGGCATGTTTCCCTATTCTAGATTATCCTTTTAAGATAATTTCTAAAAACTTTTTAAATTAGTATCTCTTTTGGAAGTGTGATTGTTGGAAACAGTCCAGGAAAAACCTCACAAATCCTATCATTAATAGCATTTCTATTCTCTAACTTTATGCTTAAGCATCCAAAGATTTTATTTGCATTCTTTGTTACAACATCACGTTTTTTACTCTTTTTTTTTTTTCACTTGGTTATCCAGGAAGAAGCCTTAGATCTTGTTTCAGCATAGCATGCCCCTGCCTTTTATATATGGTCTGTATCCTTGGTTCCTAGATGGAGGACCTTTCATTTGTCTGAATTGAAATGCAATTTTTATTAAATGAGTCACTCTTAACAAAATACTCACAAAGGTCAAGGTATCTAAGACCTTCTCTCTCTTCCAGTCTGCTGATTTTTATCCATAATGAAACTGAATGAGTGGGAGATGAGTTTTAATGCTTTTTTAGTAACTTCTTAAATTCATTTCACTATGTTTAGACAAACGCTAAACTTCATTTCCTCTCCCTAAAATGATGTAATCAGACTGTCGAGTCTAAGACTTGTTTTGATGGTAGATACTCCTTGATTATTATTAATGCAAATGGTTTAATATCCCTCCAAGTCACAGCGAACCTGCATGAAAAGAAATGTTCCCTGACAATAGTGTCAGGAAAGCAAGCTGAGCTGGCCTCCTCATTGTTAATTTGGAAAAGAAAACACAAAGACTTGCAGCTAGCCACAAATTCCTCATTTGTACCACAAGCGATGTTCGAATGTTGCATCTCTTTTCTCTTTCTAAAATTATAAGTGTGATCTGTTAAAACTCCACCCAAACTTCCTTTGAAACATATTTATCTTTTGAGGAAGGTTTTTTTTTCATAATAAAAATATTAACCAGAGGAAGCAGTTACATGCATTCAACAAATTTACAAGGTGATATTGTTAACATAGATTTTACTACCAGAGGTCTTGCCAAGAGCCATACCTTTTCTCCCTGATTATATGATTTTCTGTTTGTTTGTTTAGCCCACTCCAATGCATTCTTCCTTCTGGTGTCTCTGCAGCCCATTTCTCATGCCATTGGTCTGCTGCGTGAGCTCCTGTTTCAGGCAATAAACAGCCTGTCACAGGCCACATGCTAAATACTTTCCTGGTCTACGAAGTGACTGCCTATGCTGGTACCTGAGTCTAGAGGGATGTAAATCTTTCTTTTTCCTCTTCAGTGCATCCATTTTCTGTGCATCTTTGCTCACTTTACAGTCAGTCCTTGCTCTAAGGCCAGAGGAAAGTGCTTATAATGATGCAGCAGTTACCAGAAGACCAGGATAGACACGACGTCTGGTCATCACTTGCAGAGTCTTCCCTTATTGCATGATTTAACCAGCACATTCAGAATTTATTTTTTTTTGGGGGGAGCTCTTGGAGACGGTGTAGATGCTGTGATGGATCCAGTAGGACATATAGGAAATGTACAGTGCCATAAAGGACTTGCTGCTTCTAGAGAATCAAACATACAGAAAACCACCAGTTTTGGAGCAGAGGCTGGTGCATCACCAGTGTAAACGTGCCAACAAGTCTGTACTGTTTGGCTTACATGAAACAGAGAGAGGCCTACAGCAGCTCTGCTAACTTGGCATGGGTTCTGCTACCTTACCAGACTCTAATTGCTTAATCATTACTTTTTGCTTAGGGGCCGCTTCCATGCAACCCAAACAGATGGACTGCTTTGATATCACTGTGGAGGTGACTACCTTTTTTTCTCCCATAAAATATTTTTAGAAGACTCTTGCAGTTTATTTTTCAGATCTCATTTACTACTTTTCCATGCCTCACCATTTTCCCTCTTTCCTTCCTCATGCAGTCTATCTATTTCATGTTTATCTTTGGAAAGAAATGCTTTAATACATTACACACATTAACCAGCACCTCCACAAAGAACGAAAGGAAGGCTAAGTGCTAAAAAAAGCAGAATGCACACAAAAGGAACTCAACATATTTCTATTCTAAGATTAAAACTATTAAAATATTTCTGTATCCACCAACACTCTGTATCGTTTGCAGGAGCTGCGGGGTCAGAAGAAAACTTCAGGTTTTCCTTACAGGCCTCTAGAGAACAGGAGCTTTTGAAAGCCATAAATGCCTTATTGCCATCAACATGGTTTCTCCTGCTCTCAGGGTTTTTTTGAATTGTATAAATAGGGATCAATGCTGAGAAATGTTGTGTATCTTAAGCAGTCATTGACTCTTGTTGAACCAAGAGCCCTTGGGTCCTTGCAGGATCCAGTTACTCACTGATCATTAAGCTGATAACAACTGCCTCTCAGAGTTGGTCATTTTTCTTATAGTTCTGACCCTCCAGACAAAAAGCAAAGCAAACAACAACCTAAAAAACCTAAATCCAAAAAAAAAACCCTACCTAAAAACCAACAACAAAAAATCCAGGATAAAACAAGGTTAATTAATCTCAATGGAAAGAAATACTGGTCTAGATTTCCTTCCTGTGATGACTCATTATTCATAATTTAAATATTTGGCATGTTTTGGATAGGAGTACAGAAAAAATTGATAGTATGGAGGCAAAAGATGAGAACTGGCATGATACTTTTACACTGAACAGGTCAGAATTTCAGGTAATGTGCATCTCACTGTTCATTAGATGCTGAATTCATCTCCATACATAAAAGACAGACTTTCCTATAATGGGCTGTAACAGACAAACCTCTAACACTGGGTCTGCAACTATATCTACAACATGTTTTTATAATCAGAGATCTTATCAAAAAGTCATCCCTCTTTTCTGCTAAATCTAGTATCAGAATGTACTCCATGGTAGGACCTATCTACATGTTTTTGAGATTAAAGCATTTTCACCTTATTTTCTCTGTAGCTTGTGGTTTTGAAAATTTCTTGTTCTGGATATACTCAAGTCAGAGGGCTTTGACTTGCAATAGAGATTACAAACTGGAATCTGGACTTGGACTCCCACAATCAACTTAAAATTTCTCAGAGCTCTGTTCCAGCTCATCTCCCAGGACTAGGAAATCTCAATTTTCAGGATATGTCATGTCAACTCCTAATACTTTTTCCATGAGTGAAGTTAGCTTAAAATTATCAGAAAAGTATATTTTGTTCCATGGCATTTTTCCACTCATTTTCTCTTCATCATTTACCTGTTACAGATTCTGAAGTTCTAGGAGAGTTCATTTCTACTTTTTCCCTTCTAATTCCACCTAATTTCTACTCTGTGCAGTGGCTGAATATTCCTTTTCCTCCTCTTTTTTCACACATTTTGAACATTCGCCATTGATTAGCATATCTTTGTCCTTCATCAAGCTCCCATTGAAAGCTCTGCAAAACCTTCCATAAAAGTCACAAAGAGCCAACACAGTGTCTTAGTCATCACTTTCCCAAGCTATTCAGAGGCTGTTTCCTCCCAGATCAGTCCTCCTACCTCTTTAATTGTTGAGTCCATGCCTCTGAAGTGCCTCCAGGTCTTTCTGATAACGAGGTGTTTCAGCTGAACACCTTTCCAGATGTTGTGTCACTGGCAGTAGCACAAAGGAGAGGTTGTTACCACCTTACACAGAAACATGGTGGTAATTCTGCTTATGTACTCTGGAATAAAGCTTTAATCGGGTTTTTTGGAGTTAGATTTTGTTTGATCTTTTCTTTTTTTCTTGTTATGTATCAATTGGAAGTTTATGTCTAATTTACACGTTAGAAATGAGCAAATCAGTTGAGCACATTTTCAGCAACTGCAACCTGCCATTCGAGGTGGTGATACTTCATTCCAGCGTTGGTTGTCACTTTGAGCTGCTGTTTTAGAACTGCAGATTGCCCTCAGCTTTCTGGTCATCATTTTGAGGATCACTTAACAGCGTGAAGATTGCCTTTTTCTGCCCAGTAGTGATGTTTGTGTCTGCTTGTCTGGTTTTTCATAAATGCTTGACCTATTATTTGACCTAGGCTACTAGTACAGATCAACCCTGAAATAAATGCTTTGTCAATTTTAAGGCCAGAAGGAAACATTATGCTTATCTAATATGACATTCTGCAAGCAAAAGGCTGTGGAGTTTGACAAGTAGCTCCCATCTTCTTGCTTAGCTGAAATATGTATTTTAGAAAGTCTTGTCTCAGATATTTGCAGTGATAGGCAGTCTGCTTTATCTCCAGATAAGTTATTCCAATGACTAATTGTCCTAACCGTACAAAAAAAAAAAAAAAAAAAAAAAAATAAAAAATTAATAAGNNNAAAAAAAAAAGAATGAAAAATTATGTAGCATATCCAGAGTCAATTAATCCAGTTTTAGAGTCCAGTCATTAGATCTTGTTGTTTCTTGATCTTTTAGATTGCTGTAATAAATCTTTTACCCATGCAAGCAACTGCACTTGCAAAGAAAATGACAAACTCAGGGGCTTAGATATATTGTCTACAGATGTGTGTTAAGCAATAAAAAGAAGATTTAAACTGAGGGAAAAGTAAATATTAAATTCTTTATTTGTTTGTGGAAAATGCATTTTCCCCATAAGAGTATTTAAAAGAGTGGATAAATTGCTCATCATAAATAATTGGAGAAGGCTGACTAATGGACCCAATTTCCTTTGGCATTTCTGTTTTCTTCCTCCTCTTGGAAGATATTACTCCAGAACTTGAGGGGGTTGTTGATTCGCGGTTTGTTGGGGTTTTTTATTTTCCCCCACATATAATTCAATCCACTGATGATTCTCTAGTGAAAGTGATTTTGTTCTGAAAAGAAGTTGTGAAAGGGGAAAAGAAATTGTAGAAGAGAAAAAGAAATCAAATGTTAATTTCTGTTCACATAAACTAATGGCATCGATGAGAAGTAAATTTGAATAGAAAGTAATTCATAAGTACAGCAGGGGTCTGGTTTTCTGTCACAGTAGAATGTAATTAAAATGGAGCTTTCATAGATATAAATTTGGAGTAAACAGAATTTTCCGTCTGTTACTGCATCCATTTCTGAGCGGTTCCAGAGCTGGGGAATCTAGCTTTTTCCAAGACAACTGTTTCTTGACTAAAGCAAGCTGCCCAAGCAATGGCCATTTCAATTCAAGTGCAAGCTACACAAAAATTATCATTTACCTCAAGATGGATTGTCAAGGTAGATCTTTTCTGCAATAAATGGGGTGAGTGTGTGCTGAGTGTGTTTCCTCATGGTATACAGTTTCATAGTTTGTTCTGGCTCTATAGAGCACCTCATATTTTGACAAACAGCAGAGCTGTCAGTCTCTGAGCTCTGTATCAGCATCCTCTGCACAGTCTGTTAAAGGGAAATGATGGCTTGAAGACCTGTAAAGTGATGCAGAGATGACCCAACTTCATGATTTCTTTGGAAGACTGGTTTGGCTTCTCATTTGTAATAGCTCAAACACATACACTAAAGCCATGAGTGAGAACATTAATATGTATTCCACTAATTAGAGGCCTCCTTCCATTTGTGCACTGGGCAAAGACAATAATGGTGAGCACCCTGTCTTTAAGAGGCCAAAACAGACATTAAAATATGAACGACAAGCAGAAGACAAACCCATCAGGAACTCAGGAAAAGGATAAGGATTGCTGGAGAGGCTAGCAGTATGAAAGGCATCGAGAACATAAAGACACAGCTCTTCTGCTATAGTTAGATTGGGTGCCTGTGGTTTAGATATACCTGCAATGAGTCATTAATAATCCTTAGATAAAGAAACATGAATTTGATCCCATCATGCTTACCACCTTTCACCAGACCATGGGATTAGCCCAGGACAAAGCACCTGATGAAAGCACATTATGAATATTCTTAATAGGTGGGATTTAAACCAAATGGATTATAAGCCTTTATTAACAGCTCACCTGTAAATCCTGATAATTTTCTTTTCTGTGAGTTTCCAGTGTAATATTTGCACGCCCTGATTATAAATTTTGAAGAAATAGCTTATAACTGTGGTTAAAATGCAGCATTAAAGCAGTTAAACAGCCTCCTTATTAGCATTAGAACTATAGTCAAAACACATTATACTTGGTTAATAAATTTATTTTTTATGTAATGGAAATGCCATCAAAGCATAGTTAATCTGAATTGAATTAGATTATAATTGGAGTTCTTGTGCACAAGGAATGAAAATGATTCTTTATTGTTGCAGACTGACAATGCAGCATTTGTTACTCCCTCCTCACTACCATCCTAAGTGGCAGCTGTAATATTAGTGTGCGTATCTTGTAAGCCGTGCATATAATATTACTGTGTCTCTGAGCATGGAGTTTATCAGTAAGACAGAGGGAAATGTATTGCTCTGGATGTAATTCATCACACTTTCACCCCATTCATTCAGAGGGGCACATATTGAGAAACAGTCTTGTGCATGAGCATCCTCACTTTTTGCCCAGCTACATATGTTAGTGTGGGTGGTGTGAATGTGAGTTCCCAGGACGCAGAGGAGAGTCTCAAATCCTCTTTTACAACGTTGAAGGTTGAGTGGTAAATATGCACCCCAAGGCTTAACCATACTCATCAGACTTACTGACTGCTCACCCAAACAGATGAAGTAATTTCCCCAAGACTTTATACATGCAAGTTACCTCTCTAGTGAACACAGCAGGATACAGGGATGCTCATGTCATGGAGTTGTTAGTGTCTTTTCATCATCTTCAGGGCACCAGGGAAGGATCCACACACTATCATAGTGTGCACAGGTTCACCCTTACATTGCCTAACTGGTAGACTCACTGTAAAGAGGTGATAGAGTGAAGGTGGGATGTGCAGTGCCCTGTTAGTGGGGAATTTTTTATCTAAAATCATGTGTGAATGGTGAGGAGAGACATGTCCCTGCTACAGGAGGAGAACTGGTGGAAGCAGCAAAAGGAAATCCAAAGCAAAAAGCAAAGGATAGATGTCCCCATTCAGGACACTACCATGCTCATCACCATGGTACCTAAGCACATCAACAAGGTTAGGACCTTTCTAGTAACAACTATGTTTAGTGACACTTACACTGTCACTAATATAACTCTACTCGTGGTGCAGGTATGAGGTCTAGGAAGGAAGAAGAGGAAAGCAACAAGGAGTGATTCTCATTTTTCTTTTTTTTTTTCTTGTTTCTTTATGCTAACCAAAACAAATGAGCAAAATGCACTTTACCTACTCATAAAACAAATTGATGTTGTAAACAAAGAGAAAGCAGGATATTAATAAAGTACAACTCATCTGAGAGCAAAGGGAATACCCCCTATAAGTCTGTCTGATTTCTATGTCATCTATCCCAAATTTATAATGTGGCAATTTCTAGTTGCTTATAAACCATTAAAATTTACAGCACAGTAAGCAGCTAATGTAATTTTGCCTGCAAGTGGTATCATATCTTGGATCCGCAGGCAGATGAGCATGCTTGTGTCTTATCGTTGCCTTCTGTGGTGAGTAAAAGTGACCAGTGCTATTGGGCTTAGGCCCAGGGTGTATTAGTTGAAGTTCATTACTGACAACCTGGGGCTCAGTTCCACTTATCTGCAAGTTCTCATTTAGCTTGAACCATCACAGTATCGGAGCATGTTCCAAAACACACGTTAAGAAATCAGATTAGTACCCAGCACATCTGGTTTTATCTCTTTTTTCTCTTTTTCTCCACAAGAGTAGCACAGGGCAAAGATGCACTTTACTTAGAAAGATGACATTGCTACCAAAACCCAGAATACAGCCCAAGCCAGCCTGGCAGAATGTTATTAACGCTTCAAAGTCAAACTCTGAAAAACATTAGAAAATCCAAAATGAAGGTTTCCTGTGAGATGTTTATTCTCTCTTTTATTTAGTATTCATTAAATACACAGGTTTTGTTGGTAGGGGATTTACTTTTTTGGCTCCTTTTTCATGCAGTACCATAGGTGGAGAGAGCTTAGATATTTTTATCTTTATGATTTTAGCTTATATATGTATAAATAATTATAATAAACATATTATACGTATATATATACATATATAATATTTGCTTTTTTGTGTCTCATTGACTAGAAGAAAATAAATTAGTTTGCCTATGTATTTTTCTGAGGTGTTCAGCAGTTTTGTCCCCTTGTCCTTGAGGAAAGTTAATTAACTGATATTTATATCTTTCTGTAAGGTAAGGGAGAGGTGTTAGCTCCCACTTTCCCTTTCAGTGCTCTGTGTCTCAAAGCAAAATGCCATATTATACGGCCCAGATTCATCCTATCTACCTTTGCCAGTCCATGTTTGCTCTTCCTGACACCAATCTCAGTCCCATCAGATCCCTTTTACAGTTTTCTGCTTCACTGCTTTCTGGATTGGCTTTTTCTCACTCTGTATTTCAGCCTTACAGCTTCGATGGTGGCACAGGATAAAGATCCACACAGTTCCTGACCTCAACCTGGAGCAACTGAGAATAATCATTACAACAGAAACCCTGCAGACCTGTTTAGAAAATACTTAGCCAACTTGACCCAATGTCATGTAGAAAATCTAGTCAGTGTTAGAAGCTGTAAAAGGAAAGCAGGTGGATCTTTTTGAACAGGTCATGCTTTGTTATAGACTAGACCAATATGCACAGACCAGTAGCACTGGAGCTAAAGATCTGCTAGAAGGTGCTGAATGCCTTAGTTACTGCTCTTGGCTTCAGTTAATGCAGGATTAAACTCTGATTGTCTTCAGCTCCCATGGACATGCATGAGAAGTGAATTTCCTCAGCATCTTACAGGGTCTCACCATAGAGAATCCATTTCCAAACGCTGTATGTTATTTTCTAGAAATAATTTTACAGTGTGTTTAGACACCTCTATTAAATTATTTTCTTCTCAGGAAAGTACATTCCGCTCTTCCAATGGCTGGAATTGATTGCCAAACCAGTTTTGATTTGTTTCATTTTTTTTCTTAATAGTTCAACTTACAGATGAATAAAAACTGGGCAATGACAGAAAAAGTAAGATTAAAATAAGGGCAAAATCTTCCTTTTCCTGGTAAAGGCAAAAAAAGTTACATGGATTTTAACTGAAGCAGAATGGATCTATGGAAAACTATATCATGGAAAGCCTACCTTCAGCTTGTTCATGTACCCACCAGCTGCATAGGTGCCCAAAGCAAGAAGATGGCTCAAAAACTCATTAAAACAAGTGCTCCATGGTTTACCCCCTCCTCACCACCCCCATTCCCAGCAGCTGTTCTGTGTCTGCATCTCTTGCTGTGGGGCTCCAAACTATTCAGCTAAAAAGTCAGTACCGACAGAGATCTCTAAAATACTTTTCAAATCCTTTCTCCTGTTGGGAAGAGTTGGAGAGAATGAGTCTTAAGAAGACCTAGATGATCACCCTGGAGAGTGTGAGAAGGTAGACAAGCTCTAGTACTGGCAAGAATACATACAGATCTTCATATTGTAATTTTGCTTTTCTCCTCAGAGCTAAGTTCACCCTTGCTTGGTTTCTGGTCCTGTTGAACACTAACAGCAAAGAAACTCAGCCACTGGAGAGTTAGACCTTGTTACTGGGGATTGCTGATCATGGTTTGGTCTTGGCTACAACCATGATCTATGTTTGTGCCTATGAGTAGCTTTGGCAGGAAGTTTCATCTAGGTCATGCCCCTGCTCCCGAGGCCTCCTGCAGCACAGAGCCCACCCAATGCATGCTTCTGCTGAAGTACATTTAACCTCCTGTTGGATATAGGTCAGACAGAGCTGGTCAAGTGATAGCAGCCCCGCACCTACAGCCATGTGGTGTTGCAGAAAGAAGGATGCTGAGATGGACTCGTGCAGTGGGCATCAGCAAAACAAGTCTCATACATCACTTTAATAAGCTAGTGGGGGTGGGAAGGTCTCAGAAACCTCTTTGTGGCCTTCACTTTTCAGTGTCTCCATTTAACCACCCCCACACACTGCTGCTGTCTGTCTTGTCCAATTTAGAGTGTAAATTCTTCAGGGCAGGGACTGTCTCCTACTGTGTGTTTGCGTGGTGAGGCCCTGATCCTGATTGGCAGCTCCAAGTACACTACAAATCTATTTTAATATAACCCCAAATTGAAAATTCTGTATCTCTGAGCCTTAGGGGATGTACAACTGTATTTGGGAAAGCAGAAGCTCTGAAAAAAATACTGAAAGGTCATTGCAGACAATGCACTGAATATGAACTGTGAATGTGGAGCTAATGGCTAAGAGACTAGGCTAATTTTGCTCATGGTCAAATGCAGGCAAGTTGAACAGGACAATGGAGGCACTGCTAACCATGTATTACGACATGAGGGAAGCTGAGGCTGACATGTGTCTCCATTTCTCATGTCTATTCTTCGTAAAAGCTGTTGAGAAAACAGAAAGGATTTCAGAAAGAGATAAAAGATGATTTAAAGGCTGGAATCTCACCAAACTTCAGTCACTTAAATGAGGCATCCAAGGGAAGGTCATAGTTGCCCTAGAATGGGTAAATAGTTACCAGAGAGAGACAGACACCTTCAGGGGATATTCACATTTGAGGTTAGGTAAACTGCCTTCTGGAGGAGCTTCCACTGAATACAGAGGGATGCTCAGGCAGGCAGGCACAGGCAGTTGCCTTAGTGTGGTACCATCAATCTTCCCACCCCAAGAAAGAATAATTTTGACACTGAGTGTATTTAGCTTGTTGGAAAGAAGGTTAAGAAGAGACTTGCTGACACCGTGCAAGTACCTACACAGGAAGGCGGTCTTCAATAGGACAGGGTGCTTTCATCTCTCAGACAAAGGTATAACAAGATCCAGTGACTGGAAGTCGAAGCCAGGCAGATTCAAACTAAAGATAAGATGCAAATTTTAGCAGCAAGAGTAATGAACCTTGGGAACAATTTACAATGGAGGTGTTAGATTTTCCATGACTTGAAGGCTCTAAATCAAGATGTGATGTCTCTCTAAAAGATATGCTGTAGTTTAGCCATTAGTTATGATGCTGCAGAAATTGCTAGGTGATATGTAGAGAGTTAGATGGTCATAAAAGCACCGTCTAGTGATAAAATGCACTAATCTAAATAATGATGCTAAATATTCCATCATAACAAATTGATTTTGCATATGCTGTACCAGCTCAGTGTTACTCAGGTAAAATTTCCTGCACTTTTAGGGCCTGATGCAACTGGACGAAGCACACAGCTTCCTCGACACCCCAACAACAGCGATATATTTATCCCTTCCTACACACTGCTTACAGCCTAATCTAATATCTCCTGGACTCACCAGTTCTCAGTGTAAAGGCTGTAGTATTGCTCATTCATATATGTATATACACACACGCACACTTATGTACATCAAGGGTGTCTTACAGAGTTTGTTAAAAAAACCATTTAGGCTCCTGAGAATGATTTTCAGAACTGAGGTCCCTCTGGTCTGAAGGAATTGCTTGTTTTCCAGAAATGCTGTAATTCCCCTGGACTTTTCTCTCCACTCTTGATGGAGTGTATGAAGGCACACAGCTTAGAGAGCTGGAGTTAGTGAAACACTAAAGGTGAGGAACATGGTTTCCTGAGCTTTTTTAGTTGATATAGCTAAAATAGAAGCATAATCACAGGAATTACTTGCAACATCTCCTACTCCTCCACTTCTGCAAGACCAAGAGCTAGAGGTGGTTTTCATTGCCCAGTTGGCTGCAGATGAACCTGAAATGTCCACCGGAGTTGAGACAAATAGGTGTTTGTTCTGAAGGGCACCTGTTCTGGGTGGATGGCATGGTGTGATGCTCAGCATTGAAGCTGTCAAAGTACATTTGTCTGTGATATGGGGGATTAAACTTTGCTTTGCTATGCATGCAGGACAGCTGTCAATCATAGGTGCCTGAAAGGTGTGCAAGGTATTCAGATAGGAGGAAGTCACAGCCAGCTACGAAATGAGAACAGGATTTCAAGTGCCAGGATGCTCTGAATATTCATCACTGTGGTTTTGCGTTTGGTTTTGTTTTTTAAGAAAATGATGAATTTGAGGAAAACTGAGCAAATAATTGCTGTCTGTGACAGCTGCAATTAATGTGCTAATAAGGTAAGGTTTCTGACGCCCTTCTTTTCCAGTAAATAAGAAATTTCAGACACATACCCTACTACTGCATGTTGTCAGTAATCATTCTGTAGGAAAAACAGTTATTTGGGAAGCATGAATACTCTGAAAATGAAAACTAAACCACAAAGAAAAGTTTCCTGGCACTGTCTATTATTAATCCAGAAGGACTTGAGGCAGACAGGAAGGAAGTTCTTGTGGTTAATTCACTAACCTGGACACCAGGAGACATAGACTTCTTCACAGCTTCTTAAAAGTATCCTCTGACCTTGTTGGGGCAGCTCAACTTCTTACTGTCCTGAGTTCCTATGAATAGCACTTGTTTTCCACTACCTTGTTTTGACATCTCTGTTTTGTAAGCTCTGTTGCACTGCCTGTCATTGCTGAGGATGTATAGTACCCAGCTCCAGAGAGTCTCAATTTCAGATGTTACACATCATATTTTTGAAAAATTATAGGAAAGGGTGCTACCATCAATGAAAATGAAATCTTAGAATTATAGAATCATAGAATTTTGCCAGTTGGAAAAGAGCTTCAAGATCAAGTTCAACCATCAACCCAGGACTGCCAAGTCCACCACTAAACCATGTCCCCAAGGGCCATATTCAAATGTTTTTTGAACACCTCCAGGGACAGTGACTCTACCACTTCCCTGGGCAGCCTGTTCCAATGCCTGACCACACTTTCTGTGAAAATTTTTTTCTTAATATCCAGCCTGAACTTCCCATGGTGTAACTTGAGGCCATTCCCTCTTGCCCTATTTGCTTGTCGCTTGGGAGGAGAGACCGGCCACCCCCTCGCTCCAACCTCTTTTCAGGTATCTGTAGAGAGCGGGAAGGTGTCCCCTGAGGCTCCTCTTCTCCAGACTAAACAACCCCAGCTCCCTCAGCCGTTCCCCATCAGCCCTGTGCTCCAGGCTCTTCAACAGCTCCATTGTCCCTCTCTGGACCCACTGCAGCCCCTCAATGTCCTTCTTGTAGTGATGGGCCCAGAACTGAACACAGGATTCCAGGTGCAGCCTCAACAGTGCCAAGCACAGGGGAACAATCACTTCCCTGGTCCTGCTGGCCACACTGATTCTGATACAGGCCAGGATGCTCTTGGCCTTCTTGGCAGCTGGGCACACTGCTGGCTCATGTCCAGCCAGCTGTCACCCAGCACTCCCAGGTCCCTTTCTGCCAGGCAGCTCACACAATTGGCCTCGGCTCATCACTGCTGCCTGTCCAGGTGTCTCTGTAGTGTCTTCCTATCCTCAGGCAGCTCAGCACTCCCACCCAACTTAGTGTCATCCACAGATTTACTGAGGGTGCACTCCATGCCTTCATCCAGATCATCGATAAAGATACTGAACAGAACCAGCCTCAGTACAGAGGGGGACACTGCTGGTGACCGGTGGCCAAATGGATGTGACTTTGTTTATTACCACTCTTTGTGCTTGGCCATCCAGCCAGTTTTGGACCCAAAACTTAAACACTGCAACCAGCAGAAAAATGTGCTTGGATTTATGCTCCTGGGGGGGAAGGAACTTCTTTCCATGGAGAGAGTGAAAACAATTAGCAGTCACCATAATTTTCATCCCTAGATCATGAAAGTACTTTACAAAGGCTGGTAAGTACCATTAACCCCATTTTACAGATGGGTGGGAAACAGCATCATGGAGCAGCAAAGTGAGTTGCTCAAGGCCATACAGTAACTCAGCAGAAGCTATACAAATAGAAACCAGGTCTCCTGATGCCAAGCCTTATTCCTTGGCCCACACAGCTTCTACACAGGAGACCTGACCTAATTCCAACATCCATGAAAGCAGCATCCTCCTTCACAACAAGCCTAAGCAGGTGTATGGAATGAATCAATGAGCCTGCTTCTCCAATGCTCACCATTCTTGTGAAATAATTGCTCTGCAGACATTTTTGTGAGCCTGATAAATGTTCTATTTACATGGAAATGTCTCTGCTAACACCCACAGTAAACACAAGGCGATAGTCAAAACGTTACTACATCTATTATCACAGGGAGTGGGCTGAAAGATATGCCTGTGTCTGCTGTGAGCAAGCCCTATTTTATTAGCTCTGTGCTACTTCACTACTTGTACAAGAGATGAACCATCCACTTTCACAAGATGGTGACCATGATTTAAGGGCTCCCACCCTCTGAGGCTGCTTATTTCTCTACTGTATATTTGAAACCATTTTTAAATTATGTTTGCAATTAAGAATCTAAGGAGTATACTTATTGGTAGGGATCGTTCAGAGTAAATCGAGTGCCTAGGTTTGGCAGTGGTTTGGGAGGTGTTGCAAGTACCTGGCAAGCTGGTCCCTCATGCAGGTTTTGCTCTGCAGGAGACACGATATGATCATTAAATTGTGGGCATGATCATTACAGTGGACAGGGAGTCAAGAGGCTGTTTCTAGTCCTGGCTTTGCTACCATATTTGCATGAGTCATGTAAAGCTTGATCCACCCTGCTTAACTTCATGTGTTCCACCAAGTATCCTGATTTTAGAGTCTCAGGGCTCTTCTGCAGTTGATGGATCTATAAGATCTTAATCTCGCGTTGGATCTGCCTCTTCATATTGACTGACAAATAAAAGCCTTTAAATCCCTAGTTAGTTTCTTCCTTACAACTAATTGATTTTCTGCAATTCCAATCTTCCATGCTTTTATTTTTTTGACTGCATAGTGTAAGATTACTAGGTCTCTTTCATTAAATGTAAGGATCATCAGCCTTAAAGTTTCACAGACTGAATACTTATAAACTGAGGTCACTGGGATTTTATTTCTTTGGGATTTCCTCTGTGTTTTGTGTATGTAAAATAATATAATGACATTCTATCTAATTCAGTGGAGACTTGCAGCACAGAGGAACCGAAGCTTGCATTACTGATATATATGTTCTAACCCAGATTTCATAGCCTGATTCATATTAACAGCACGTCTGTAGGATAACAGTAGGCCCAGTAGTAGTTTATTTAATAATGACCAATACCACACCCTCCAGGAGACCAAAGGACACTTAAGGTGAGTAGGATTAAAGGCATAGTGGTTTCATGCATTGCAGAATAGCAGCAAAAAAAAACATGGATGTAAAGAAAGCTGCTGCTGAAATATAAGTCCATGATGGATGGAAAGTACTAAGGAAATGCTAAGTAAAATATTATCATTTGTTATTACAGCTGCACTGTAATGTGGCCATTTTTTATAGCTGAACATGTCATCTTTTTTTTTTTCTTTTGTCTCATTGCAACTTTCAGGAAGCTATAGCTGGCTGTGTATCTTTGTGCCCGAGTACGTACATGCATAAGTACAGGTACTGATTTGTACAAAAGAAAGAAATGGAAGAAGTCTTTTATATAATGTAGGAAAATAGGGAGAGGCTGCTTTGTCAGCAGTCTGAAGTCCTTTGGAAATTGGCTATTCAAGACAATTTATAAACATATTCTCCAAGACACTAAAAAAACCCCTATTCCAAATAAAATAATACCTAGTGTTATGATAGCCTGAGGCGGGGAAAAGGTGTGGGGATGGTCTAACATGATTTGGAAAAATTCTGTACTAATGAGAAATCATCTATATGACTCATTCCTATTCTGTCTGAATTTTATTTGTGGATATTTTTTTTTCCACTGACTAATACCTATCCGTCTCACTTATTCTTGTTTTAGCATTATTAAGGCACCCAGTAGCTGTGCCGCTGTTTCATAGAAAATATCTTCCTTTCTAAAATTGAAGTGCTTAAGAATGTTTTAATATTTTTATAGTTCAATATTTGAGTACTATTGTTTACCTCAATACCAATAGATATGACCCCAGTACTTTGTTTACCAGTTACAAATGCAGGTGACACGGATGAAAAACATGTCAGAAACAAGAGAATATAAATATAAAGGGACAAAGGGGAGATGAAAAGAAAACCACTGGGTCAATCTTCTGAACATTTTAAATGGTTGTACACTAATGTAAGATGTATGGGGAGTAAGCCAGAGGAACTGGGAATCTTAATACATAATTAGATTTATGTCTTAATTGGCTTAGCAGAGGTTTGCTAAAGCTAATTCACATGACTGGAGCATTGATGTAGAAAGGTGTGGCTTGTTCAGAGAGGACAGTGGAAAAGAGACAAGATGTGGTTAATAGATCAAGGACATACCATCTGAGAGCCAGAATTCACTGTGAGACAGACTTGCTGAAACCATCTTGATGAAATAAAAAGGAAGCCAGAACAGTGGTGGGATGGAATCGTGGTGACCATCAAGCAGACAAGTGAGACAAATGTCTTGAACAGATACTGGACTATTTCAGACCCCAGAGGATGTTGTCATTATGGAACGTTAACACCAAACATCATCCAGGACAGAAGTAAAGCAGGAATAACTCCTAGGTGTAGAGGATGACCAGAGGGCTACCTGATTGTTGATTGACAGAGCAGCCCTCCTGGTCATCATACTCAGGTGCTAATAGTTTGGTAATAATAAAGCTAATGGCCTAACAAGGGGGGTGGACCATAAAAGGCAGGGCTTGAGGCACCAGAGTACCTTCAGTGCCTGAGCACTGGGGGAAGGAGCAGGATGTGCTCTGTGAGTTGGAGTTTGAGAAACTGCTCAACCTACGATATCAGCAAGAACATCGAGAGCTGAGAAAGGAGGCCGGCTCTGCGTACCCAGCGCTCCGGGACAGTTTGCTGCCAGCTTGGGAATACATCGTCTAGCTTCGCCTGGATCCCGGACACATCGCCTTGCCTGGATCCCCAACACTAGGTTGCTCTGGGAACTGCCTTTTTTCCCCCCAACTGGGATAGTTGACATAAGAAAAAGTTCTTGTAGATTCTATTATGACCAATAGATATTAATTGGTTGAGAAAATAAAATAGGAAGCCACTGAGATGTGGGTGAATATCATGATTCCTGGGAAGATGAAAGACAACCAGAAAGTGAAAAACAAAGAATTTAAGAAAGGAGACATCAATAAATTCAGCTAACTGGTAGAGGGGATCTCATGGGAAGCAACTCTAAGGGGAAAGAGTTCCAAAAAGCTGACTGAGACAACTCTGGTGCTTGAATTATTATGTGGAAGTTGTAGGAAGGTTAATAAGAGCTTGTCTGATGCATGATCACCTCCATTCTATGAAATTCAGGAAAAAATGAGAGAGAAAGTGGAAGACGGATCAAATCAGTGGGAAATAATATAAGCACAAGCACATAGGGTCAAAATCAGAAAGGACAAAGTGTTATGCAAAGGATTTACAGCAATATAAAAGCATATTGGGTAGGTGCATTAGTAATAATAATAAGAGGAAGGAAAGAGCATGGAGAAATAACCCAGCAAAACATGTTTATTTTTAACTTGAATCAGTTAATTTGTTCACCATGCGGTACTGCAAACTGTCGTACTGGCACAAATGAGCGGTAATGCAAGGGAAAGAGGGATGGCAAAAGGAAAGCAGGAGGAGGGGCTGGGCTGGAGAACTAAAGCAGTTCTGTCACTAAAAGAAATGTAATTGCGAGACCATTACTCAATGGACAAAGAAAGAAAATAACTGATGATAGGGCTGAAGCATTTAATGCCTTTTTGCTTTAGTCTTCCCTATGAAGATTAGCTGCGATTGGATGACTAACAACATTAATACTAGAGCTGAAGGAGTGAAACAAGGAAGGCATGGTAAGAAATTGTTTGGACCAGTTAGATGTTTTCAAATCAGCACAATGTGATGTAGTTCCTCACAGAATATTTAAGAAATCAGCAGAAGTGTTCTGTTAATAGTTATCTTTAGTAATTCTAGGACCACAAACTCTGAATGTAAACCCTATTCTCTGACTTCAGAAAGGCTTTTGAAAGGCTCTCAGACATAACCTTTTAATAAAGAAAGGTTTAGATGAAACTGCAGTAGAAGTGGATGTGTTAGAAACATTTTTCGTTAGAGATGAGAGGTTCCACATGAGGACTGACAATGGCCGAGTCTTGGCCTGACTCTGTTCAATATTTCACTGACGACTGGGAGGATGGAATAAACCCCATTTCCCATTACAAACAACACCAAGAAAGGAGATCTTGCAAACATGTAGATCTAAGGATAGATTTATAAAATTTAAATCTATCTTAGATACTCTGAAATAAGAAAGGCAAGTGTGAAGATCCCATTGGGGAGCAATCAGCTGCACTATTACTGAGAGCAGTTCTGGTGATCTGTGTCTGAAGATCACAGCAAGTTTGGGCCTAAACTTACAACAATATACTACAGTGAAAAAATATCATATTGGGATGTGTAACCAGATAGATGTGCATTAATTATTCCTGATCAATATCTTAGCAGAGGTATCATGCCTGCTTTGGCACACCATACATTTGTATGTCAAGCAAAAAAGTCCAATGAAAGGAAATGAAAAAATGTGTTCAGGGAAGGAAGGCTCAAGAAGTAGGATTTGTTCTGTCAAGAGAAGTGAAGGATGAGGGACAATCTTACAATTCCTGTATGAAAATATTGCTGCTGCAAAAGGATGTGAATAAATGCTGTCCATGATCGCTGCAGACAATACAAAAAAATCCCAAATATCCAGATTAAAAGATCTAGTTAAGAAAACATTCCAAAGCTAAGTGTCTATAAACAACGGGTAATTTTTATAAAGAGGTAAAATATGCTTCTAAGAACTAGCTAAGTAAGTATCTATGTGGAATGCCATAGGCACAGGCATGGCTCAAATGGGATGGCTTATGTGGCATCTCAAAGCCCCTTCCACTTCAGTGCTCTATCACACCATAAGCTGTATCTTTTGAGTTTAGGAAAAGGTTTCAAGTCAGTACATGGAATTCAAAAGAATTATGAAAGGTTATATTTTACACAGTATTTTTCACTGGTTCATCTCCAAGTACTTTACAAAAGAGACATGTATTACTGGGTATGGACAAACAGAGAAGCAGTACCTTTCCAAACAAATAAAACTGAATCAAAGTCTGAACCAAACTGCAACTTCCTTAAATCCTCAGGTACTTGAAGCTACTACTGCTTCTGGCAGAATAAAATATATCTCTGAATAATCTCTGGTTGGATTTATCTCAGAGGAAAGGCTCATCTAATACATCCTCAGTCTCCAAAACTGACTAGGATGTGGAATGTGTTTTCTGGTACATGCTGCTTTCAGGAGGATCCCTGAATAATGTCCAAGCCATCCTTCATGAGATACTTGGCAATCAGGGTCCTAAACCTGACAAGAAGCCAAAAAATCTCATAAAATAAGATTTTTTTTCCTTTCTTTCTTTCTTTTTTTTTTTTAACAACATGGTGTACTCTGCTGATTTGAGCCAAATCACTTTCTCTGTTATTTGATGAAAAAAATTTGCTTATCTCTCTAAGTAGCAGAATGGGGTGGGGGTTTTTCTATGGAAAGGAGAGAGGGATTGTAAAGCTGAATACCTCTGCATTGCACAACAGCAAAGATGGATTGAAATCCAAAATTATTTAAGCTCGGCAGTATGGGTCTCCCCAGCAAATACATTATGGCATGGAGACCCTTTTGCCAGAAATCACATATGCAGCTGTTTGCAATGAGTTAACAGGTAGACATCTACAGAGCCACCTATCATGAGAACAACGGTGTAAATGCCACCTTCCTCGAGTTAAATTGTCCTGCCACCACCTATACAAATGGCACTGCTGAAAAGGCATTGCCTCTCTGGGTCCATACACAATCCATATGTCCAGGCTAAAAAGCCAAGACTTTTTCAAGGAGAATATTTATACCTGCAAGAATAACCACTGAGGCTCTCACTACAGTCTGTGGAAAAAGATAAACTGCTGAAAGTCAGGGGAGATGCATTTAAAGACAATTACACCTGCAAAGGTCTGAATATTTCCTCATGTGTATACCTGCCATATCTTTGAATATTTGTGTGTGTGTGTGTGATAGCTCTCATCATGAGGAAAGGAGGAGGAGCAAGTAGCAAATGTCTATAAAGACACCTGTCATCAATAGAAGACTGGGGACAGAAAGACCAGGGGAACTGCAAAACAAACCATCCTCAGGGAGTTCCTAGCCTTGCTTTACTAAAAGGCTTCCACAAAACAAAAAAAAACAAACTTGAGTGAGTTAATTTGCATGTATCTGAGACAAGTATGATCCTCTAATCCTCTAAACAACAATGCTATTGGCCCTGTATAAAGCTTTGGTTTTGACATAGCTGTTGCAGAAGCAGAGTAACACGCTGGTCCTGTGAGACTCCTGCAAATCCCAGAAGCTGGCAGCTTTCACAGCACACTGTAAGACTTCTGTTTTGTAATTTTTTTCCTGAAGTTTTGGCCTATGATTAATTGGTTTAATTTTGCTTAGCAAAGTTCAATTTATGCTTTACAGGCACCATGAGTGTTTGAGTGTCTGCTTCTGTGGTGATGGATGCCATGTAGAGTTGGGTGGGAAATGGTTTCCTGTCCCCACAAAATTTCAGAATTTAAAAAAACTTTTGTACTGAAGTCAAATCAAGCATTCTTAAGAGGAGGGGGAAAGGAGCATGTACATGTGCCATTAGTAATGATTTGCTTTTCAGAAAAGCCACTTTAGCCATCAAAACCCTCCTGGGTGTCTCTGAGGCAAGCTATTTTCCCTCACCCTCTAGTGCCCAAGCTCTTTCTGTGAATAAATACATGTTTATCAGAGTAAGGATTTAGGTGTGTAGATTTCTCATGTCCCAAATTAATCATGGGACTAAGGAGTCTGTCTCTTTTCTGACCAAATGAGTATTTCATTATTTATACTGATGCAAAAGAATCTCATTGGCCACCAAGCAGTCAGGTCTTTTGGGGCAAGTGACTTTCTGCTTCACAGCCAGAAAGCTTTTTTATGACAAAAGTTTAAGCTGAAGCTGGTGTAGTTTTTGTGATTGGCGCCAGTTTCAAAAAATTCATATTTTCACATGAAGGACAGAAAAGGATTTTTTCATCAAAAATTGTAGGCCAGCAGCTGTGTTCAGCAGCCAATGCCATGCAAATCCATGATGACCATGGTTTGGATTTTCAAAGTGTTATAATGTGGATTGTTTGGAAGTATGATGAACATACACAAAGCTTCTGATAGCCAACTTGAGCTACCCTGAGGCATTTGAGAACTGTTGTTCTAGAAAAACCTGAAGTGGATTGGATGTGGCAGGCTCCTGGTTCAGCCTCAGACAGCTCTGTGAGTAAATCCTGTTTACAGTGGAGTATAGTGTTCGTGCTTTAATTGAGAAAAGCAGTTAGGAAATTATCACATCTCATAAATGGCTAGAATCCTCAAGTGACAAGATGGCTGGGTGAAAATATGTTTTATTTTTAGTACATTGTTGCTGTGTCCCAGTAATAAAATGCAAAGTGCATGAAGGCAGCAGTTTCAAGGGGAACTTTTAGAGAGGAGAACTGAAGGCTGCTATTCACACCACTACTAAATTCTTGTTCCTATCCAAAACAGCATGAACTGAAATGTGGTGGGATTGCTAATTATTTATCTATTTATTTGATCATCATGAGATTCTCAAAGCTTTTGTTTTGTACAAAATGATTGACTTAGCACATTGACTGCAAAGTTTTGATTGCAGAGTCTTTGCATTGCATTAGCACCTAGAGACATCAGTTGAGATCAGGACCGTATGTGCATACATGGCTATAGTGACAGGCAAGGCTTGTCTGATGAGCTAATGATTTATTTCAGCCAAAAATGCAAGAATATGATTTGATACTACTTTTTTAAGATGAGGAAACTAGCCCAAAGTCACACAGAAAGCCAGCATGACAGACAGAAACTGAATCCAAGTTTCTGTAGCTAATTTATGAGATTATTATTATATTTTTTATCTCTGATCCACCAATAAGCAGAAAAGCAGTTAGATAGAAAAGCAGAGATGAAATAATTATTCCTTCCTTTTCCCTTTCCCTTTCCCTTTCCCTTTCCCTTTCCCTTTCCCTTTCCCTTTCCCTTTCCCTTTCCTTCCCACTGTTTTTAAAAAACTCACTTATTTTTACTGTTTTGTTTTTTCCAGTGGGTAAACCTATGTCTGAGGAATGAAAAAAGGACACATTCAAATTATTTGTGGTTTATTAGAATGGTCTGAGATGGTCCCAAAGCTATCTTTTCTGAGGACATGATAATAGGGAAAACCTATCAGCTGCTTAGTTTGATTAAAAATAATTAGACTCATAAATGTAAACATGTTTCATATCGTGAGGTGTAGGGAGATCTAAGCACTGCAGTTTAAAATACCAATAGCTGTGCAAATCGAGAGTCTTTCATGGAGTTCATTGTGTCTTTAATCATACAAACTCCCGGGGTTTTAAGAGCCATTCAGTCTGGGAAAACAAAGCTGAGTCTGAAGGACAGAGATTTCCTCAGCAAACACCTCTAACCTCTGTTTATGAGGTGTGTGAATAGGTCACCAAACCAAATCAGGAGATAGAGACTGGGGAATACGGTCATACCCAATGAGTTTAAGGAGTTATAGGATGGCTGTTGTGAAGAAAGTATGCAATAAGTACAGAGAAACTCAGCTGAGACCAAAACCTTTTAGAACAACAAGTGGAGCAACTTCAGGCAATGAGAATCTTGGGATTATGAGAGAAAGAGAATAAAATTTTTTCTGTTGACTTCACTGAGAGGCAGAACTCAGTTGTATACCCCTTGAGGGTGTCCTGCAGCAGGGAACGGTCATCTGTTTACAGAGAGGAAAGAGTTACAGGACCTTGATTGAGAGAATCTGAATTTGGGAGGAGCTGGTGCAAAGACAGTCTCAGAAGCAAGTCTAGTCATAGGAGAAAGTTGGACATCACCGACATCAATACAGGAGGAGCTCCGAGGAAAGAAAGGAACTGAGCCATGGGACTGTGGCAGGATCTGAGGATGGGCTGCTGAGAACGCACAAGAAAAATGTGAAGAGTCAAGGGCTCACAAGATGGGTGTCAGGAGTAGATTTAACCTTTTCAAACCTAGTGAGTCTGCAAGTATCATCTGTGTCTCTTATCCCTTCCTTCCCCTCTCCACACACAAGGACTGTGGCTCAGGTGACAGTGTCTGCTGCCTGTAAGAGGGATGGGTCAAGGATCAAATAAGTCAGGAAATGACAGCTATCCCAAAAGTTTCTCCATGGATTGCACCTTTATTCTTAGTCCTACTTAATGGCAAAGCCACACCTTTAGTAAAGACCCAGTTAAGTACAGTAGCTTTGAGGTTACTGTACAAGCCAGTTAAGAAGATATCCTTGGCCTTTCCACAGAGAAGTCTCCTAACCTCTTCATGCCTCTGTTCACTCATTTATAAATGAAGGACAATAATATTTATATCTCTGATGAGGTGATGTCATGAAGTAGGATTCATTAATAGATATCAATTCTCTTGAGGTCCTCAGAGTATGAATTTCATGGCAGTCTAATTTTTACTCTGGATTCATGAAGCCTAATGCAGATGTTCTGTCTGTCCATCTGTTGATCAGTCCCCTTCCTTACAACACTGTTGAATTAATCATGTTAGACAAGAGCTAGAAGTCTCCAAGAAAATATAAGGAGGTACTGATAAGTCTCATGAAAATTAATGGGAACATAGGGAGAAAAGACTGAAATTACTACCATCCAAATCTAAGAGCAAACATTCAGCTTAGAAAGGCTGTGATATTAATTGTTTTCTGCTTGGTCTGACACTGCACAATCAGGCTGCATGTAGTGACCAGCCAGTTATCACATGTATACTTTGGAACCAGTCACAGCATGTGGTGCCTTCTGCCAGCTGGTAATTGCCAGACATTATAGAGAACCTGGAGACATGGAGGGTACCAAGGGGAATTTATTATCTACAGGGTGTCTGCAGGCTTTGGAAGTGGGAGCTGAGATCACAAGGAAATTAGGAAGAAAGGAAAAAAATGGGGCTGTCGTGGTGGAGGGCTGTAGACAGAACAGAACAGGAATCTGTAGGTTTGCAGGCTCTGCTAGTTTCCCTAGTTGCAGAAATACTTGTTAATTATTATTAGAACATCTGTTTACTATTTCAAATGGCTGATTTCAAAATAGTTTACAAAACGACAGGAAACAAAACAGAAATGCAGAACAATTATTTTTTTTGACACCCAACATTTATTTCTGAAAATACTCATTAGCAAGAAAATCCTCAGAAAGACATTTAAAAAAATGTGTGTTTAACTCAAAAGCCCAAAATATAGGAATAAAATCAGCTTTATCTTTGATGCTGATGATATACAGACAACTTTGAAACACTGTTATAGAATAAATCTGAAAAACACAATATCTGCTAGCAGCTTTTGAAGGAATGAAGCCATTGTAGCTGTGGGATCAGGTACTGCTTCTGCTTTGACAAGGAAAGATTTGGAATGTAAAATATTCTGCATGCTGCAGTGCATATCACATGTTCAAGAGCTGTTCAGTCAGTAAGGAAAGGCAATTGCCAGCAGCTTTATAATTCTGCACCTCCCCCTGTACAGTGCCAAAAGAGATCAGCATTTATGTTGGCTTCAAATATGTCTACATGCTCATTCTTTATGATAAGGGGGTAAGAAGTGTTTGGCA
Organism: Aegotheles bennettii; assembly: GCA_013398125.1. Lineage (NCBI taxonomy): Eukaryota > Metazoa > Chordata > Aves > Caprimulgiformes > Aegothelidae > Aegotheles > Aegotheles bennettii. The sequence goes on along the minus strand of VZRW01007749.1, from coordinate 709,251 downwards.
TGAAAGCTGAACAGTAGAAGAGGTGAAACTAGATGGTGATGGTGGTGGTGGTTGGATGACAAGGCTTAGTTTTCATGAATATAAGTGATATTTTATGTCCAAGATCACAATTGGTAAAGGATTTTTTTAATGTGTGTGGTCTCATTTCTTTTAATTAAATATTATTACAAGAATGTATACCTGATTTCTTAATGTTTATAATAGTCATATACCTGATGTGGCAGAGAGTGATGATAAGTCAGAATTGCCAAACCAACTGAACTATGAGGAAGTTTGCTGTGAGGGTCACACATAACAGATTAATTTGAATTTTAATAATCTTAACCCCTATGAAAAACTGGGTCTTCTATGTTTTGTTCAGAGACATCTCTATTCTAAGTTCAGTTGCATGTGTAAGTCCAAAATAATCTTATCTTTTGTACATCTCTAAATAAAGAGGAAAGGGAGGGAGAGAAATGTTAGTACAAACACTATCTGTCCATCCTTGGTTTCACTTTGACAATATGGGGAAACTGTTCTCCAAAATATGCACTTTGTGCATGTCATGTCATTGACTGCTACTCTCGCAATACATAAATGTTTATTTCTGGGACAAAAGCCACTCTTAGTAAAAGGAATTGGGGTTTTGCCAAAACACATTTTCTTTTCTTTTCTTTTTTTTTATTTTCCCTAATGAAGTAAATCAACCAACTTAGTACCCATGTGAAGAGGTGGGTATAGGTGTAACTTATTTTACACTGTTAAACAGACTAGCAGATTCCTAAATGCTGTTAACCTGCTTTCTTTCCATTAAGAAAAGTGCCTAATCCGTATCATTTCCAATGACAAGTCAAGTAATAGGAGTGAAGTGGCAGAGAAACAATGACTCTGCTTCCTATGCATGGGGGTAAACAAAAGTTTTATGATTCGAATTCAACAGGAATAGGTGGAGTATTTTTGTGTCTTGAATGTTCCAATATGTTAGAGACCTGGGCAACTTGCAAAGTTTTGGTATAATGGAAATGAAGGGAAACTAGAATTTAGCCTGGAATTGAAATACTGTGTTCTGTTCCAAAAGAGGTATTGCTACAGTCCAGCTTCTGTCCTAAATCTTTTATAGAATCACAGAATGGTTTGGGCAGAAGTGACCTTTAAAGATTATCTCCATAAACACCTCCCTCTCCATAGACAGGGACATTGTCAACTACATCAGGTGGCTCAAAGCCCCATCTAAAATGACTTTGAGCACTTTCTGAGATGGGTCATCCACAATAACTGTGGGCAACTTTTTCCAATGTCTCACTGCCCTCATAAAAAAATTCTAATATTTAATCTAAATTTACCCTCTTTTAGCTTACAACCATTGCCCCTCGTTGTATCACTACAGGCACCATTAAAAAGTCTCTCTCCAGCCTTCTTATGAGGCCCCTGTAAATACTGAAAGGCTGTAATAAGATCTCCTTGAAGTCTTCCCTCCTCCAGGCTTAACCCCAACTCTCTCAGCCTGTCTTCATAGGAGAGGTGTTCCAGTCCTCTGATCATTTTCATGGTCCTCTTCTGGACCTTCTCTAACAGGTCCCTGTCTATCTTGCACTGGGGGTTCCATAGATGAACACAGTACTGCAGGTAGTCTCATGAGAGCGAAGGCACAAAGCAGTTGTGTCCCTCTAACTTTCTTTTAAAAATATTTTTTTTAAAATTTCTTGTGTAGCCTAAAAAAACCCCTATGGATTCACAAGAGGCACCTTGCTTCTAGTGTTCTGGTTGTCTCTTCTTATGAAATTAAAGGACCTTCCCATCTCTTTTAAATTTCCTAATCCTCATGTTTGCCTGATTCTTAAACTATTACTACTGTTTCTCAGATTCTTGTACAGTTTCACTCAAATTTTCTGAGGTTCTCACTACCAAGGAAATTTATCTGAGAATGCTATCAAAAGAACAGAGACCTTCATAGAGGTCATCTTTTGAGAATGTCTCTTCTTCAGATCTTTCTACACCTTCCACTTATTCAGGAAACAGTAAGTTCTAAAATACCCTTTATCTTGATCAAGAACAGGCTCTGCCTTCCAGATCTTCGCACCATGAAGATCTACACAACCCCTCTATTTGCAGGAATAAGTGCAAGGGCAGCTTTTTGCACATATTCTTCCATTCAGCCCTGTCAAGCAGTTCAGCACTGCCATGCCCCAGAGGGATCTACATAGAAACTTTCATGTCATCAGGTCTTTCACATCTGCAAGCACTTCCATGCAGAAAAGAGCTCAGGTGCACTGTTGAATTTTCTAGCTAGAGGAGTTTCCTCTTCCAGTGCTCAATTACTATTTCATAGAATCATAGAATCAGAGACTGGTTTGGGTTGGAAGGGACCTTAAAGATCATCCCAACTCCCTTGCCATGGGCAGGGACACCTCCCACTAGACCAGTTTGCTCCAAGCCCCATCCAACCTGGCCTTGAATGCTTCCAGGGAAGTGGCATCCACAACCTCCTTGGACAACCTGTCTTATTACCCACACCATAAAGAACTTCTTCCAAATATCCAGTCTAAATTTATCTTCCTTTAGTTTGAATCCATTCCCCCTTGTTCTATCACAACATGCCCTCACAAAAAGTCCCTCTCCAGCTTTCCTGTAGGACCCTTTCAGGTACTGGAAGGCTGCTACAAGTTCTGTCTGCAGCCTTCTCTTCTCCAGGCAGAACAACCCCAACTGTCTCAGCTTGTCTTCGTAGGAGAGCTGCTCCAGCCCTCTGAGCATCTTTGTGGCCCTCCTCTGGACTCTCCCTAACAGCTCCATGTCCTCCTTATGCTGGGGACTTCAGAACTGTACACAGTACTCCTGGTGGGGTCACACAAGAGAGGAGCAGAGGGGGAGAATCACCTCCCTTGACCTGCTGGTCAGGCTTCTTTTGATGCAGCCCAGGATACCATTGGCTTTTTGAGCTACAAGTACCCACAATTTCTAGAGCACACAATTTCACAATGAGCTACAAGCACACACTATTTCTTTTTCAAAGAGAGTTTCCAGGACTACTGTTCCAAGAAGTTTTCAACATTTATTTTTATTTTAAATTACAAGAGAAATTTTAATTAAAGGGAAATGGGGAAAAACAGGTAAATCAACTAGAAGTGTAATCCAAAGAGGCAAGTTGAAAAGTTATACTTTATACTTTAGGATTGTTTAAAATTGGCCAAGGAGTTTATCTTGAAATCCTGTGTGCATAGTATACATGTGTATACGTATATGTGTATGTGTATGTGTATGTGTATGTGTATGTGTATGTGTATGTGTGTGTGTGTATGTGTATGTATATGTGTGTGTGTAAATACATGTGCATATATAGAAAAATAGAAATCCTCAGGTGTTTATATAGTAATTTTGCATTGTCTGTCAAGGCTGTTTTTCCCTTCTGTTATTTAAGCTGAGTTTCTTAAGTTCATGAATCCAAGTGATCCTCAGAAGTATCTGCGTATGAACTTGAGCCAAGTCCTAAGGGAGACTTGTGTGGCATTTGCACACCCTGTTGACATTTAGAACAAAAGTCAAGCCCTGAAAACATAACAAAATTATGGGTTGGCTCTCTTGTCAGTGCCTGCATAAATTAGCAATACAGTCATCCTTGTCATTTAACACTATATCTACATCAGCATAGAAATTCATATGAACATCTTTGACCCACCCATTGAACCTTAGGAATGAAGAATAGATTTCACAATGGGCTGCAGTGATTTTGCTTTAGAAATCTTAGCAGAGCTGCAGCAGGTATCATGCATTACAGACTTTTCAACCAGAAATCAGTGGTGATGGAGAGAAAAAAACCCACCAGACTGTTTATTTTGTGTGTAGGAACACATATTCACTCTTACTTTTATTAGTGGCTTAAAATCCCTGTCGAAGTTGTAGATATCTGCTAGATGAAGAATGTAGTCTTCTAACAGTCTTAACTTTGTTATAGTACTTAATATTGATCCTGTGGATTTTAGTGGCTTGGCCAAGGTCACTTGCCTTCTTGTCAGTACTCACTTCCTTCTTGAATTGTCTCAATAAATTCAATGGGGATGATCTGGCAAGCTTTGGAAGCATTCTAGCTTAGATTTTCAGCATCCTTAGTTTAAAAATGTGCTTCTGAACAAGCTTGGCTCCAGCCCCTTAGCTGCCCAAATTATATTTATCTACCTGACAATTTCCAGCTACAGATCTCAAGACAGTTTTACAAATCACCACTCTCCTCAGTTTACAAGGAAGTTAAGACAACGGGAGTGCACAGTTGCTCAGTAGCATTTGTTCAGACTTCTGGTCTGAAGAGTTGTGCTCTGAACTGCAGTGTCTCTGCAATGTTAGAAATGACATAGTCTGGAACAAAACTAAACAAAGCTATCTTGATTCAGTTTGAACACTACTGTGGTAGGTCTAAAGAAAAAAAAATATAAACACAAGCTACTGATTGGAATGGTTAGAATGTCAGTAAGGACACTTTAATACTATATAGTAGCAAGGAGATGGGTGTATAAAGCTGTTTGAGTGTAATATTAATTCTCAGCTGGGTCTACCTCTGCATGGATTGCTTATGAATCATTGCAAACATTTGTACAGAGTAAAACACAAGACACAGATGAATAGAAAAAAGCTGCAGGAAAAGCCCAGTCCTGAGCAGGGACATCTCTGGAGTGGCTCTTACACATACTCACTGTGTAAAGTCAAAACACACAAGAGTGGTGAAGTCATATTTAGCTCCAAAATATTTATTGTAGCTTGCAGGTCTGATAGAGCTTTACAAATCTGATGGTCAAACACTGTAGCTCTTCTGAAAACACTCTTCTGTTTCCCATTCCTGTGGATGGAAAAACATTTGGTATTAAATATTTTAGCAGAATAGCTTTCTTTCTAACAGAGGCTATCACAGACATGTGAAAGGTTCAGAAAGTACGTAGTATTTAACTTTTCTGGATGAGGGAAACTGAGGCTCAGAAGTGCTTTGTCTAAGGACTGAAACTTCACTGTGGTGTCCTCTGTTCAAACCACTGTGAGCATTGTGACTCACTCTGGGGGAGAAAGAGGACATCAAGGCTGCAGTACCACTCTGAGTGTGCATTAACCTATATAGACCAGAATAGTTTCCACTTGTCAATATCATATGCTATATCATTTTGTGTTTCACTTCTACAAAAAACGTTGGGGGTTTTTTTTAAATAAAATAAAATCTTTTCAAATTAACTGAAGGAAGGAATAGCATCTTTGGGAATAAAATTAAGGTCAATGTTTTCTCCCTAATCAGCCTCATGGCCTCGTTCTTTCTCCAGCAGGATGATGGACTAGTTGTAGCCCTGCCAAACTTCACTGTCCTCAGCCAAATGTGACATTCCCTGGGAAGCTCCTTGTCCAGTTCTCGCTTTGCTTCAGGTCTCTCCCTCCATCACTGAACCTGCTCAGGCTCACCCTCTTGCAGGCAGTCACTAATGAGTCAAGTAATATTTTCTTTTTCATTTCCTTTGCAAATGAAGTTGTCGTTGAACTGTGTTCACCTTCTGATTTTATTTATATGGTTTATATTTTTATTTTTTATGTTTATGCCTGTTATTTTTCTTGTCAAGGGAGAGTAGTAATGGTAAGGAATGATTGGAAAATAGGATGGAAACCACTGTAAAAGTTAGTTAGAGAGATGCAAATGTTAGCATTATTTCCAGTACCACACCCTAACTGCAAGGACATTCATTGCCAGATTAAAGCATGCAGTGGGAGATAATCAGGGATATCAGACGTGGATCAGAAGCTATTGTAAATAAAACATCTATGCTGTGGTCAATATGCTGTATCATTTAGTTATCTTTCCTTGCTTTAATTAAGAAAACAAGAATTTCTTTATCAGGAAGAAGGAAGAAAGAAGAAAATCTGTTGTTTCCTTTTCATTCAGTCCTTTTAATACACATCTTAAAACATTCTGGTTAAATTTCCCTGTTTTTTCCTTTTTCCCCTTTTCCTTTTCCTTTTCCTTTTCCTTTTCCCTTTCCCTTTCCCTTTTCCTTCTTTTTCTTCACAGAATCACAGAATTGTTTGAGTTGGAAGGACCTTAAAAGTCATCTAGTCCAACTCCCCTGCCACTGGCAGGGACATCCTCCTCTAGATCAGGTTGATCAGGACCCCGTGGCACCTGGCCTTGAAGGTCTCCAGGGATGGGGAATCCACCACATCTCTGAGCAACCTGTTCCAGTGTTTTACCACCCTCATGGTGAAAAACTTCTTCCTTATATCTAACTTAAATCTCCCCTCCTTCAGTTTAAAACCATAACCCCCCGTCCTATCATAACAGGCTCTGCTAAAAATCCCGTTCCCATCTTTCTTATAGGCTCCCTTTAGGTATTGAATGAGGTCTCCTCAGGGCCTTCTTCTTCTCCTTCTTCTCTTTCATTTCTTTTTTTCTTTTCTTTTTTTAATATGAATAAAGAAGTGCCTGCGGATGTTGTCATTAATTTGACACAGTAAGTGGAAGCCTAACTTTCCACACTTCCAATGAGATTGAAATCTATCCCAAAGGCATGAATAGCCATTGTAAACTAACTCCATTTCTGTAATTTGTTGGCTTCAGTGCAGTTGTACATGAGATAAAATTAGTCATTATTTTCAAATGTGAGCTAATAATCTATATTTTCTGTTTTGCACAACTGCCATTGTGTGATTTCAGGTGCAAAGCATTTAACTGGCGGGACAGTGATGATCTATCTAGATCACCATTTTCTTTCCTTAATTTTTTTGCTTCCATTCAATAGCTTTCCTACAACAACTTCTGTTTGTGTCAGAGATCATCAGGAGGAATTTGTCAGGAGGAACCTGGTCTAGTGGGGAATGTCCCTACCCATGGCAGGGGAGTTGGACTAGATGACCTTTAAGGTCCCATCCAACTGAAGCTATTTTGTGAATTCTGCCTTAATATCTAAAAATTTCTTGATATACCATGGCTTTAGTCTCTTTCAGCTGTCTTCTTCCACCATCATAACAAGATCTATTCTATTGGTTTAGCCTCCTAATCTCTGCAAAAAAGCTAGTGTGGACATAGCCTAGGATGCCTTGGGCTGACGTCAGCTGGATCACCTTTCCTATGCCCCCCAGGTTGTCATTTTGAATTGCTTTCATGGCTTTCTTCATACTTGTACTTGGGTGAAGAAGAGCACTCTGACTTCTGGTCTTCTGAGCTACAGCAACATAGTACAGCATAGCAGGAGCAGATTCGTAGGCTGAAGAAGTTTATTCTGAAGATCTGACATCCCCATCATAATGTTTTTGGTGTGCTGCTTTGAGATAGATCTACTCTAGTCCCATAAAGTAAATGTTCATTAGCGGCTGGAACACGTTAAGTGGAATTCTGAAGTCCAACTTCCCCTTCACTTCTACCTGAAAGGGATACAGTTTGCTCTAAGGCAACTCTGAGATGCAAATCAAATAGGAATTATTTGGGACCATCAACAGATTGCCTCAATAGCATCTTCCTAATGCAAAGTAAAATGCCAGTGTAGGTGCATACATGTGAGGCACAGAAGACTTATTTCCTTTTAATTTCCATATTTATTGGGCTGCTTATTTAACAAAGAATCTGGCCAGTTTTGTTCCTCATGTTTGCAACAAGTATCTCTTGTAGTTTAGATCACTGTCATAATTCAGTTTGTGAAGCAAATGCCACCTCTCTCCCTTTAAGAATAAACAGATCATAAAATCTATGGTTTGGGTTGGGAGGGGCCTTAAAGATGACCTAGTTCCAACCCCCTGCCATGGGCAGGGACACCTTCCACTAGACCAGGTTGCCAAAGCTCCATCCAACCTGGCCTTCAACACTTCCAGGGAGGGGGCAAATAAGAAGTGAGATGATGGAATCTCTCCATATTTTCTCACTCTCCATTTTTCATACAAAAGGGGTATTTGGTGGTGTTTTACCGAAGCTGGATTTACAATTGAAGCACAGAACAAACCTTGTTTCACAGCAGCATGAGTCACCATCCCTGGAGGTATTTAAAAACATGTGGATGTGGAGCATAGGGACATGGTTTAGTGGTGGACTTGGCAGTGCTGTGTTAACGTCTGGACTTGATGATCTTAAAGGTCTTTTCCAACCAAAATGATTCTCTGAGTCTATGAAATGTGACAGAAGAAGCAGCATGGTTGGGTAGCCTACAGCTGGGGACAATACACATCTTTTACAAAATCAGGTTATTTGAGGAAACTGGTAGGTAAACAGGAAAGGTTTGTACAGAAAACATAAACATCTTTGTAATAAATGTACAGCTTTCTTTTCCAACTGTGTATCCTGTTGTGAAACATGATTGTGTGCCCCTACAATAGCTCTTAAAAAAAATCTTTATAGGGTTTAGTATATTGACGGTAAAGTGCTACCAGATTACAGCTCCTCTTACAGGAACACTCATAAGGGGGTAATGACAAGGATGATATCAGCAAAATGACAGAGTCTCAGGATGCCACCCACGGGAGATGCAGAGGCTGCTGGCCAGCCCTGAGTCTCCAGGACTTTCCCACTAACTGTACTCTTAAAGTCTGTGGCAGTCAGTGGGCTTGCAAATGTGGTGATCCAGTTGGGTCTGGTCCCACAAGGCTAATGGAGAAAACAATGTGTATTTATCTAAGGGAAAACATAACACTTTTAACATTAGGAAATGTTCTGCTTACTTGAGAGGGAAAAAAAAATCAGTTTCCATCTGGGCTATACATTTCCACAGCCTATAGCTGACCTTGGTCATAAACCCACTGCTGTTTACAATCTGTAAGTAAAGGACATGTGGGGAAAGCTATCAGTTATAGAGTATCACACTAGGCATTTTAATGCCTGGGGATGATGCAAGAGGGGAGCAGGGAAGATGGTTTTCAAGTAGATTCTTCATCTCTCCACTAATTTATTTTGTCCCCTACATTCACTTGACCTGCGATCTTGCACAAGCCCCAAAACAAGCCTGATTAGTGCATGGTTATATGGACATCAGTATATTAAAAACCCCCAAAGTGGTCCCTGAATGATGCTGCAAAGAGTGTTGGTGGCAGGAGGGATGTGCATGGCTGTGCAAAGCTGTGAGCAATCAGACAGTTCATTCTTCTTTTAAGAAGTGTTACCTGTCCAGGCTGTGGTATTCTGGCTCCTTTCAAAACTTGTCAGCTTAAACAATCTCTGCAGCACACATCCCTCCTCTCTAGTCTTATTTTTTTCATGTGCTGTTAAGAGCTGTTCTGTTCCACCCTGCAGTCAGCACCGAGATTTTTATATAAATGAAAGTTACTGAAATGATTTGCGGTCACTTCATTATCGCTGCTGTGCTGGATGATAGGGGTTTGGAGTATTTTCGGTACCTATAGAAATATCCTCGGGTGGAGGGAGGCAGGTAACAGTCTGGGCTGCCTCCAGCAGAGGGAAGTGGTACACACACGCTTCCCAGCGTGCTCCATCCTGCCGCTGTGCAGAGCAGCTGGGAAAAATGTCAGGTCTTGTGTTTGCAGAGCTGAAATTTCCACCCCCACCAGCACTAATGCCTAATTTAATACCCTTTGGTTCCTCACCGCCATGGTCTTACCCTCCATTTCCCCTAGACCAAGAAATGAGGTGTCCGAGCTGACTCTCACGTTCAATAAGGCTTAGATAGATGCTGGATTTTAAGCCCCAGAGTGAGTGCTGGGAAACACAGGTGCAGCCAGGGCTACAAACACAGTTTCGGTTTTCAGTGTAAGGTTTTAATATTGTATTCCAGAAGCTAACTTAAACCAAGGTTAACTTTTCTCTAAAATCCATCAGCAGGGATGACAGGGGCATACCCCTGAAATTTCCTGGGCTTGTACAGGTGGTCCCAGTGAGAATGCATATTCATATTTTTGAACACTAATGCCCAGGCACACAGCTGGGGGGGGGATTTTTCCTCTCCTTTTGCCTGTCACACCCACATCTCTGTGTCACAGGGTCCCTTTTGGGTGTACATAAATACACACACATGCCTACGTATACCGAATGAAAACGCACTCACTTCTCACATGGAACAAATCCTTTGACCACTTCTCCTTGACAGTTGTGCACTTTTAAAATATATTTGACTCTTCCCTTGGCTTCTCGGCCTTTATAAAGAGTAGAAGCCTGCTGGAGACTAATTTATGGGGAAGATAATGTCCTTAACCTACACTTCCTTGAACTGCCTTAATACTGTTTGCAAAGCAACCGGATGACTTTGTCTCTCCCTCACCCCATCTAGAGCTGCAGGGAGGCAAGTTTTGCCTCAAGCTTTCAACCTTTTGATGCACGGATTTCCCACGCTGAGCTACAGTAGGTGGGTAACGAGAAGATCCTATTAAAGTGAATTCAAGTAGCAAAAGAATTGTCAGCTCAGCAAATCAGAAACATAAAGTATCTATCCTTCCTTCACTGCATTCCTTCTTGCTCACTACAAGAAAGAAAGAAGAGGGGAAAAAAGGTGGTGAAGGGGGAGAAAAAAACAACAGAGACCAATAGCAGCACTGGCAAGGTCTTGATTTTATATGCAGGAAATTAATCATTGCTGTTAAAGACACAGCCTCTGTAACAAAGAGGCTGCTGCAATATCATCGCAACAACTAGCAACCCACATGTTCGATTACAACAGGTTGAGCCAGTGCACGCTCCCCTGTGCCACACTCAGAAAAAATAAATCAAATGTCTATACCTGAGGCTCCTTCATTTCCTACGCAGAGATCTACTTTAATGCAGGCTTTTCACGGTACTTTTCTTTGTCAAGAAGGGGCTGGTGATGGCTTATTTACCTACTTACCTGTCCTTGAGCTATGTGGCTTTTATTTGAATAAATTAAGCTGGCTGTTTCAAGTGATGCTTTTAGCCTCTCGACTCTGGATCTAATTCTCGAAAGAGTTTTTGCTTAAAACCTGTTTTTCAAGTTTTCTACTAAGTATCGACAGTCTCCAAGAGGCAGTTCTCTTAAAGGACCTCGGTTCCTATGGGTAAGAAAAAATATCATCCTATCTGGCTACCTCGCCTGCTTTTAGGTTTCCTATGTATCTGTGATAGTCTAAAAGTGGAATGAGGGCTTGCTAAAACAAGGAAACTTGTCTTTTTCTGTTAAATTGCTTTGCTTTTTTGCTGTGTGTGACTCTGGGACCTGATTTTCAGCTGCTGGAAGTTACTTTAAATCCACTGCTAGCAGATATGTTTATTTTTTAATGCTGTAATAGTACTTTCAGTATTCCTGAGTGGATACACACATTTGCTTTGCTTTGTGTGACCGATTCTGCCTTCCAGGACATTGGTGGTAAATATTTTGGAAGTTTGATTTTAGCATCTAAAACAGAGGAAGATCTCAAATTCTGTTTTCGGCGAGGGGAGGTGTTTGTCATTTATTTTCCAGGATTGCAGCAGCAGCAAAATTTCAGTGACCAGATGCTTATTTGTGTAAGCTCACTTATCTTTGAAGCAAGGAGTTTTATAGTTCATCAGAAGAGCTGGATGTTGTTATGGACATGGGGTAATTTTTTTTCCCCTTGGGTGCCTAGGAGAAGAAATAAAAAAACTCAGTGTGAAATAGAAAAACATGCCCTAAAAATATGTGCAAGAAGATGCTTTTTCTTTTTAATACACTGTAGAAAGTTCTAAAGATGTTGACCCGGCACAGAAATACATAACACGTATTAAATCTGTCATGCTGCTATAGTGAACTGTTTTTTCTCTGTAGTTTAGCATTGTGTTTTTTTCTCCATGCTATGCATTATGACTATATTGAAGCATATTGTGTTTTTACATATGCACATACATTTGGAGGGAGGAAAGAGGAAAGTATAAGAATCGTAGAGAGCAAAAAAAAAACCAGAAGTCCCTTTCATTGCTGGAGTTGTCATGCTTTCACCATTATGGGGGTGCAATAGATGCCATCAGAGCTCTCAGCGTTGCCCAGGACAAAGTACAGAGAAATATCCAGGCTCAGGCCGTGCTTCAGATATGTTGGCTCACTATTTACTACTGCGAGTAGCTAGAGCTCATCGTACATCATGCTGGGCTCTTCAGCAACTGCAAAATTGTCACTGACTAGAGTACTGCGCGCTTTGTCTGGATTAAATTTGGGATAGTTCTGTTCCAGGTTTATTCCAGATCTGGCCTGATGCATCTGAAATCAGAATTTGGACCTAAATAGAATAGTTATTATTAATATTATTATCATCACTGCTATTATCTCTATGTAAACAAAATACCACATACCATGATGAAACTGCTGCTTTTATCTCTCTTTGTAATGCCCCAAATCCTGTAATCTAATTGTTACACATCTTTGCTCAAAAGAAAGGCTCAAATATTAGCTTAAGGTTGTAATAGCAATTAGCACTGCAAAAGCTTAAGCTATCTATGTAGATCACAGGGTTTGCTTACCACATACTTTATCAGGAGGATAGCGTGGGCGCCTTATCATCTGACAGTAGAAATCCTGAACTCAGCTGATTTTTTAGCTGTCTGTCTGTCCTGAATGTTTGGGCTTTATGTTTAACGCTATGGGTGAAAGTGCATTAAACACAAAAGTAAATGTAAAGGGTAAGAAAGGGGGGAAATGGGGCAAACCAACTTCTCTGGGAGTGGAATGGTACTAAAGAATGTCAAACTGTATTTGGAAGAGGAGTGGCAGTGGGATCTGCTTGACTGATGGTGGGACCAAGACAGAAGTAGGTTTTCACCCTCCACTGTTGGACCATGGGTAGTAATTTACTACTAAACACGGCACCTGCCAGTTGAACACAGAGATGAGCAGAGCAGCTCTGCTGCCACTTATACCAGGGAAATTCCTGCACCAGAGATTTGGAGACTGGATGTTCTGACTTTGACACTGTGGCAAATTTACTGCATGCCTTTACTAAGAGCATTTTAAATTGAACTTTTGACATGTAATCCAGTTTGTCTTCTGGTGCATCTGTTTATTGGCTGTGAAGAGAGAATAATAAGGCTCCTTTCATAGGTTGTTCTCTGTTGCTGTCCTTTTTGTGCTCTTTCCTTAGCCTCTCACTATTTGCAACCATCTGGAACAAGTATAAGACTTACTTTTAACCAGAGTGGTTATTCTTAGGCTCTGAAGATAAAAGAGGAGGAAAATCCTCACTTGAGAAGCTAAGTTGTACCCTGTCCTCCAGTCAAACCCTTCCATAGAGAAATAGCCAAGTTGCTCTATTAGCAATTTAAATCCCCGTTCCCTCCCCCACAAATATCATACCCTCCAACCTTCTGTTGTTTCTCCAGTTCAATAACACCATTTTCTCTTTGACCTCAGCTCTTGACATGTCTTCATTTCCATTTTTTGTCTACCCTTGTACATACAGACTCCCTCTACCAAGCTCTCCTCTCCTCCTCTGCTGACTACCCAGGTGCATTGTGTGAAGATCCAAGAAGTCACTAACAAGTAGCTGAGCTGCCCAGTTTGCACATGCTGACTGCCCAGCTGGCAGCCCCAGCCAAGTAATTAGCTAACGAGCTTGTACTGCCGCCTTTCACTCACATGAGCTGTGCTTTGTCGTGCTCTCCCACACCACTGATTTTCATAAAACATGTAGGATATTTATATCTTTTAAGCTTTTGCCCCTCTAGAGAACAGGGTGAAATTAGCCATCAGGTTCAGAATATGTTGCTGGGTGCAGGATTGGCAGATGGGGAGCCAGATGGACAGACAGCACTCCTATAAAAGCTTTATTTCATTAGGAAAAGAGGCCGTCGGGTCTAAGCACTATTAGTATGGGGTTATAGGATAGGGGATTATGATCCTCATTAACTCATGTCGTGTCAGGCGCTTCTGCAGGGAGATGCGGAGGAAAAGTAAGTGAAGTATCTTATTTGTTTTGAAAGTGTGAGTTTAAGTCCTGTTCTGTCTTCGGTAGATTCATAGCAAACTGAGGTAGCTACTCCTTCGAAAGGGAAAGGAAGCCAGATTTGTCGCTAGCTCCATTACTCCTTTGTGTATTGTCATTTAAAGGCATTCATGTGACTTTTCTTAATCCGACCCAATAGCCTCATGAAACCTTTTTTGATGGTTTTCTTAACCCAGGCCAGTAGGATACATTAAAGAGCATATTAAGACTGCAGTCTCTCATCCTGCAAATGACTGAACCCATCCTCTGACCCAGTTGCACTCTGAAAATGGCTAGACCAGGCATGATCAAGCTTAACGTAGCCTCTATGTGGGGATTTCAAATGGGAAAGAAAGATTGTTTTTTTTAAAACCCACCACTTAAACATCCCTCTCTAAAGCTGTAGTCACTAAATGTGAAAATGCTACAGTAAGAATTCAATCTCTGCAACTCCCCTTTGGGGTTTAGCAGTAGTGATGTACAGTGGCAGTTCAGGTTTTGAACTGTTTAGTCTCTGTTAGATTGCTCATGATTGACTAACAGTGTATAGGATCAACTACTTATTTTATTTAGCCTCTTAGACAGAGATGGTAGTTTTAGTAGCATGACGTCTTTGTGGCATCCTCTGGCCCCTAGTGAGCTGGCATATGAGGTGGGGAGTGTAAAGGAATTGAAAGGTTAAATGCCATACTCAGGATTACCATGTGCAGAGTTGATATGAGAGCAAAATCTAGGTCCAGGGGTTATTAGAGTCCCCATAGGAAAGTGGAGGGTAACCCTTGATTGGGCCCAATTTCCTGCTTGAGGAACTGTTGATCAGCAAGGATGCCTTGAGTAGTCCTCACTGCTGTGTTTATCTGAAGTCTGGGTGCTTGTTTGTAAACATTGACTGCAGCATGGGGCAGACCTGACATGGAGAGAGGAAAAAGTTTCAGAAAATAATGTCACTCGCTGCATTTTTTAAAGGAATGGTGTTATTTCCAATTTTATTTGAATGTATAGGATAGCTATGAAAATATCTCAATCTTTTGATGCTATGTATAAAGTCATCACAGCTAAGGATATCCAGTACAACAAAATAAGCACAGATGCTACTGGAGCATTTCAGAAAAACTTTCACTCCACATTTTCCAGTAATCCGATGCGCCTTCAGTATCAAAAGCTTTGTAATCAACCCCCTTTCTTTTCTTTCACTGCAAAATTTCCTCTTAAAAAAACATCAGGTCCAATCTTCAAAAATATTCACTGACTTCTAAGGGATGTTCTCATGTCTCTGAGTTCGAAGTTAGTCTAGAAAATTTACTTATGTAGGATGGCAATCCAAATAATCTTATTTTATCTGAAAGTATATAAAGGTCAAATTCTCTTCAGAGCTCCATGCTAGGAAAAAGAAGTTGCTTGCCTATGAAACTGTTGTAAATGAATTTTGCATCTGGTCCTGCAAATGGACATGATTGTTTCTTTGTGACCCCTTGCAATGAATAAATGTAAGAGATGTGAGCAGAGATGTGCAGAATTAGATCCATTGCTTTTTATATTTTTTTTCTATGGCATTTTAATGATAAAAGACCAATTTCTGCCCCTGCTTAACCTCCAGCAACCCCACTGATTTCCTTGTTCATTCTTAATTGTAATGAATGACTTTACACACTGGAGCCCTTTCATTCTTTCTCTTCCAGATTGAGTGTCTCAGCCCAGACAATGGGCTCCTGCCTACATGAGTGTACGACTGGGATAAAACCACTGACTTCAGCAGACGTGCTCCGTGGTGACTGAGAGCCGAAGCTGGTCTGTGATACTCAAACTTTAATGGAGTGTAAGCCAGGGAAGAACATGCAAGTAAGCACCATTTTTAACTCTTTAACGTAGTCTGTGTTTGTATCAGCCCTGACTCATGGTTTATATACAAAGAGTACATATTAAATACTTGCACTCTACTTGCACTGCATCTATCTATTTGTGATAATTATGGCTATTGTAGTAGTGGTGGAACTTACATTCTTTAATGCATTTATCCTCACAACATCTGATTAAGGGAGGAAGTATTTTTATCTGTATATTATATAGAGAAAACTAAAGCCTAGATAATTTTTTGCTACACCAGAGAACTGAACCTGCATTTCCCAAGCTGAAAGCTAGCACTCAGATTGTTGGCTTGTTTTGATATAAGCAGTAAAAATAGGCACAGAAAATAGTGCTTCCTGTAAATTGAGGATACTGAACTACTTGGTTGTGATACAGCAGACATGATAAATTGCTTATGGTTAAAGAAGGTGTTTGGGAATTGTCACGTAGCTACGGAGAGGCTACGCTGTTATTAATGATGCACAAGGCATATATTTCAGCTTATTCTTCCATATCCATATTGACTCTGAAGTGCAAACAATAATACAAACTAGATTTTGTCAGTAAACTAACACAATTTATCTGGAGGACAGAGCAGAAAGCGGGAGCAGAGCCCAATTGCTCCTTCTTATTGTGCAGTAGCGTGTCTGCTGACGGAGGTAGTCCAGGCAGGGGACGCAGGAAATGTTGATGTTATTTACTTCTCTGGTGAGGATTCATTGAGACAGGTCCTTGCTTGAGCCCTAAGAGATTAACAAGTGATGAAAATGTGTATCAGAGCCAGTGGTCATACTCAGATCTGCTGTGTGGTTACCACAAGTTCACATTTTCTCTCTATAATCATACAATAATGTGCTTAGTTTGCCATCTCAAAGGTCAACAATTGGTTCAATGCATGGAAAGGAGACGCCTGGAGTGAAGGTGTCGAGTAAGTGGAGGCTTTATTCTGCTGCCTCAGAGGTCATTAAAGGGGAAAGGAGGTGTCTGCAGTTCAGACCTGTTCTTTTCGTAACATCAGGGCTGTCTGTGATTGAAATAACTGGCTTCTCATTTCCCAAGAGCATCTATCATGTGAATGGGGCTATTCATATGAATTTTGCTATTGCACAAGCATAAATCTAGAGTGAATCATTTAAAGTCAGTCGAGATCGGTGGCCTTATTGGAGCATAAGGAGATATTATGCAGTTGTCTAAAACAACAGATTTCATCTGAAAAAGTCTCCTTCACAAGGAGATTATGGCTTAAATATGAGTGCAGATTGGCCTTCCCAGTTTTATTTGATTTCAGATTTTGTTTGATATGCTACAGTATTTCATTGTAATTTAACAGCAATTCTCATTCACACAGCTATTCTAAATAGTTCTTATATGAACCTATTACCTTGGTAGCCAGGCTTCTATATCAAATACTGAACATTCCATTATTATTAAAAATATAAAAGTCATCCATTACATCCATTTTGTATGGTGAGGTGAGCAAAATTGACTGTGAAGTCATGGTGAGGTAATAGGGTGATTATTGTTTGGAGGTTCTTCTAATATACTTACAGCCAGTTGTATTGAAGATGTATTATATTACAGTTGTTTGTGGCCATTTTATCATGCACTGTGGATTAAGAAGTATTCTACCCCATCCCATGGATTAAAAAAAACATACTTTACATTTTTAGACAAGAAAATGTCTATGAAATGGCATAATTCGATTCTCTGGGCAATCATACCCTTCTTGACATGATCTGTACCTTCTTAATGCAGATCTTCTTCCTTCATAAGACATCAGTGGAATTTTCAGAGACAAGAGAGTTCTCATTCTATTTCATTAGAATGAATAACTAGTATCTCATTTAAAGTTGGTCACTTACGGTATATGCAGCGTGTTTACACAATACCAGAGCACTTACTTGAAGAACAAGTGTCTTCCACAAAAGCAGCTTCCTGAAATGCTTTCCATAGTTAAAAAAAAAAAAAAAGAGACACGTTTACAGAGTTAAAATACAAATAATTCATAGGCAAAAAAAAAATAATAATAAGTTTCAGGAAGGGAGATTAGAGACCTATACACTCACAGGACCTTCCATCTAATTGCCTATAAATTGCCTTGCACACATTACCCACAACAGAGCATGGTCTCTGACAATGTTAGAAGCCTGGATGTCAGCTGCAGAGCTCAGCTGCTGTTTGTAAATGGTCTTAACTGTGCTCTTGATTTTCCTGTGCTTACTGTATATAGTTTTGTTCTATTGGCACTGTACTGTAAGCATATTCTGCACTATGCAAATATAAGAGCTGAGAAGCATATGGGCCGAATCCTGCAACAGTCACTCAGGCAAATGTCCAATTCACTTGATGGGAACTTTTCCTGAGTAAGCAGTAGGAGCAGACTCTCAACACCATTGTATGCCTCGGCTTATTTCTCAGGTATGAAAACAGACAAGGAAAGGAAGGGTATAAGAGCCAGCACTGTGCGTAAATGCTCAGTTCTGCCCTCCTTAAGCCTTGAGATCCACTGAGATGCTATAAAATTCATAGTCAAGACAGAATGACCCTTCCAGCCTTTAGCATCCTGCTGAAAATCAGTTAATAAAAGAAAAACCCTTGTAAGTGATAAGACTTCTCCATCCCTGCTCTGGAGTCCATCTCATGATACCAGCAGTGGAGACACCTCTGAGTCAATGAAGGCTGAGTTAAGCTGTGGACATCCTTGGAGTGAGGAGGAGCAGAAGGGAAATCCTGCTCTTTATAAAGAGCCCCTGTGATTTCTGCTCCACCACTCCACTCAAGAGCTTCAGCAGAGAGACATAGTGAGTTATTCAGAGTAGGAACTTCAGGATTCATCCCTTCATCTAACTCTGGTCCAACCATGCCATCCATCATACAGGAATGAGGTTTCAACCCCCAACTGTGCAGGTGGCTAAAACCTCTGTCCCATATCCTGATCCCTCTGTATTACACACAGACATGAACACAACACGTCCATTCTGTGGTGACAAGGAACATGTAGACTTCAGGTCTAAGTCCCACGAATGCCAACACATATGCTTATCTTCTAGTTCACCTCCACTTTTGTCTACACTGCCCATGACAGCCTGATATATAACAGAGAACCTGGATTTCTTTCATCTAGCTACCATGGGAACCAGTGCACCAACACTGCCCTAGTAAAGACTTCAGCATGAGCCCAACAGGGACCATAGCTGCACACTTGGGGCTGCTAAGTGAACTGAAAACTAGGCTGTGTTTTCAGTGCTAATGTCATCCCTAATAGCTAGACTAACATTAGCAGTGGTACCCGTATCTTCCTTTGTCCTGCAGCTATATCCTTCCAGCAGTGCCTGACTGGAAACTTCAGCTACAGCCCTTTTTCATGGGCCTCATCCTCAAGCACTTTTAAACCAAAATGACTAATTCAAAATGAGGCTTAAAGGTCAAACCCTCCAGACCTGGTTTTGCAAACCTTTTGTACATGGCTTTTCCCCTTGTCTTAGAAAAGAAAAAAAGCTATTCTCATCAGGAACAGTTGGCAAAAAGGGTTTAATTACAGGAATCATTGTGCTCCCTATGGAGAAAGCATGAAGAATGGCATATTTCCACATTTGAATTGCACATTCATCAAGAAAAGAGTGATTTCCCCTTAAGAATGTTCTGGAGGAGCAGAAAAGAGCATTGAACCCTGGGGTGTGTATTATTTTATAGTCTCTGAAAGGCAAATGGCTTCACTTCCATTGATTAAAATATATGAGTTTTTCCCTCTGGATCACTCTCCTGGAAGTAGGGGAAAAAAAATCTTTATCAGTGGCTGTCAACTAGTGCAGCACCTCTTGGCAAAGGGTTCACCAAACCAATCAAGGGGACCTGCTGCTGAACTTCTTCAGCAAGAAACCTTTGACCACAGAAGCAGTTGCTCCTTTTTCTGTTTCTTGATAAATGTGGATTTTACGAAAGGTGTTTCCATTGTTTTCTTGGAGCAAATGTCAACATGGAAACAAAACCCCACAACAGGACTATTAAGAGCTAATTTGAGCAACAGCTCCAGGACTTGCTCTCCTTGCTCTCCTAGAGCACAAGGTCTAACAGTCTCATGCATTAGTCCTTTCAATCACCTTCTTGTTCCACAATGTAGCTTCTTTACAAATTCTGCAAAAACACTATTTGGAAGAGAGCTTGACTTAATAGTCTCTGTTCGCAAGGAGCATTTCAACTGTGCAAACCTACTGTGGTGCAGGACACAGGCACAATATGGCAGGCTGGTGAACGCTGACATTTTGAAATGTACATCTTCATAAAATATGCTCCAAATTGGTATGCAGCACATTTCTGCAACCACAGTAATTCACTGTGAATTGAAGCAGGGGGATTTTCCTAAGCAAAGTTGTTTTTTTCCCATTAAATGACTACTGCCTTTTTTTACTTTCAATTTTTTCTTTCAGTTAACAGGGAAAGACCAATTACACAGCCAGTGCTGATCTGTTAAACTTGGATTTACCAACCAGAATTCAAAGAAATACTATTCTATTCCACATTTGGGTTTATTAGTTTTCCTTTTATGATTTTGTTGGGGTTTAAAAAAAAAACAAATAATGACTGAACAGGCAGATCAAATGAAAGAATTTTAAAACTTAAGGAAAGTACTGCAAACAAGAGGACTAAGAACACAAAAAAACAAAAGTTATATGCAATTGGAAGTGAAGATGTTCCATTTCCTTTCTAAAATCAAATGCAAACTGCTCATGTGACTGATTTAGTATTGAACAAGAGAGGGAAAATTGCCTCTTGGCATTTAAATGGAAATATTTCTTGTTCAGAAATTTTGGAAGCTTGCATACTGTATGATTTTTGAAAAGCTTATACAATTACCATTGAATTTCGATGAGGTGTATTCCTAACAATATATGTATTTCTCAATTAAACTTTGCCCTTCCAGAGACCTAAATTACCTTTGCCTAGAGTCTAGATTCCTAATGTGGAATATATTCCAGAAACAATAAGGCCAATGTAAATGTATTTCATTTTTAATATGTATGACTGAAAAAACAGTGAACAGCTATTTTGCAAAGCAGATCTTTGTGTCAAGGACTCTGCTGTTTAAGATTATGTTCTGTTTTGCTGTGTGCGTTTTTACCCTGATTTCTGGGTTTGGAATAAAACTCAATCTTATCTCTTGCTTTCCACAAAGGCTGGAAATTTTAGGATAAGGGAAAAAAAAGCAGAACATAGCAGACTTACACCTTGCTGATTTAAAGATGTGCCATGAAGAGGACGATTCCCACGTAGCTCAAAGAACTGCAGGAAGTAGTGCAGTCCATTATGTTCAGCATTCTTCTTACAATGCACTTTTAGGGCCTGATCCAGCATTGCTTCAAGGTTTGTGATGCCAGCATAAGTCATGTAGAGGCTGTCGCTGAAAAGTTCTCTAAGGGTAAATTTTGAGAAGGGACTTGAAACAGAGAAGTGTGATTATTTGGTGAATGAGAAAATGATAGGCTGAGTGAACATGGCAACAGGTGATGAATCCTGGCAGGGGGTAAATTATCAGGGACTTGCCCAAGGTCAGACAGTGAAGCAGTAGCAGGGCCTGACACTCGTAAACACCACAACCACCCCTCACTCCGGTTAGACCATGTTGAATACCAGCATTAAACAGCCCTATTTTCCTGTCACTACAGTTTAAAACCAAAACCAAATCAAACCTCCACAAATATGTAAAAGGCAGAAACTGGTGGCATTGATCTTCCTCCCAAAGAAGAAATAACCTTAAATATTCTTTGAGGATTCTATGATTCTATGATTATGCAGCTGAAATCTTGCAGGCTTTCTTCCTGAGAATTTGATTTTAATTATTAAACAACACAATTATGTAGTATTAGTATTAGTAGCAGCAACAATAACAACAACAATAATAATAATAATAATGAAATCTCCTGACACCACTGTGGATGATGATCCTTGACCCCAAAAGCAAGACATTATGCAAGCTGCCTAGCTAGGGTCAGGGAGGAACAGAGACTTCCCCCTCCTCATCACATGTTGAAGCTGGAGCCCATCTGACCCTGCAAAGAGAGAGAGAGGCTCACCAGGGACAGGACATGAAGGCACCACTCGAGACAGCTCTCCATCCCATCCTCGTCCCCATCCTGATCCCCATCTCATTCACATGCTGAAGGCAATGCCCATCCCATCTCATTGCCATGCCTATTCCATGCCTCCCCTCAACCCATGCCCAAGCCCAACTCGTGCTTATCACACGCCCAAGCACATCCTCTCCCTTCCTTATTACCTTCTAATGCTTATGTTCACACCCAGCCCACCTCATAACCATGCTTGTACCTATGTCCATCCATGTCCATGTCATGTCCATGCCCATCCCCACCTCATGCCATGTCCATATCCACCTTCTCTTCATGCCATGACTGTACCCATGCCTATGCCTACATGACTGTACCCCTCCCTATGCCTAGGCCATACCTAACCCTTCCCCATGACCATGTTATGCTTTCCCTACGCCTGTCCTCTCCCCACGCCCATGACATTCCATACCCATGCCTATGCCCTCTCCTGTCCCATGCTTATGTCATTCTCAAGCCATGCCTATGCCCATGCCCAGCTCCTCCCTACGTCCATGCCATGCCCATGTCTATGTCCACCCCTGCCCCATGACTATGCCATGATTTTGGCATACCCTTGTCCAGGGCTTGCCCATGTCCTTCCCTGTCCCATGTCTATGACATGACTGTGTCATGCCTATGTCCATGCTCATGCCCATATCCATACCCAGCTTCTCCCTATGTCCATGTGATGCCTATGTCTGTGTCCTCCTCTGTCCCACGCCTTTGCCACTACTGTGTCATGCCCATGCCCATGCCCTGTTCCTTTCCATGTCAATGCCATGCTCATTTCTATGTCTACTCTTGCCCCATGACTATGCCATGACTATAGCATGCCCATGCCCATGCCAATGTCCTCCCCTGCCCCATGCTTATACCATGAATGTCATGCTCATGTCCATGCCCAGCTCCTCCCCACGTCCATGCCATGCCCGTGCCTATGTTCCTCTGTATCCCATGCCTATGCCATGCCCAAATCCATGCCCACGCCCAGCTCCTCCCTATGCCCATGCCATGCCCATGCCTGTGTTCCCCCATCCCATGCCTATGCCATCACTATACCATGCCCCATCCATGCCCGTTCCTAACACAGATGCCCCTCTCCTCCCTATGCCCATGCCACCCCATGCCCATATCCATGCCATGCCCACCCCCTCCACATGCCATCCCCATGCCGTGCCAGAGCAATCCCTGAGCCACTCCCTGAGCTGAGCCGTGCTGTGCTCTTGCCGTGCAGAGCCGAGCCGAGCCGAGCCGAGCTGAGCAGTGCTCTTGCCGTGCCGTGCCGAGCCGTGCCGAGCTGTGCCGACCCATGCTCTNTGCCGTGCCGAGCCGTGCCGTGTCGAGCCGTGCTCTTGCCGTGCCGAGCCGTGCCGTGCTCTCGCCTCCCGGCGGTGCGCAGCCGCCGGCCGCATGTGCGCCTGTCATTCCCAGCCCGGGAGCGCCGGCTCCTGCCTCCCATTCATGTAACCTGTGTGTGTCTCTCTTTCCCTCCGTGTGTAACAGAGAGAGGGAGCGAGAGAGCGAGGCAAGGAGAGGAGGAGGGGGAGGAGGGGGGGGGGGGGAGAGCGC